>VXAA01001562.1:301983-325466 GCA_013399115.1 Anseranas semipalmata | reverse complement strand
AGGAAAAAAAAAAAAATACGAAAAGAAAATTAAAAAGCGGGCCGGCGCGAAAACGTGACGAATCTGCGGATGCGGAAGCGGGGTGTGCGGGGAGGCGCTGAGGGGAGGCGGCGCAGCCCTGCCCCGGGCGCCGTGAGGCGTCACGCTCTGCCCCTGCCCTCTGACCCTGGTTAAAAACCCAAAAAGGCCTCGAGTTGCAAACAAACAGCGTTTCACTGCTGCTGAAGGGGCTTCAAAACTAGCGCCCGGTTGCAGAGGTGCCAGCGCGCCCCACGCAGGCTCCCCGGGAGCCGCAGGGAGGCACAGGGATGTGGAGGGGAAAATGCAGCGGCGCGGGAAGTCATAAAGCCCTGAGATTAAAATAAAGCCCTGCCGCCGTGCAACGCTGAGTGGCAGCTTCAACAGGCTATTGCATACATAAGATCAGTGCTGTGGGTGTATCGGGATGGACTGCTGCATCAGGAGCAGCCGATATGGCCAAATAAGCAGCCAAAGCACCCCCAGCTTTCTTCTTCCCAGGAGTAGAGAGTAACTACAGAAGTCACCGTTGAAGGACAGAGACTAGGCACAGTAAATTGTGGTGAAAATGTTACCCACTACAAAATAGTGTTCCAGTACTCTGTGTGATGTTACAGCACTTCTGTTCCTGTTGGTGCAGCTGGGCTGTTTAAACATCTGGAATGCTCAGAGGTCCGAGCACTCAGGAATGATTTGGAAGAAGTAAATAGTGACATCTGTCTAGGCAGAAATTCCACACAAATATCAGACAGTTACCATAATGATATTTTCTGAAATGTAGTAAATTCCTGAGCCAGCAGAATTCCAAAATTATGTCCTTGTACAGTTTCTCATTAAATACATTGCTTCCCAAATTTCACTAAGATGGTAGAGAAACAAATAAAATAGTTGCCAATCCGACAAAATCCAACTATGTAAACCATTAATAACTAGCTATTCGTACAGAATAAGCTAATAACAATCATCTGATAGCAGGGCTATAATCATCCCTGCATAAAAGATATTATAATTCATCTGCACAAATTAATTATGTTAAGTGTAAAATCCTTAATAATGTGAAACACTGTGGAATGGAAACTCAGGAGAGATGATTTACAAGGCACAAATGGATAACTGTTCTGTAAGATCAGGCAGTGCAACAAGAGAAATCCAACAGATCTCACATGAGAAATCAGAGGTTACACTTCTTTTTTACATAAGAGACAACGAGATACAAAAATCTCTTATGAGAATAATCTGTAACTACAGAACCAATCTACCACTCGAGCATGTTAGCCCCCTCCTCATGCATTGTATTCTGTCTTTATATTCCTGTTTAAGCAGAAACAACACAGAAATCTTTAGTCCTCCAAGCTTTAAGAACGAAACCTAAGGCAGTCACCTTCCATGCCTTTCCACATGTTTGGTTTTTTTTTTCCTCATACTTAGAGTTGTCCAAAGAGAGGAAGCTTGTACTCATGTCAGCTGAAAAAAAGGCAGGGCAATGGGGAGCAGAAACAAGCCATTTACAGTGCAAAAATGATCACCTTTCATAGAGAATCCATACCAAAGGGTGTGATCACACAGTCTGCAAGTGCTGAGACTCGAAACCCAGGTTTCCATTAAATGTGTATGAAGCAAGAACAGCATAAACAGACACAGACCTTTTCATTTTCTCTGAGAGCATCCATAAGTGTAGTATCACAGTTGCAGAACAACTACTTTTGTTTCCTTTATGTCCTCCATTTGAATTATATCTTGCTTGAATTTTTACATTAATCATAACTCACTTAAAAACAATTCTTTATTTTTCCTTTCAAGTTGGGAGCAATAGGAAAGAATGCACAAAACTTATCTAAAGGGATAAGAAAAAAAAGTAACAAAAATTTTTTGGACATTATTTAGAAAATGTATGATCTATAAAATCTGATGATCCAGAAGGCCTGCCCAAGTGCACTGCTTCAAGGCGCAAGCATCACGTATCAGAGTCTTTTAAGTCCTTGATATCCTCAGGAGACCACGGATGCGTCTAACAAGAGCTTGAATAAAGGTGTAGCGTGACCGAACTTTAGAATATAACCCCTCGATGTCCAGAAGCTTCTTCTGCAGAGATTCACCAAAGCTATTGGTGGCTTCAATCTGAAGCTGAGAAACAAGAGATTTGTTGCAGTCAACAATACCAAATCTTCTCTTTCTAAAACATGTGCTTATCCATCATCAACTAGCTGTCAACACTTTTACAATGCTTTATTCTCTAAAACCCTTGCAAAAGTATGTTTTCTTCCAACTACCCTAATAAATACTACTTGCATTCTTCCTCATGTTTATCTCTAAATTATATAATGGATAACATTTCTATGGATGTTTTTGGGTGACTCAAAGCATTTACAGATTATCCACATATTATAACCTTACAACCTATTCAAGTGTTTTAGGAATTAAACAGTCTTACATAATTCAGGTTCTTCAGTTATAGTCATACAACAACTTCTTCCAACTGCAATTTTCTCAGTCCTTAAAGGACTGTTTAGTAGAGTCTACTTGCATAGATAACATTTTTTCGTTAGTACATGTGTAAACAATAACTGAAAAAATTAATTACATTCTAAGTATTTTAGCAAGATGTTACTGTATATTTTACTTTTGAACAAATGAAATAGACAGATGTCTCATCACAAAAAATACATAAAGCTGTTCTTATAATTCCAGATCTTACAAAGGTACTTGAGATTGCGAAGTATTCCGAGCACCGCTTTTTTGTGCACAAACACCAGTAGAAATGTCAATGGGATTTATTAATAAAAATGAACATTTTTTCTGCCGCTTCTGCATCCAATTAACACAAACTATTGAATTGCTATGTAAGCAGAAATCTCTTCTGTGCTAACATTCATATTTTATAGTTTCCTCAGTGTATGTTACCCTTTTCAATCTCATTTCTCTACAGCCTAGCTGCTGCCAACCTGTTGCTGTCAACAGTTACAGAATCACAGAAAACTGGGAATCCTGCCCTCATATTGCAAATCTTTCAAGGATAACTGATGTTTTCAGAGAGCTATTATTAAATTATTATTATACTGTTCGACTGGTTTATAAAAGAACAATTAATTTTCTTCGTAATAGTCTAGCTCATTTTTCATTTAATTTTGTATATTAAGACTTGAAAATGTGTGTGTAGCAGCGCAGCTGCTACCTGCTTCATAATACTTTTTAAAAAGTTTTGCAACACTTTATTAGTTCTAAATTAAGCTATTTAGTGCTGGTGTTACCACAGGTTGTTTAGAGATTGGAAAATTACAGTCAGACTGCTCTCAATAGCTGTATGACAATCACCCGCACTCTGTACTTCTCAGCAGACTCTGTCACACCTCACCTGATCTATATCATGCTGGCTCACTCGATTCAGTCCGCTGCTGAAATCCAGGTTGGGCTCTGAACCAAAGGAGTCTAGTGATAGAAAATAAGAAGTTAGAATTATGTTGGCCACTCAACAATGTATTTTTTCCACATCATTATAAAATCATTTTAAAATGCAATACTCAAAACTGGTCACTAAACTTGTTTATTAGAAATTAAAGTATTTTTTTGACTTAACATATTTTCTCTAAATCACTGAACAGCTATTAATAATTTTGATCACATAACATGGCAGTTTGGCAAAAAGCTCCTCCCCAGATCATTTCTCTTTCTGACTTAGTTCCATTCCTTTTTTTTTTTTTTTTAAATACCAAGATTCAACACACTTAAAATCTTCTGGTGAATCAGTAGTGCCTACATTTCTAAAAATATTTTCAAAAACACCAGTCTTCATTTTAGTTCTTCACTTCATCTTAGATTATTATATTACAATATTTTCATATGCATTGTTTTGGACCACTGATCTGATTATATTATTTGAACTTCACCTTGTTTGAACAGCAGAAATAAATACAAAAATACTTCATTTGGAGATTATGCGTAATAGACAAAACCCAAAAGTCTGTGACTCAACAACACTTGTATTGTTAATTCTCCAGAGGAAAAAACGAACACACGTCCAAAACCAAACAAAATCTCTTTATTAAATATAGATGGCAAAATATTAATAGTAGCGAATCAGTTTTAAATTTAACCATCAGAGTTAGTCAAAGGCATTTCAACACTTCAGAAATTTTACCTTGCAGTCTTCCTCTCTTAAATGATGTCCTGGAAGACAGCAGTGGATCTTGGGAGTCAGTGGGCGTGCAATTCAGTAGATAGTGTTCCAGATGACGCCAAAGAATGAAGAGACATGTTTCTATAATATCTGTAGACATATATCTAAGTGAAGGAGTTTAAATATGTTGTCTTTAGATTGTACTTTCACTGTATAAGCATATTTACACAATCACTTTGAAGAGGTTGAAGATGTTAACCATCTGTAAATTCCTCCAGCAGCAGGTTCATACCCCCACTGCTATGGCCTGGTAGTGGATCACACGCACTCTCCTTACCTGCTTCTGTGCAGTGCTGGCTAGCACTATATAGCTATAGCAGTCAAATGACTGCTATACTCAACCTGAAGAGGCTTTAAACTAGCACTCTGCACCAGAGCAGAGTACGAGTGCTCATGTGATTTGTAATGGTAGTTCAGTTGCAGAAATAGTGAATTAGAGCTGAGGTTGTAAAGCTGGAGGTGGCAGTAACATCTTAAGCTACAACAGCTAAATCTGCAAGAGCACATCTTTCCTAAGCTAGGTTTCAGAGGAAAATTCCCATCCTCTGCAGACAATTATTTTGTGCACGACTAGTTCTTTCCATAGCATTACTGGTGTTTATGAGAAAAGGCTTATACACAGTTCACTATAATGTTGGGAATTCCAGTTGCTCTGACAGGCATCTCAGTTATTTTTCAAAGTATTTTTGCCACCACACTTGTACATATGTGTACATATTTAGTGGGCCTGGATACTAAATTTAAGAGTTGGGCTGTAATAATATTGGTAACATAATATTGCAATAATATTTAAGAACTGTGCTTCATCATAATATTGAAGAATGTCCTAGCAGGGTCTCCACGATGGGAATTATCACTAACCTCATCTTCCAGTCAGAGTACTAATTTAAAAATACTTACAGCCTGACAGCAGCAGAACAATACGCTCTTATTATTTTAAGTTTCAGTATTTCAAATTTCCCTTTTGCCTAAAACATTGTTCAAAGCGGTCAGAAGCCTACGTAAAAATAATCTGTTCCTATTTCTCTGCATTTCTGGAGCATCACCTTGAGAGTCATTTCAATTTTAAAAGGATACAAGAACAGAGAGAAAGCAGCTTGGCTCTGTTGTTTATTAGCTTCACTAGGCGTCGCCTTGCCAGAACATATTTTTGGGCAGTGGAGATTTTGTCAACCCCAGCTGGCATAACTGACTGACACAGCTGTGACAAGAAGAAGAAAAACAAGAAGATTGTAGCAAGTCAGAACAGAATAATGAGAGAAATAAGCAAATAAAATTACTTATCAATATCTAGAACTTCATTGTCAGCTATTTCTTCAAAACTTATTTTTAACTTGCATAACCTTGGTTACCAAAAAAATCAATAAATTCGATGTATCCCCAAGCAACTTTTCTATCAAGAAAAATGATCATTTGGTTTATCAGTCAGTCTATTAGTTCACCATGATAGTGCAACAGTGATTCCTCTTCTATATAAAGTACCCATTTCTCTCTGTAACCCAGTAGTCTCAGCAAGGACTGATGCAAAAGTTACAGCTACTAAACACTATACAAGTTACATCTATTTATTCAGGAAGGATACATGATGAGCAGTCCCAAAGTGTTAACAATGATTTTTCAGTATAATGAAAAATCACTCACAACTTTTACAAAGGTAAGCCCAGTATTTCCCCCCAGATTTTATGTCACCCATTCTGTGGAGCCTTTTTATCAACAATAGGAATGATCATGCAAAAGAACTGGAATTACTTATCTAAGATGCTTCAGAGTCCCTGGTATAGCTATATCTCAGTTACAAGCAACAGATAGACTACAAAGTCAGCAGAACTGTTACCTCTTTTATTTCATCTGGTGGGAGTTGCTCCACGTTTTGCAGTTTGTTAACACTCTGACGATGGCTATCATAGTAACTGAAGAAATCATTAGTGCTCTGTTTCAGCAGATACACGATAATGCCCAAACCAGGCAAGCGCCAGTATGGAACCACTGGAGTTTGTGTATCTAGAAAAAGATGACCAAGTTAAAATAAATCAAATTAAATAAAGAAAAAGAAAAAAAAAAAAAAACAAGAAATCAATAAGGTATCTTCTCTGTCAATAAAGCAGTGAAAGACATGAAAGCACTGTCAAGTTTATGTTTTATTACTGTGCCAGAATTTATACAAATGAAAGTCTAGGCAAAAAGTTCTGAGGCTGCAGTACCAGAAGACAGTCAGCATATTAAAGTACTTAGTGTAACACACGAAAGTTTAGCTAGGCCAGAAAACATACTATGTAATTTTTTTAACCACTCAACTGCATAATAGCACACTGCAACCTGTTGCCATGTGCCATAATGAAGAGTTCCAGTCAGTACCAAAACACATCTTATATGTCATAAATAATGTCCTAGTTTCACCTAATTTAATCCAGCACAGCTGCTGAAAAAAAAAAAAAAATTCTCATCTTCCCCTGTCTTGTACTATTTATTTACATCCACATTCTTTTACTGATATATGTGTTTCCGAGGCTACAATGGGAAGTGGTTTAAAAAACATTTTTTGGTCACATTTGTTTTAACTTGGATTAGTTCCCCGATTTGGCTTAGTGCAAGGCTGTACAAACATTTATTCCAGAATAAGAAAATGAGCAGCTACAGCACTGGCATAAAATGACTTAAAGTGTACATGAAACTACAGCCTCTGGTAGGTTATTTTCTACTAGCCCAGATGCCACTATTCAATCTCAAAAAACAGCAAGCCAAAACCTCACCTTGACGAGGCCCATCTCGGTTGGTTGACTCTGACAGGCTAGGAGTGAACAGACAAACAGTGTGCTGAAAACTGGGGGCGCTTTGCAACATAAGCGACTCACAGTACTCCATCACGTTTGCACAGATCTGAAGAAAAAACAAGAGACAGCATGCAAGTTACTACATGGATAAATGTCAATAAGCAACATCTTGCTTTCTCTCTACTCACTTGAATGTGATGATTCTCTTTTCTGATCAGTTACAGCCTCATTTCTCTTTCAAGTCCAGAACTTGCAACTTCACCTCTTCCCCAAACATATTAGTTACAATTTCTGGTCACTTTCAACTCTTCTTGGGCTCTAACTTAGCATTCTCTATTGCTCTCTATTGCCCTCTGTATCCAGCCTTTATTTTGAAAATTTCTGATCAATTTAAAGCTTTGAAATTGACAGACTTCGTATCAAAACAATAATGGTTGCTAATGCAAATTTAAGTAACCAAATTTTAAAGGTTTATTTTGAACAGAAATTAAACATGGGATCCTATACCAAACTAAAGACAGTGTTGAGCATTACCACTAGTCAAAATCATGTAAAAGTATGTCAGCTAAAGAAATCTGCACAACAGGTAACATTTCACAATTTGAGACTGAAGGTTCTCACAGGTTCCTGTGTCCTCACCTGTTGCATGGCCAACTCAATTTCATCCCTCTTGTTCACTCTGTCTCCTTCCGCGTTATCATCTTGCAGTTTAAACTGACGCAGTCTGTCTGAACCACCAAACCGACTTAGAAGTCCTAAGCACTGGCGCTGCCATGAGAAACAAACATTTTAATTAGAATCTTAGCAAAGGAAGTGCGTGATCCTTGTCACTTTTAAAAGTAGAAGAGTGATACATATCATTAACACACAACAGAAAGACAGCAGTGCAAACAAAACTTCTAAAACTTTGCAAACTCCATTTATATATTTAAAAACACAATGCTTTAACTCGCCTTTAATTATTTTAAAAGTTAATGGCACCCTAAACAGTTCCTTGAGACATTAATTTTATTCAGAAGTGCACAACTATGTCTTACATCTCTTTCAGACTGTTACGTTGAATAGCATCAATGACAGTTTAGGTTTACCTATACCCATTTAAAACACCTTCAAATATAAATGAACAAAATTTGGATATGAAGATAATAAGCTGCATAAAAGTAGAGGGCAAAAAAAACCCAATTCAATAGTTTCACAGAACGGAGCAACAATCTATACATTTGGTTTTACTTTATATATGGCTGTTAAGATCATCAAAGTGCCTCAGACTGGAAGTCAGTTTTGTACGGAATGCTAAAGAAGATATTGAAGATTAAAGATTTATTGGTAATTACTTTTAGGAAAAAGTAAAACACTAAAATCCTTTTATTACTTGATGAAAATAACATGACAAACTAGAGACAAAAGTTACAGTAACAGATGATTGATTTGTACAGTCTTGCGCAGAACAGCTCAGTTTTCAAATTAACTAAATTGAAACTCCTTATAACAAGAAACCTTTCTGCTGTTTCTCACGGGAATTTCTTGCAGACATAATGCAGCAGAAAAACAACTACCCCTGCATTTCAGCAATCATTGACAGCTTGCTACTTTGTTTTAGGCTGGTCAGTCTAGTAGTTACTATCAAAGTACCCAGAGAACACATCCTTCTCTAGGCAACCAGAAATATTTGATAGGGCAGCTCTGTCTAAAGTTTTCAAATAAACACTTCTTTACGAACATCCTTGCTGACATGAATAGCAAAGCTTCAAAAACACTGCTGAATGATGAGCTGTAAAAAGGTCTGCAGTTAGAGCTTTTGAGCAAGACTCACTCTATCTTGGCTTTACTTCTGGTTTCTAAGTGAGGGTTATTCTTAAAAGGGGAGCAAAGAAATAAAATATTAGCATGTTAGATGTTCTACACTGTTGAGCTGGAGACATGCTTCTGGCTAATGTGGTAACAATATTCTGCATTACTTCACATGCTTTGGTGTTGAGTTCTCCTCTAGGTAAGGTGAATCCTAAGCTAGGGAGGGAAACAAAGTTTCTGACCTAACTCTTATGTTGCCAAATGTTGTCTTTTCTAATTGTTTCAAAACAACAACAAACACATAACAAAATCAAATGAAAAAAAAAAAAAAAACAGACAAAAAAACACAAGACACACACGAATAAAAAGCACTGCACATTCTTCTTAATGCTGAAAAACATCCATTTCATAACTGCTATTAGTCAGAGTACAAAAACAGGAAGCAACTCTCATCTACATACACAAACCCAAAAGGACAAAGTGTTAAATATGTAACTTTATTACCTGAAATCGACCTATATGTCCTTGTAGCTCCATCTGCGTCCCTTCATTAACATCAACATCCAGCTCATTTAGCACTCCTGATAAAAGATACAGTCATGAAATTAACTGCTTTTCAAAAGAAAACAGATCTATGTAGTACATACATAAATATAAGCATTGGTCAGAAAAAAAAAATCAGCAAAACAACAACTTTTTCACGTTTTTGAGGAAAACGTTCAGATATGAATGCAGCTAGTATGCATGCTATGTAGCTTACTGTTTTCCTAAATAATTGAAAAAAGGAGGGGGGGAATGGAGGCTAGCATGAAAATTGCAGCTGTTATGCAAAGCACAGTATACTGTAAGCAAATGAACATTTGGCCTCAGCCTACAACTCTGCACTCCTTTCTACTGTAGTCAGACATTCCTCCTGAATGTCCTCCACAGCACTTTTTCCTGGAAGTTTTCTTTTTAAAATACATAAACAAATAAAAATGTAGAAAACAATAACAAAGATATAGGTATGCAAAAAATTCTGTCTTCATTTCCTCAGTTGTAGAATCTTCTGAATGAAAATTCTTTTTGAGGATACCACATACACTTTGGACACTACTATTTGAAAGTGATCTCAAAGACAAAAAGTACTTACTGCCAGCCAGCATAATTAAAAGAAAATGGGAAATCAAATGCACATTAATATGGGCATTATATCCATTGCAAATCCACCATACTTACTTCAAGAACAATAATTTAACATCTCCCTATTTTTCCACAAGCTGAACATCTCCAGAGAATTCTGTATGTTGTATGTATTCCCTTATATGTCTTACTACTACTTCATACTACTACTACTGTAGAAAACAAACTGAGATCGATGCAGATGCAGGTAAGAGACTTCAAATCCACAGTTCCTACCAGGCAAAGCTGCCTTGCTGATTATTCCTGTCAGGGAGGCCAGCTCCTGGAGAGATCCAACACTAACATCCTGACACCTCAGGATTGCCTGGATAGTATCTGAATGGGAAATGAGAAACTGCAAAACCTGTACCAGAAGGAAAAAAAAGGAAATATGATTGTCTCAAAATTTAGCAGTAAGCAAAGAGGAGACAATGCTTTTACTCTTGTGAGAAGTTTAGAGTGATCTCCCATACCAGTGAAGATGCTATTTTAAAAAAGCTTACTTACAGAGCAAGATGACACATTATTTGATTGAATAAGCAGTAGTATCTTTTGGAACTTACCTGTCCTGCTGCTTGCAGGTGTTGTGCCATGCTGGATGTGAGGATCACTTGGCACAGCTGAAGAGCTGGAAGAAGAATCTGGCGATAACGTTCCACTGGAGCAGGAATGAAGACTGGGGGATCTCTCATTCCATACATTCTTAAAGAGATTTAGGGAGAAAAAAAGGTAAAGAAAAAAAAATAAAGAAAAGCGAGGCCCACTACTGAAGCAAAGCCGCATCTTAAAACCACCCTCAAGAATCTGCAACCGTTCTTATTTCAAAATAGCTCTGTAGTTGAACTGAGTTTATACTGGAAAAGCAACATATTTATGATATACAGCTGCTGTAATTAACCTGGAAGGCTGCTGTCAGACATTTTCTCCAAGCAGAGAAAATTACTTCTTTGTACTACACTACATTAAATCAGGTTATTTTGTTGAAGAAATAAGACATCTGTTTTCTTTACTTATCCTGAAATAAAACTAAATATTCCCAAACATTTTAGGGAGAGATGTGCTTAATTCTAAAGCAACTGAAAAGTACGGTCCTCTACAAATGCCCTATAGGTTTCATACAATCTTTTACATGTCACTGGCACTTTTCAACAAACTACTTTATAAAGTCATGGAATGGTTTGGGTTGGAAGGGACCTTAAAGACCACCTGCTCCCAACCCCCCTGCCATAGGCAGGGATGCCATCCACTAGATTAGGTTGCCCAGGGCCTCGTCCAAACTGGTCTTGAACACCTCCAGGGATGGGGCCTCCACAACTTCTCTGGGCAACCTATTCCAGTGCCTCACCACCCCCAGAGTAAAGAATTTCTTCCTATTATCTAATCCAAATCTATCCTCTTTTAATTTAAAGCCATTAGCCCTTGTCCTACCACTATACCTCCAGACAAAGAGTCCCTCCCCAGCTTTCCTGTTGGCCCCCTTTAGGTACTGGAAGGAAGCTATAAGGCCTCCCTGGAGCCTTCTCTTCTCCAGGATGAACAGCCCCAGCTCTCACCCCGTCTTCATAGGAGAGGTGCTCCAGCCCTCTGATCATCCTCTTGGCCCTCCTCTGGACTCTTTCCGACAGGTCTGTGTCCTTCTTATGTTGGGGGCCTCAGAGCTGAATGCAGTGCTCCAGATGGGGTCTCACGAGAGCAGAATAGAGGGGCAGAATCACCTCCCTTGATCTGCTAGCCATGCTTGTTTTGAAGTAGCCCAGGATATGGTTGGCTTTCTGGGCCGCGAGCACACACTGCTGACTATGTTGAATTTTTCATCAACCAACACCCTGAAGTCCTTCTCCTCAAGGTTGCTCTCAATCCATTTTCTGCCCAGCCTGTATTTGTGCTTGGGATTGCCCCGGCACAGATGCAGGACCTCACACTTGGCCTTGTTGAACTTCATGAGGTTCGCAGAGGCCGCCCTCTCAAGCCTGTCAAGGTCCCTCCAGTTGGTATCCCTTCCCTCCAGCGTGTCAACTGCACCACGCAACTCGGTGTCATCAGCAAACCTGCTTACTTGTCTAAGTCTTACTTTCTTCCAAAGTGTTTGAACCCACACTGTCACTAAGAACTGTAAATTTAAAGCAAAGACCAAGGTTTGAAATCAACCGTGGTGATTTCCCCTAAATATGCAATTTTCTTCTCTGAGATCTTCTCTCAGTCATCTTGCAATGAACAACAATATAGCAACACACCAAGAAACTTGTCAAGCAATATGCAACTGTGATTCTTTTTTGAACACATGAAATATTTCTGAAATTACATTTACTTCACTGCTCCATCATTAGTGCACCATGGGGGAGGATGAACTTTGTACTTTTTGTTCACCAATTACAAATCCCCCAAAATAGGGATAGTGGGCTGTTTTTCAAATATTACAGTCTAAATGAAAAAAAAAAAAAAAAAAAACAACACGTAGGCCATTCCTATATAAGGAATCAAACAAATAAGACTTTAAATAGTATAAGCAACTGGACACCCAGTTATTTGGAATTTTCCTCTCAATAAAAGATAGTTTTAAACTGAACATACACAAAAAAAATACACCCACAAATACTTACTCAAAAGACTTGTGGCTATAAAAAGACATCATGTGCTCTCAGGACTGTATTACAGTTTCAAAATCAGCCAGGGAACCAACACTTACCCCCGATGGTCTGTTTCAGGTCGCATGTCATACACTTGACACTGTGCCAGCCTCACAATCACACCAGACCGCAACAGTTCTAATGCCCCTTGCTGACTTTTAGCTACCCTGGTGAGGAATGCCTGGAGAACAACAGAGAAATATAAATATTTACTACTGGAGATGAACAACGAGGCTTATTAAAATAATTTCTCTCTTGATTTTAGCACCATTTCAAATACTATTATTTTAGTACAGTAACTCTGAGTACAATCAATGCAAAGTATAGACAAGCAACTTTTATTTAAAAACAACACAAAACTTAAGTGTTCTTACCATTTTGGACTCATAGGTGTACAGCGCTTTAAGTAAAGGGGGCTGAGGTGTAAGTAAGCTCTGAAGAGTCAGATCATCGTCTGCTAGGCTATCCACAAGCACCTTCAGGTAGCCACTATTGGAGAGATACAACAGCCACTGCTGCTGCTTGTCTACTGAAACAATACGATCAAGCAAAGCCAATGCCAACATCTGGGATGGGAAAAGAAAAAACAAACAAACAAAATTGAACTCCCCCCAAAAAAACTCAAACCAGAATTAAATTTATGAGATCAACGAGACTTCTAACAAATACCTAAAAATATTAAATGTTAGGGAGTTGCTTCTAACAGCTTCTTAAAAGCTGAATACATTTCTGCACTACAACCATAACCCCTCATGTGGAAAACATTCTAAGATTTCTTGATGTTTTAGTATAGAACAAGCCAACTGCCTTTCCCCTATTATTTATTCTCTAACAAAATATTACAGACATTGTTCACCAATAACCATGCCAAAATATTTTTAATGAAGTATTGCTACAAGCACTATTACTAACTAAAACTACTTTGCATTCTGACTAGATTCCTGTCTACTGAAGTTTTCAGAAACTATTTCTTTCTGAAGTTACCAAACCTTCCCAAAGTGGGAAAATAAACCAGTAAGTACATGATTTAAAGATAATAGATAAAAGTCACAGCAGTTCATTCCTACAATCTTTTGCAGCAGCGCTTGCTTTATTTTTAAACAAAGGGACACATAGCTTTTTGAGAAAAGAATTAATATGCATGTACATCCCTACTTCTAACAGCTTGAAGGATGAGTGGTAGGACAGAAATTTGAAAGAGACTAAGTATCTACAAAGAATGTTCTAGTCCTACCTCATGAAGTTTTCCCTGTCTCCACAAGTAGTAAAATGTTCTTTAAAACGAACAAAACAGTGATTGCAGAAGAACAGGTTAATTTACCCGGCCTATCTCATGACCATCACAAGCATCACGACAGACCACCTCCATGAGAGCTGCCCCATAACTCTCAATAATTGCCATGTTTTCTCGTTGCAATTTACTGAACACATCTTCAGGAGCTGTCAGACGTTCCCACATGGTTTTTTTAGCTGCAAAAAACAAGTATAACAAAAAAAGAAAAATGCGAATACGGGCAGCTTAGCATTACCTTAGCTATAGTACAGCTGAGGCTACATCCTTCAGGGCATTCTCTACCTTGCAACAGAAATACCACAAACAAGGGATGAGGGTTTTTGATTGATGTGCAGATGTTTTCCTACAAATCCATTTGTTCTAAATATCACACACATGCCATACAGAACTAAAAAAGATTTGTGCCTGTATACTTATACCACACTTGTAAATAACTTGCATAAAATTATTCTAAGATTCAATACATGTAACTTAGAAAATCTATCAGGCCTAAGAAATTTCAGTGGGACCAAAACACTTGGTTTGAAGGGAAGTAAGCAAGATGAGTTAAGTGGAAAAGTTCTGATTTCAAAGCCAGCAATAAACTACAGAGAGGTCATAACAATTTCATAGTTATTTTCACTTACTGTAGCTCAAAAAGCTGATCAAGTAATAGCAGTAGGAGTCTGCCTGCACAGTTACTAACCCCAAGTTTGTTTTTCCATCCTCATCCAAGCTCTAACATGAAATGATGATTATAAATGCTGATGAGTCAAGTATTCAAGCCATTAACAGAGAGAATGTATATTTGCTGTAAGCTCTCTTGGCTGGTTAAGCAGCAGATCTGACTGGCTTGAAAAACACATTTTACTTAGCTTTTGTTGTCTCTTTTTGGCTTTGTTTAATGGTTTTATTTTCCTTTTCAGCTAAAGGAACAGACAGAATATCAAATAATCTTTGGAGGTTTTTTTGTTGTGTTTTGTTTTTAAATAACATTAATACGATAGCATGAGTGTACATACAGGTATGGAGGCAATATATTTCTACAGCTGTAATTGTTCTGAGGTAGGTCCAAGTAATCTCCTGTCCTTTGACAATTTTGTAGCTATAAGGCATAGCTCTAAATGGAAACAAATGATATATCTTTTTTAGCGCTGGAGGTCAGAAATTTAATATTCTCATCCAGAACAATGAATTCTGAGTGCCTGTGTAGCTAAGCAGTTCAGAACAGATGAAGATTTGCATCATTTAGCATATGCCACTGATTTCAGAGACTCTTGGAGTAAGACTGTTTCTACCTACTATAATCCACTTCCAGGAGACAACTCAGCATGCATAAACTATATCGTTCTGGGTTTCATAAATTTTTTTTTTTTTTTTTTGCTCTTTCCCAAAATACAATTGAACCATACCAGCTTCTAAAGTGTCTGGTTCATCTGGTCTCTGAGCAATCTGTAAATAATAAAGCAGTGATCCATAAAGGTGTGTCCTCACTCTCTGGAAGCCACCACCTGTGTACAAAAAGTATTCATAATTAGAACCAAATAGATGCAAATTCTACAGTGCTATCTTCCACTGACACTTAATTTAACTTTTCTGTGGCAGTGCTGGCAGAAATAAAACAGATTTCTTAAATTAGAGTTCTAGTGTTTGTATAAAAATGTATTTATGAACACATTCAGCACATTTACGCTGCTATAAACACTTGTATATGAAATTCCCTTTAAAGTTATTTACACATCTCTCTTCTGCTTGTTCAGATTTAAAAAAAATAATATGCCTTTATTAATTTTTTTCCTGTTAGTAGCATCACTTACAAGATATCAATAGTAATCATAGAAGATTCACCTAATTGACTGTAATAAAAAAAAAAACATCACTGTAGTAGATTTGTTAATTTGAGCAGTTCAGTCCATCTTTCTGCTCTTGGTGGTTAGAATTCCCATGAATGCAGTGCAAAGTTTAACAGACCTGTTTTCAAAATGAAATCCAGCAGCTTTTTTAAGATGATGTGGAGGGAGGAGTCGCCAATAGAAGCAAAACCCATGGATATGCTCTCAGAGCCAGGTGATGAGGCAAAAGAACCATCCAGCATCAAGACATATTGGGACTGTCCTGTCACTGGGACTGCAAGTGGCTGTTTCTGCTCTGTTTTCACAGACTGGCTCAGGTGGGCAGTCAGGGTGAACACAGCCCCTGCCACCACTGGCATCAGCTCCTGAGCTGCATCATCATCTAGGATCTTAACACAGAAGAAAACAAAAAACACACAAACAAAAAAAAGAGAAAAACAAAGAAGTAGGTAAGTGTCTGATTTCATGAACTATTAAAGCAATTAATTTAGCTTCTCACAGCTATTGCATTTATGTATGCGTAAGGAATTCATTAATAAAGCACTATTTAAAACAAATCAAAATCAGTAGTGTCAGATGAAACATGTCCAGAAAGACGTGTTGAACACATTTTAACTGAGAAGACCATTAGCTTTCTGGTTTTTATTTCCACAAACCACAGGCAAGATGATAATTAAATCTGGATGAGAAAAGGAATGAATGTGCTGTCATTTGAGTTGCTTTATTAGTAAAATATTTAAACCTAAAGTAGAGAAAGAACAACAGACACCCTCTTGGCTTTACAGCTATTTAAAGAAAACTATTTCTGTTAAAAATGTGAAGATACAATTTAGGAAACTCAAAGGGGTGAGCATCAAAGAAGTATTTAAGACAATGTGGAGAAAAACTAATAGGAAGTTAACACATGCTATTTTAGTTCACTTCATCATTTGAAAGGTAAACCTGGTATCTTTATCACTGACAGTCAAGCAGCTTTCCTTTTAAGCAATGTGGTTGTTTAATACAGTAGATCTATTATTTTAGAAGAAAATAAAGATAATTGTTTTTTCAAATTAACAAAAATCTTCACTAAAAAAAAAAGTATTACAGAAAATTAGAGTCTGAAATTTCCACTCTGTAAAGATTTTAGGAATTGAAGAATTTGCTTTGGCCAGTAAAGGCCTCCTTTGTTTCCCATTTTCTAATTTTGTTCATCTAAAAACAAAACCCACATTCTACTACAGTATCTTTTCTGAAGGAGTTACCTAAAAACTAATGAAAACAACAACAAACTCTAAAAGGTTACTTCTTACTCGAAAAAAAAGATGACATTTTCATATATATATATATATTCCTCAAAACATAGCTTGTCTATTCAGCAGAACTACAAACAGTATGCCTCTCACAGTAAAACAACAAAAGTTTCTGCCCCAGCAGACTAAACAATATGAGCCATTCTCAAAAAAAATTAATGAAGAATCCTGAGTCAGTAGTAACTGTCTAGTATGTCTCAAAAATTATTACTAGAATTCAGCAATAAAACATCTAACTTTAAATACTCTAAGACAAAGCCAACTCTCGTGTTTCCAGAAGCCCTTCTAATTCTAAAATCTTTACTTTTTCTACTATGAGGCTTCATTCAACTCTTTCATTTTTCAAAAGAAGCAGTGGTAGGATTTAAAGTGTGTCATCTAAACGCAATAAATTAACAAATGCAGTACTGGTTGCTTTCATCACTTCAGTGACTTCTTCTACGTTCCTCATCAAATGGGCTGTTTCCTTTTCACCTGCCCTTTCCAGACCATCATCATACCAGATTACACTAAAATGTCATTGAAATTTGTCAATATATGACTTACAGTTCACAGTAGCTATGCAAAAATACAGAGTATCCTCTCTGTCCACAGTGCATTCAAACTCCAGCACAGTAGCAATCAGAAAGCTGAAAAGAATACTAAAGGCAAACATTTTTTTTTTTTATTACGATCAAGAACGCTACTTGAAGAGTAGTTTCTCTTTCATATAAAAAAAAACTAACAACAAAGTTCAAGAAGAGGGTTGGCTTCCAATAGAACATTACCTTGTCATGCACATCCTGTAATAGATCACGGATAATCAGTTGTCTGTCTTCAGCCTGTATAAGATCCTGGGGGCAGGCAGTGAGTATAATTTCCACCAGCTGTCTCCATGACTCTAAAGCATGTCTCTTAGCATGGAGGCACTGCAGCAGCTTATTCCGCTCCACTACATACTGCAGGATAGTGTTGATCTCCTGAGCACCCATGACAAAGAAACTGAGTTACAATGTGCTAAAAAAGGTTAATGACAATGATAGATTTCAAGATTACAGGTTTTAATCTATTAGTAATGGTCTTTGGAAAGAAAAAAAAAAAGGTAGGTCTTCAGCTTATCAGAAACAAACTGCTATTAATCATTTTAACAAGTAACGCCAATCCAATTCCGAGCTGCTTTTCACAAGGGCTTTTCACCATGAATGTCTCAAGCATGTAGTAAAAAATAACAAAATTAACAAGGGAATTTCTTTTCTAACATACACTTCAAAAATCAAAACAGACAACTGTGAAAAAGCTGTTTGTGTATTTTCTTCTCATACTTAGTGCGTCATCTCTCCTTCATCTTTCAATTTTCAAATCCACTTAGCCAATTTCAAATAAAGTTAAAAGATGGTAGGAATCTCAGAAAATAATTAAGCTCCTCCAAGTTCACAGAAACTATAGCTGTGCAGAAGAAAGGAGAAATAAATTGGCATCCCCTAAAAGAGACAGGCAAAATGAACTTGGCTGCTATTGTATAGAGAACAGTACGTTAAGAAGTAGTTTCTCTTACCAAATTTTAATGTCTTTTTTTTTTTTTTTTTTTACCTTAAGGAATTACTAACTCAAATTTCAGGACTCAAATCTACAAGTTTTCATGGTAAAGCTTTCTGCTCGATGGTTTACGAAATCCACCAAGATCAACAACAGTACTTTATTTTTTTCTACATTTACCTCCATAAGTAAAGGTCTCTGACCTATTGCTGCCATTCCTTGAAGGGCATTGACTTCTGCAACCAGAACTCTGTGAAGATGCTGAAATTGAAAAGGGATAAAAAAGAAACTTTAATCACAATAAATTTGTATTTGTCCCTTCTAAAAGTATTTAGGAGGTAGCTACATAGTAACAGATGCAACTGAAAGACTAAGATTCAAGTAAGTTTAATTCATTTTTTTATGTTTCTCCCATATTTCTTTCTCTAACTGCTTTTAGCTGTCCAGCCTTTTCTTGCTCACTGCCCTTCACTTCCTTCTGTTCCTAAGCTGTTCTGTCCTTTCACCAGTTCTTCCAACACATCACACTCCCTCTTATCTTCAACCTCTACTATAGTCCTCTTGCACAGGATTAAGGGTTCGTCTCCTCTCAAGACTAAAACACATTTTACAATACAGAATAGCTGGTTCCTAATATGGAATAGCTGTTTTCCTATCACCAGCAAGATCACTTTTACATTTTGTTCCACTCCTGCTTTGTCCACTGTCTTTTGGATCACAATTTTTTCAGGACTATTTATTAAATACTTGTCAAGTACTTATTATAATGTGACACTATGTTAACTGAAGCCTTTAAGAACTTCTGCAGTACACAACTATATTATGTACATAGTTGTGTACACATATACAGAATTACACAGTTGTGTGTTGCAGAACAACAAAACTTGTATGGTAGAAGTCATTTCTGCAATATCATTTGTGTGTTCTGAGATAGAAAAAACATTAAAACAGAAAATAGTTCCTCAAAGTGTCTTAAACTGACACATCTGTCAAGTGCTAATGAGAAATCAGTGTGTGCAATACAGAAGAAAAAATAAGTTAATCCAAATAGTTTGCACAAGTTATGCACATCTGAAACAGCTATACTCTTCATGTGAAAACAATTTTCAATGTATTATTAATATACTGATCAATTTAAAAAATTAATGATTATCAAGATATAAATGGCACACATAATTTGAGAACACAAACTACTGCGCACCTTGACGTTGCAGACCACTTGACCGCGTGCATTCTTGTGTTCACAATTAGCAATGACTTGCTCAATCTGAACCCGGTCAAAAAAATCCAGTTGCAAAGGCTCTGGAATGTCCTGACTGAAGTCAATTGAATCCAGGATACTTAAGATCTTCCTGCGTACTGGAAACGTAAATCAATTCAGATTGTATTCCAAAATAACATGGGGAGGAAAAAAAAAAGATTGATGATAGGAGCTTTACCTTCGTAAATCCAAATCTTAATGTGTAAAGTTTCAAAAGAAAACATTAAATCTTCAGGAAGTACTAACAATAAGGGGCTTAAGAACATTTTCTAGAGCCTTAAATTCTTAACTCAGTTGTTTTCTATTGTTCTCTTGTTATGTATACATTTAATCCAACCTACAACCACAAGATTCTAAATTTTGTCTCCTAAAAAACAGGCTGGTTTTCAATGAGAACCAAGAAGCCTCTTGTTGAGGCTTAAAAATATAAAAAGGAATCTAAAGTCAATTACTTGGTATTTATATTCTTTACGACGAATATACAAATATGTTCAGTCTTAGCAACAGTCTCACTGTTGTTACTGTTACCAGTAAATTTACAGACTGCTACCTCCTATTTCACCCTTCCACAGATACTTAAATACAGACTCTTCCACCTTCCTTTCAAGTCCAACATTTTCCACTTTCCAACCACCTATGTCAAGGTTCTAAAATTCTTTTCCACACTAAATAAAGGTATTCCATGTACTGCTGCTGTTTTGAAAGCCTATTATTTTCTTTTTCAAAATGTTCCTTCTAGAGGCAGCCCCCCAACTCAGGAGCAGAAAACTTCACTGAGAAATAATCAATGGCCAGAACAGTTACCTTTAGATGCAGTGTCGAAGTGGAGAAACCCACTGACTGATCGACTTTCATCTTCCATCCCTCCTTCACCATCAGCTGAAAGTAATCACAGAACCACAGAACCATTTAGGATGGAAAAGACCTCCAAGATCATCCAGTCCAACCTATAACCTAACGCTACCAAGTCCTCTACTAAACCATATCATTATCAATCAAAAACAAAATTTGAGAGAAAAATACCCCTACTTTATCGATACTGAAAGAGAAAACAGAGAGAGCGCACACTGACAAACCTTTCCTGTTGAAGTCATTGACACAAATACAGCGTTGACTGTTAATAAAAATGAAAACACCACATCACACACAAGCTAGCCAATTGTCAAATACGAATGAGACATTACTGGAAATGTCTAAAAATACATCCCATACCCCAGCATCACTAATGCTCTTGGATGAACACTGTAACATGAGTGCTGGGCAATTTTGGCCACTCAGGCATGTTCACGGAACACACTCCAGGAGTGGTTTGGAGACAACATGGATGTTCACGTGTTCACGCATGTGCCGGGAACACGCTCCAGGGACGGTGTGGCAACAACATGCGTGTTCACGCATGTGCCAGGAACATGCTTCCAGGGCAGTGTGGCAACAACATGCCTGTTCATGCATGTTCACGTGTGTGCCCAGAACACGCTCCCAGGGCGGTTTGGTGACAACACGCGTGTTCACACGTGCGCCCAGAACACACTCCCGTGGCCATTTGGCAACAACACACGTGTTCAAAAACGTTTCTTGCTCTGAAAGCATATGGAAACGTGTGGCTGGAACATGCCTCCAGGGTCCTATTCAAGCCCATCTATGTTCACATGTATGGCTGGTTCACGCCTCTGGAGCAGTCTAGCGTTTTAACACTTTTACATGTGTGGTTTGTATACTTATCTGAGGCCTTTGACACGTTCATGCTTGTTCACCTGTGTCCTATTCGCATGTAGAGGTGTTCAGCCTCTATGTGCATATTCACACATGTTCAAGTGTGTTGCCTCGGTATACATCTGGAGGCTTTTGGGATGTTCATGCATGTTGAGGGGCTTAGACACGTGTCAAGGGCTATAGACACATGTCATCACAACACATTCTTCTCACCCAAGTAGGGTTTCACAGGCATGTCATCCAGCAGCAGATGCAGCAGTCTCTGGGTATGGGAGCGCTGGCGGTTCAGTGATGTCACTCTCATTTCTATAGCTGCGGTTTTCATCAACCATGACATCTGGTTCAGCGTTGAAATCTCGTGGTCTGGGTGGGGATAAGGAAACTGTTATAAAACTTAACATAAATAATATTGCTTACTGCAAGGAAAGCATTTTTCATTTGAGAGAGCTTTTAGGGGATATCGTTACTTATGAACTGTTCACCAGTTGTGCACGAGACAAAAAGACTGAGGGATCTGACACGGGCCATTCAACGCACATGTTTTATAAGAATCATACACAGGCACATATTTAAGAGTACGTACATACAAAAAAAATCTGGATATAACCTGTACTAACAGCCATTGTGGAGCATCTATGAGTAAATAAGATCAATTATCATTTCAGTAAAAATGATCAGACATTTACCCCATGTAAACTATTCACTGGTTTCAAGTTGTTACGGTTTTAACTTGGGTCTTCAAGGGTCTTCATATTCTATATGAATCTCATTTCGATTCTTAAGTTATGTAAGAGATCATCCAAAGTACTTCACCCATTCTGGATATGCGTACCTGGATGCTAAGATTACTGTCATCTAACAAAGGACTAGTGGTCTAGCATCTGACAGAGTGCATAAGTACTTTATGTTTAAGACACCTGAGAAATGCCGATCTTAAACATTATAACTCATCTATTCGCTTAAAAACATATGTCATCACCAAATAAAATCTCCAGATATTTATTTCAAGGAAAACAAGTTAGAAGTGGTTATAACCACCAGCCTTCTATTCCCCTCAGTTCTGCACAACATTCTTTTCCCTAATACACTTTTTTTTTCAGTAGCATAATCGAATAAAACTACAATAATTAAAAGATAAAGATTTGCTTCCAGAGACCTGATGCACTCCAAAACTAACGTGTTCTTTTACACAAGTTCAGCACCAACAATCTGAACTTTCTAAATAGGCAGAGTTCAATCTTTGCAGAATTAAAAGATGAGCAAAGAGGTGGTAATTAATTCAGTCTAATCATGCTACATACCTTTCCTCCAGGATTGCTAGAGATGCAAAGGAGGCATTGAATTTTAAGCACGCACAATCTTAGCTTAGTACAAAAATTACCTCTGATAGAAAATGGCAAATACTGCAGCTGAGTGAATAAGAAATCCTGACTGGTCCTCAGGTATCTCATAGTTGGACCCGAGGTGTCAGCGCATGCACACAACTGATAGATCACCTGACAATCAAAAACAGTAGATACTAATTTATGGAATTTATTTCACAACAAACAAATAAACAAAACCGCCAAATCAAAAGTAGCATAACACTGTTTTACTGCTCAAACAGTATTAACTGTATTTACAGTAAGTTTCCCATCAGCCTGCTCCAAAGCACAATATATTGTTTATAACAGACTTCGAATTATAATGTTGAAGGACTATCAACACGTGGGCAATTCTAACAACTACTCACCCACAACACGACACTATATAATCCTTTCTCTTTGTCCATTTTAATTAAAAGACGAGTATCTTTTTTACTCTCCAGGTTTACCAAGACAGGAAATGTCATCTTTATTTTTTAACTCTTCTATGGTATGGCCTCTTCCACTTTTCATTATTTATATTTAAAATACTGTCTAGATTCCACAGATTATCCACATGATAAAGCTGTGTAATTTTAATATTTTATGATTTAAGGCCAAACACCAGCTAAGCCTGCACAGGTCAAATCCAACTGTCTTCCCTGCCTGCTCCCCCTGACTATATAACACC
>VXAA01001562.1:272153-294052 GCA_013399115.1 Anseranas semipalmata | reverse complement strand
GAATTTCAAACAAATATTACTTTTTCAGCAGCTCTCCGGTAAGCTCTGGTGCGGAATCGGAGAAACACAGAGTCCCTGAGGAACTGGAGATAGGGATCAAAGCCTGGTGGGCGGAGACCTGCTCCCAAGTTAGAGGGGAAGGAACTCTCCACTAGCGTGCTGATGAGTCGACAGAAGGCACGGGTTAAAGGATATTCCTCACATCGAGACTCAATCTCATTCAGCTCAACCTTCCCAAGAGGACAGCAAACACAGGAAGAGAAAAATCAAAGATTTTGAGTGAGAAAGAAACACATGAGAACAAATACAATAAGGGTATCATGTATGAATTACTTTACAATGAATTGACTTTGCTCCACTGCTTTTGCTTTGCTTGTGGTGTACAGTGGCCAAAAGTGCAGCATCAATACTCTCAGTTCAGTTCAGCAATATACTCTTCATTCATTTCTGAGTTATTAGGAGATATGCCTCAGCATTTAACTGTACTCTGCTTTTATTTACCATTTTTATTAAAAGGGAAGTGACCTGTACTGAGATGTAACAAAAGTGACTCCAATTTAGGAAAATAGGAAGATCTGAAGATGAAGTGCTCATAAGAAACTTGAGGGTTTAGACACTGCTCTGCTACTAGCACGATACTGCATTAGATTCATAAATGAATAAAAATT
This sequence comes from Anseranas semipalmata, assembly GCA_013399115.1. Taxonomy (NCBI): domain Eukaryota; kingdom Metazoa; phylum Chordata; class Aves; order Anseriformes; family Anseranatidae; genus Anseranas; species Anseranas semipalmata. The sequence continues at coordinate 293,384 of VXAA01001562.1, read as the reverse complement.
TCCAGAAACTACAAGCAGCCTGAGAGTAAATTGAGAAGCTGTGAAATGACAGCACCTATTCCCAGGGTTTCCTGTGGATACAGCAGCATATGCAGCCTCCCCAGGTTTTCCCTGTACACACTTGTAGAAGCTGAGACAGGCTACCTAGGGACAGAGAAACCCTTACCTCTATACCAATTGCTTGTCTCTGGCCTGGAGTTCTCACAGTTTGTAGTATCTTCAAAACAGAAAGAGAAAAGAAAGCAGACAAACAATATGTTTCACATAATTAAAGCGCATCTCCATCCCATCATTTCTATCAGGACTAAAAGGCACTCATCACTTTGCAGCTGTAAGTAGTAGTCTTCTATATCTTCTTAAAAGCCAAATAGCTAAAGATTTGTCTGTCTGAAAGGCTGGATTAAATATTGTACACTGCATGCTTCTAGCTTTACATCCTCAAAGATCTGCATCATGCTTATTGTTAAAACAAAGAACAGAAGTTCTTTCACATTAATAATTTTCTTCTTATATTGGTCAGGAGAAAGCCATTTCTCTTGCTATCTCTTACAGCAGTACAACTTAGGGAACATCATCAATTAGGAAGCAACGGTGGTGAGCATTGGAAATACTACTACTGCTACTACTACAAGATGTCATTCTTGCCAGTCTTTTTATTGGCAATTAATAATAAGCCAGCAGTCGCAGCTCAAATGCCTCAAGTTCTTCCAAACAAAACAGAAATTAGTCTGAACCGTAATACAAACTATAAAGCAATCCCATTCCCTTATGATCTTTGAGTTAACAATACTGAGAGGATTTTTGCTTGATATCAGTGATCTTTAGGGTTCATACTTAATTTTTTTTTCTCTGAAATCAAGAGAAAAGACAAAAAGCACTTTTTTAAAAGATGGGCTTTTAATATCCATCTGATGTTTGCCATTTAACTGTGAAAGTTGGCAACCATATACTGTAAACTACAATTAACTTTTCCTCTTAAAGTTACACGCCTGAAAGTGTAGCTTTTTCCTTCTATAAGCACCACTTACAGTGGGAGAATATTACATAAAAAAACATAACAGAAAAATACGTAACCTGCAGAACATTTATTACTGATGACAAACATCGAGGGGAAAAAATATATGGAACATATGGACTGTCTGTTATGAAACATATTTACATAAAAATAAACACAACCAATGAGATCTGAGGCAAAAAAAACATACTTTCATTTTCCAAATTGTTTCAAAATAATACCTAAATGAAAAAAAAAAAATGATATTCAACAACAGAAACAAGAGAATTTGGTAGAAAATGCAATGCTATTGCTACAAATGCGGCTTTCAAACACACTGACAATTTCATCAGATTGGGATGCTATAGTTGTAAGCACTGAAAATCCTAAAATACCTGGGTGTATTCCAGGGATTGCCAGAGTGAAGCAGCTATTTCAGGAGATTTTCCAAAAGCAGTAAGAGTTTCTAATAGCTCCGCTTTCAAAATAGGAGGAATGCTGCATTGCAGAAGTCCCAGAATGACCACCACTGGTGTCCACTGAGGGTGCTCACAAAGAGCCAAGCGAGCATTCTCACTCTGCAGAGTTCAACATAAAACAAAATTGCACATTAGTACTTTGAAGATTATTTGCATCTTATAATCTCTAACTCAGTGTTCAGTATCAGCGAGGAGAATTCTGCTTTGTACAGGTACACAAAACATCAGACTGCCAATGCAAACAACTTTCATTCAACAAAAAGTCCCAATTTAATGATTCACTAGTACTAAAACTTCACCTGAAATTACACTGAAATTGTCCCTATGCATAAAGAAAATTTATGTGCATAACAAGTTTCTTATAATAGCCTTTTTTTAGTAGACGCATATTCATGGAATTAGTCCTAAACAAGTACTCAAATTCTATCTGGACATTTGCTCGGAGCTTACATGAAATAGCTTAAATCTAAGAGCAGCGTCATCATCATTGTAAGCTCATTTGAGACTCTCAGATGAGCCACTGGACAGGAACAAGTCTCTAGTCTCATCAAATGATAATTCCCTGCATCCTTAGATATTTTCTTCTTCCCAGGTTATGGTTTGATGATGACAGGAAATATAAGTTTTAAGAGTTCCTTTTTCCCCACTCATCCGATGCTGACAGGACAGTTTACATAGGTTACGCTGAACTAATCTGGCTTTCCAGAGGAACACCCCACCATCAGCACCAAAAAAGATGATATTTAAAAAGCCTAATTAGTTTCACTGATCTGTCTTGTGTTTGTGTCAGCAAAACCAAGGACATCTTGCTATGTAACAGAACTTTTAGGCTGGTATTCTTCAAACCTCTACACTGCAGACTTTGGTGGGTACTAAGGAGCTGAATTCCACACTATCCACAGTTATCCAGACAATTCATAATGTAAAATCTGTATTGCAGTTTTAGTCTCTTGGAATTCCTCTTCCGGACAGTCCAGGGCACGTTTTGCATTACTGGTTTGGGGACATTTTAAGTCTAACCCTGGAGGCAAGTTTCACAGTTGGTCAGTTTCCTTGCCAAGTTTCTACCCTTCCCCCGGAAGTCTTCCATTATTTCTGCTTTTTTAAACTCATAATTCCATGCAAAGAACTTTCCTACTCTCTAGGCATTTCTTCTGAATAGATCTCACTTCTGAAAGACACCTTCATGACAGCAAAGTGTCAGGAAAGCAAGAAAATCAGTAACATTGGCAACACAGGAAAAGATGCCATCTTTTCCTGTTTCACCTTGACTGCGTGTTTGACCATGACTGTTATTCCTGATGCTTACCATACTTTTGAAGTTCATTAATCAAAGTTCATTAATCAAATGAAAACAACTGCTAGGTAAATTTGCCCTACATATCTTTTTGGTCAAATGAACTTCACAGATGAATGATGATCTGCAAGAAAAAAAAATGTATTAAAGAAAACAAACAAAACCATACTTACCCAATTTACTATAACAGTGGTCAGCTGTAAAAAGGCAATTAATCCATCCTGTTCTTTCTGTGTGATTCCTCGGAGAGGCAGGTGACGATACTGGACACTGTCTGCACTTGGCAAGTCTTTCCTTAAGTGTTCATGATAAAGCATCAAAGAGTGGAAGAAATGCTCCCAGGAGACAGGACTGCCACCTGCTCCTTGGATGTTTTCCGCTACAAAAATGACAAAAAGGTGACAAGATTTTGTTTTTACTCTTTCACAGGGTGACCAGGAATGTAGTTACATTTAAAAGGAAAACTTTCTTATCTAGAGGAAATGATCTATTAAGTCCAAAGGAAAGCTATTGTTTCTGAAATTAGTGGTTCTGTTGTTTTGCTGTTTTTTTGTTTGTTTGTTAATAGAGACATGAAGCTGCTAAGATAAAAAATAGTAAGAAAAAAAAAAGTAGTAAAAGTAATATGCCAGTAGAAACAAGTATTCTGTTTTATGAATTACAATGTTTGCAGCACTACTTCAAAGTAGGTTTTTTTCCAATTTGATCAATTCAAAATTAATGCATAGGGCTGACCAGCAATTCTTTATGGGTTCTGTTAGAATTCATTATACATGTAGTATTTCTCAAAATGCTTCTGGAGGAAAAACAAAAAAACAAAAACACACACATACACAACCCACCAGCTCCAGAAAGATAACCATATTTAAAAAAAATACACAACTTGAAGGTATTAACCATTTTATATTTTACATTGAGCCATACTGGCATTCTGCATCTCTTGTGTTAAGACATGCCTTCTTAAAAAACACACTATTTGGTAATATGAATTATTTGCTAAGGTATTCATACATTTCATTACCTAATCAGTCTTTTTTTTTTCCAGATTAAATTCTAACTGAAGTTTTCCAGTTTCATCTTTCTACTAATAATGAAAAGTATGAAGCCACAGTTCATTTCACGAGTCTATTTTTGTATTTTATTACTTTAGAAGGAAAAGGAGATGAGAAAGAGCTGAAGTATCACTTTTCTTACCATGACTACTGCCATTGACTTTTAGCAAACTAAAGCAGTAATGAGCACACTGAGGCCCACTCGCCAGTCCCCGCAGCATTTTCAAGTATGGGATGTAAATTGTGGAGGGAAGTAGATCTCCCATTTGCCTAACGAACTTTGACAAGACAACCTAGAACAAATAAAGATCAGTGTTTAAAAAAAAATCTGAGTATTTTAGGAAAACAATAGACAGCCAAAGTCAGAAAACAGATTCTAATGTAATCGTGGTGGGAGTTAGTGGAAGGGAGGAATCACAACTCCCCAAAAAATTCCCTTGTACACTGGCCTATTCAGTTTCACAGACTCACAGAATCACAGAATAGTTGAGGTCGGAAGGGACCTCTGGAAATCATCCAGTCCAAACCCCCTGGTCGACCAGGGTCACCCAGAGCACATTGCACAGGATCACGTCCAGGTCAGTTTTGAATATTCTCCAGAGAAGGAGACTCCACAGCCTCTCTGGGCAACCTGTTCCAGTGCTCTGTCACCCTCACAGTAAAGAAGTTTTTCCTCATATTTAGATGGAAAAGGAAATTTTCCCTGAAGGTAAAAATTACGTGTTAAAGAGGAAATAAACAAAATCATTCATGCTATTGCAACAAAAGTACCCTAACTCTCCCATTTAGTACTTCTAGCCATAAAATTTACTTCAGGTCACAAATGCTGCACAACAGTATTATTAGCACACCCCACAGTGCAATGTAAGTGATATTGGGAATGGAACCACTATGCATGTCACATCACTGAAGAGTAATTCACACGCACACACAGTGGTTCCTCCCAGGATCATATCAGGGTGTCTGCGGATTGCACCAGGCCCTGCCTTAGTTGCCTGTATTCCAGGTGGGTCTTGGGATGTGTCCGATATGTCCTGTGCTTGGTTTTGATTAACACTGCAAAGTCATTCAAGAAGCACTGAAGGTTGATAGCATCCCAGCTATCCAAAGAGTTTTGGAACAACTGCTTCATCTGTCTAGATTGCTTTTTCAGTCTAATTTTACATTCCAACTCTTACAGGCTATAGCCTTTGGGCTTTAAATAATTGTAATATTCTTGTGAATTTTTACCCCTAAATACTATCAACTACATTTATTAGTTTTTTTATAGTTAAGAAATTTTACACCAAAAGGTATGTAGAGATCATCAGACAGAAAACACAAGAACACTGTTAGCAGAATTTGCTGAGCAACTGCAATAAAATTGGCCTAAACGAAATTTTTAAAGAGCTTAGCCCCTCTAACTAAATTGTGAATGACTGGCAGTAGCTCATTTCAGAGCAAGCAACAATAACCATGTCATACAGAGCAGGACACATACAGCTAAGTCATGGATAAAAGAAAATAATGTCTTCTTAGAGGCTAGATGTAACAAGGATACCAAACTTTATTTTTTTAACCCTTACTATTGCAGAAACTGTTACTGCTTCAGCCTTCAACTTTTATTACTTTAAGCAAATCACTTTTTTTTTCCACTTAAGAATGTAAAACTGATAAATCTAGATAACCTGGCGCTGAGGAGGTCGCTGATGAGCTACTCCAAGGTAGGACCCCATGATGGTAGATGTCTGCAAAGGCTCTGATGGACACCAGTATTCAAGGGCAAGTTCCAGATTAAAGGGGTCTTTCGGATACAATTCAGCAATCTGTCAGACAAAGGAGGATGACAAAAAATATCAACTATGTCAAGATGAGAAGATTATTTCAACAATGAACACTGTTTCTAGATAAGCTAAACATGTCTGAGACGCAAAGCATTCCACACCTGATGCTCTGTTCCTTAAAACTCTCTGAAAAATGACACCTTCTAAACAGTAATATCAGAACAAATGGCAGCCAGAGAAATTCAAAAATGCACACAAGTGAAACTTCCATAACATTAAATGATACCTTCTATCTAATTATTATAGATGAAATTATTGCTAACAAAACAGTGGTATTTCTCCTTAAATAACCATTTGTGTACCTTGCTATATTGACTTATAACCTACTAGCTGGTATCAGGATTAGAAATTTTACGTGTTACTGAACATACAAATTCTCAGGTAAATCTCATTTCTAGTTCTTCATTTAAGTTTACCATATACCTCATAGCTACTTAAGAAAACATTTCACTCTAACCATTCCTTTTAATGTCCTATAGCCTAAAGGACTACCTTGGCAAAAGACAAGTAGTCCCTGTAAGAAAGACTGCTATAGTTAGAACTACACGCTTGTACATTACATTTGCATGCAAATTAGTGGGAAATATATATGTGGTTTTACCTTATTAATGAACTGAAAATATAAAACACACCAGTTAAATATAAAAATCTATTTTCTGAGATTTTTTTAAAAGTGCCATTAGGCAATTTTAATAACTAATATTTAAATAAACATACAGACTCAGTTTTCTTTCTTTTATTAAAAAACATGACAGAAACAAAAAGACCTCTCTTTTAAATGTGGTCAAAATTCTACAGAAATTGGGGAATTTGCAATTCCAGCATCAGCCTTAATGGGGTCACCTTGCCTAGCCTACTCTATAGCAAATACAAAATAGTCTTTCAAAATTCTCATTACAAATATATCACACATGAACACTGTTTAAACATTTCAGTTCTTCATCAGAATAATTGCCAATAATGCAAAAAACACTTTATGCACAGCAAAAAGGGAGAAATTTTTAAGACTTACAGAAACAGACACTGTGTAAACATTAAGGTACAGACACACAAAGGTGTTTAGAACTTACATTCATTTAGCCAGATATTAACTGCAACAGTAAGAATTTTAAGAATAAAGGCTATTTCTAAGTCACATTAAAAATAACATAGTTTAAGAAAACACATATGTTAAAATAATTTTACTAAAATTTACATTTTAGATATTTAAAATTTTGTAAAATAATTCTTTAGCTCAAGAATTCTTCCACCAGAAGAAACAATGCAGTATTTACTCACTAACCAGGAATGAATTGATGCTTTATTAACATCAGAAGCCAGGGCAGTAAATTCATTCCTTTTCAGGAAAAGTTATAACAAGTGTCAATATTTGTGTAAGAAAAAAAATCCCTTTAATCCAAAAAGGGCAAGACCTAGCATTTTATCATTCAGATACAGACTTTCTGATGAAGAAGGAAAATCACAATCACTTTTTGGCATAGTAATTTAAAAGAAAATAGGGCTTACTAAAAGCATTAAATGCTCCAGATCTCTACGAAGGGAAATAGGTGGATCGTTACCCATCTGAATACTCATGTGGATCATGCGAGCATCTTCGTCAGCACGGTTTCTCAGCTGTTTCACCTACACAATTTATGAATTGGAGAAAAACACCAATTTAGCTAAGAATAAAACAGAACAACAGAAATAACTGAATTACCTAAACCGCCTATTAAAAAGTAAGAAAGCAAATGAACTTGCATATACATGACAAGAACATTTAATAATTTTGTTTATTTATTTATTTATTTAAAGCAGCGCCTACATTCAAAGGTGTATTTGATCACTTCCTTACTGCCAAGGCCCTCAGTTCATACCAAAAGCCCTGAATTTAGACTACGGGGTTTTTTCCAACCAACTTCACCAGATCCTCTGGTTTGGCTGCAAGAGGTGGATCCTCTTCCTCTTTTTACTTTGAAAGCTAGATAGGTTAGCTAGATTTCAAACAAAGAAAGTTAGATTATGATCCAAAAGGATTGAAAAGAAATAGAAAACGCCATGAAATAATGTTTTCTGTATACAGACACGTGGACTGCATCTTTCTTAGCCATTTAAGGCTACTTCTAATTACAGCTACTTCATCTTCTGAAAAGTTTTGGACTGATGCAATTACTTTGGACCCAGGAAAATTGTCTGTCCCAACCAATAGCATTACCACGTCAACAAATACAGCAGGAAAAAAGAGAGAAGGAAAGGGAAGAAAAACTGCAGCAATGAAAAAAAAAAAGTCCTTTAGTCAGTATCACAGAACTCTTTGTGTCAAAAAAGACTAGTTACTAAACAAAAAAAACAGTTGATTTAATTTTAATGTCAAAAAGCTTTTCACAAAGCACCCCACTAGATGCTTAAAGAAAGGAAAGAGCCAGGGGATGAAAAGTTCAGTTTTGTTATATATTAAACAGACACTGAAAAACAATAAACAGAAATAGCAACCAATTCAACAAACCAAAAATTAAAGTGTAGCGATGCCCAACAGAGTTAAGTTCGTGGTTCTATAATATATCTTGAATTGCAAATCTCTTCATATTTAGGCATTAAATGTAACCAACTGCAGATCTGAACCGAAGTCAAAAACTGAAATGGGAGAGAACTATTCTTCCCAGAGCCTCCGATTCCACAACACAATGAAGAGGAGAGATGTAACAACAAACAGCCTTGGGATTTTCATGCAGTTCCGTGGGATACGGGAGATGGGGTCAGATGTGCTTTTAAATCTAGGAAAGCAGCAACCTCAGCCTGGATCAATCTCCAGCTCTTCCACCTTCATTCAGAAAACCTACCTATTTATCTCCTTCATAAAAATTGGTATCATTACAAGGACATATTTCATCTTTGGTAAAGCAACACCATCCTCACAACTACCTCATAAAGAAGTTCCCAGTTCCAAATGTATTAGCACCTGATTGTTCAAGTAACTTTCATAAAATATACTTCACATATTCCTCATATATTCAAAATACTCCTAAGGGCAACTGTGTCTGTATTACAGAAAACACCACTGCAGGCAGCCTTCAAAGGAAGTCCAAAGCCTCTACAATGCAGTAAGTTTTGTATGCAGGCAACCATTGCAGTAGAAACATACTGTTAAAGTTATCAACAAGAATTTGTTTGAAATGACATTATACTTGCTCTATGGATATTCCATGGGTTAAACAGACAGCTTCAGAAAACAACATGCAAAACCAACAGATTATAAATAAATCAGGATTAAACCTAAAAGCTGTCTACAACATGTTCATATGCACCCTCAAAGATTCTTAAGGCTCTAATGTTTTCCTGCCAATATTGTTCTCATGCTGCCAGTTTACAATGAACAACATTTATTTTTAAATCCTTCTTTTTGCTCATTGAAAGAAGTAATTATTTGCAACTCCAACTCCAACTCAACATAATGCTGGTCACAAATGAAAGCCTCCATCAATTAAATAAGAGCATTTTCAGAGAATTTTTGTTTTCCAAGCGTAGATACAAAGTCTTGCACAAATAAAACTGTTCTAATTGCTTCAAACTTTTTTTAAAACCCTTTTGCAGCATTTCTGTTGTTCTAGTGAAAACAGCAGGTCATTTTACCAACAACTGATAGTATTGAAAGAAAAAGTAGACTCCCTCCCCTTAAACATGCAAAAGATCATTAGTCAAAGAATGAAATAAAAAATGAGAGATGAAAACTGTCAATTTTTTTACATTATACTACTGTCTCTATCAAAAGAGAAGTGGGGGGGCAAGCCACATACATTGCCATCAACCCCAGAATTCATTTAACCTCTAAGCATTTAAAACAAAACAAAACCACTGCCACCACAAAAGCTTGCTTTGCAAATCTCACCACACTGAAGTAGAATTTGATTTTTAAAGCACTTCATTGTTGAAAACAAGCTCCAAATGATATGGGTTCCACAAAGTAACAGGTTTTCTGAACCACAGCACCTCAAGCTCAGGTTGATATATGAAATTCTATGCTACCTGTCCTAATTTTAGAAATAGAGGAAGACATGCCCACGCTTCTCAACAACTGTTGTTCACAAAAACAACTTACTTTCATTGGCATGAGCGCAAGGAAGTCTGTGACAAGGTTATGAATTTTGCGAATGTAAAATTCTTCCTGGTAGAAATTTTCTGATCCCACAACAGACTCGGTCAGGAACAGAAAGACATTATCAGCAACCGCTAGCTCTGCCATTGCTTCATCTGCCTCAGTGAATTCTGCAAGAGCTGGGCAACAAACAAAACAAAAAAATCACAAGAGGGAGAAAAAATAAATTACAACTATCTGTTAATACACTAAACATACTTCAGAATACCTGTCTGACAAACAAATCAACATGCTTCTATACACTAAGTTTGTTCCACTGAACAGGAAAACTCTAGACTGGAAAAGACAACTTCATATAGGGTGATAGTCTCAACTTTCTTCTGTAATTAAGTTAAAGTGCATAATCCATTTACCTGATAAATCTAATGCTGTGAACTAAGAAGCACAAACCAACCTTAATTAAACATTAATTATAACGTTTATGTTCTCTTTAATAAATATTCTGTAGCAGACTCAATTCTGACCTAGTCAGGAGCCTGGAAAGCTTGTGAAGTACAGAAAAAAATAGATCTGTCCTCTTAAGATACTGAGGTTTAATATTTGCAGAGGCAAAAAGTCATAAACATGAATCTGTTCTTCACTTAACTGTTCAGGTGATATTAAAGCTGCTAAGATGCAATTTTTCACATTTTGCGGTGCATTACAATCCCTCTCACATCAATAAGACACTATGCAGTATTAATGACTAATGAGTAATTATTTCTAAATCTGTGTACCTATCGGAGCAATTCAACTCTCAACAACTGAACTCACATACTGAGAAAGCTTTGAAGAAGAAGCCTCAACAGTAGTTTTATCCTGAAGGTAAGTACTAATGCTTCAAGAATGTAACACGCTTTGACTTACACCACTTGCAAACTGTGAATCCTAAAGTGCAGCAACTGCACTTTAAGGTAATTTACCTGTCACATCAGATAATTGGGATATTCCTCGTAATGCCAGTGCCCAGGCTAATCGAACAGTTGCTTGCAGGCCTGGTAGTTTCCAGGGCTGAGACTCCTGAAGACGAGTGTGTATTGTTGCTATATACTGTCTTTCTGCAAGTAGAGGGAGCCGGTGCATCAGATCTTAAAGAAAAACAAAAACACAAATGTTATACCAACACCCAGTGAGCTTGAAAGCAAACATGCAAAATCCTACCCATTTGTTACCAACCAATAACAAAATTGGTTAAATAACAATTTAACCATCTGCACAACATAACCTCCCTGGGAAACCTGTCCCTGCATTACCTTCACGATCCTCTGTGCCTTGTTCTAGAAAGCTGACATCAAAGCAGTAGAGGAGCGCCATGAGAAGAGACAAGTTCACACCATCCAACGAGCCATCAGCTTCTACCGTTACTTTCTCCATGTAACTTATGAGGATTAGAGTGTCATCCTTACTTAGTGGTGACTGGCAGGTCCAGACAAAAAGACTTTCAGCCAAGGACTGTCGGCACTCCTTGATGAGGTCAGAAACCTTTTCAAAAGAAACAGTGTATAGAAATGCACTGGCAACACATTCAATTTGTCTTTTTCAGTCAATCACTATGACTAGAGCAAGCTAAAAATTACTCTAAAAACAGCAGCTGGAGAAAATGCCGATTTCTTTAATGGCTACACAACGAAAGGCACATTTTTTCTTTCATATTTCCTGGCATTTCACGTGAGGCGTGACTAGATAGCTTTGAGTACGACAATACGCAAACCAGCACCTCTGTCAAGGTCGGAAGACGTGAATCTACACAGAATTTTTGTAGCTGTAAACATAATACAAACATATACATACATAAAGGTCACAGTTCATTTCTCTAATATACAACCACATTGGTAGCTACATCCAGTTAAGGTCTTAAGATTTCTTCCCCCCTTGCCCCAAAAGAGATGCCCTCAACTGACTATGCAAATACCTAACTTTCAAACAAATCAAGCAATAGGAAAGACATTTAAAATTTCTTTCCATCAAAATATTTACGTCAACTTTCGAATATACACAGAAATAAAATCTAACACTCCCTAACGCATATGGGACATATATCATGCTCAACATAAAAACTATGAAGCATTTTCATACTAAAAAATATTATTTTATTATTTGGCAATATATTGCATGTTACAATAAAATTAAATACATTGGTTCTCCAAAACAATCAGTTTGTCTTTTTTCTAACAGTGACACCAAAAATCATCTGTTTTCAAGCAAGCACAAACATTTATTTCATTTGTTAAATTCATTCTTCCCCCATGATGAGTTTTAACTTTTTAACTGCTTTAAGTCTCCTGAAAACAGCAGAAATTCAAAACAAAAATAAAACAGACAAATCAACAAAAATCTCCTTAAAAAATAAAAAGACACTAATGGCCTTTCATAATGGTCTTTGGAAAACTGTATTTTATTAGCTAAGTTACTGGTTTTTAATAACGTTCTTGATCTATATCCATTCTACCCGGTAAAATAAAAAATAAGGCAATCTATCTCCATTAAAATCATGGACATGGTGATAAAGCGAGAAACTCTTCAACACTGAACACAGCAAGAGATTTGTGCACAGACTGCAGAAGAATAATATTCTAATGAATACAAAGGAGAATAGAGTAGTCCACCTAAAAGCAACGAAGCAAACCTGTAACTTGAAGTGTTACATGAATTTGAAAGCAAATTAGAAGGATATGCTTTGCATAGTTTCTAGATAAATAGCAAAAACGTAAAAGTGGTTATTTGGCAGAAAATGAATTAAATGATTATATTGTAGAATATTTTTTAGATAGAGCACACATCGGAAAGATAAGAAGTTAAAATGGCAACATTTAAAATCTTCCTACTTCAAACACAGTGTGCAGTTAGACACAGTCCCGATTAATTTCAAGGAGTACAAAAATGAGGACCCATTTTCAAGCAATTCTGACCGATCACTATTAGAGACGCTGCTGATGATATTAACACAAATGGATTATTAAAAAAATGCATTATTTGCCTAACTAGACCTGTTTTCATTCTGTTTTAATCATTTGTGAATTTTAGTTTTCTATTTTTATTCCAATGGTGGTGGTAACGGTAGTGCTGAAAGCAGATAATTTAATACACACTCTTTAGAATAAAAGTGCAAAAATGTTTGCACTACATGTGAATATTAGGTTTACTTCCTTATGGTCCTTAATTACAATTCTTCACTAAAGATAATGCATGCCCTAAGATCAGGGAGCAACAGAGAAACTGAAATGTAGGTAGCAATCTGGATTACACAGTGGTATAGCGTAAGCTGCAGAGTAGTTACTGTCACGTCTCAGCCAGTAACAGAGCTTCCAAAGGTAAAGAAGAGAAACCAGAAGGGAGGGAGGGGGTAAATCAATCCATATCTTTGTGATCAAACTGTATTTTCATCTGTGCAGTAATTCTGAAGAATAGTCACGCCTAGTCCCCTCTTTACCTCTTTGCGATGTTTCTCACTGCCCAGTCCTCGCTCCCTCTGGAGTTTATCAAATTCATTGTTCAAATCAATTTGAGACACAAGTGTGAGGATCTTCTGAGTCAAACCCTGCTCCATTAGGTCATCTGTAAAGCGTGTTGTCATGGACATTAGCTCTTGACTATAACGGAGAGAATATAAATTTAACAATTAATCGTATTATTCCCAGTCATGGAGGAAGTCTAAAAGAATGATTCCCATCAAATGTATTTGCTAGCCGACATAAAATGTACAACTACATTATACACGTAAAGCAACTAAATGTGCGTCAGTAATCAGTAAGCAGTGCGCTGTCAAAACATTATGCTGAATGGAATCAAAGTCTCCAGGTAACCCTAGCTTCAAGAACATGGAATGTGAGGAGAGTACAATGTGAACCAGCTAGGTAAGATTTCTATCAAGAGCCAGAAGTACTATATGTAAGATGCACATAATTCACAAGCTCACAGCCTCTTTCTCACTAGTAAATGCAATTGTCCAATTATGTACGCTCTACTGAAGTGGTGGAACTAGTTCTAAAGCAATCACTTCTTTTACAGAATTTGTATTTACACTATAGCACATCTTTGAATCTTCCTCTAATTAAGCAATCATTGTGCACTGGAACTAACAGTGTGCACAGTTTTCAGTCAAAAAAACTTTCTGCTTGCCAGTAGATAGTGCATCCATTTTAAGTAAAGGCAGGAGCACAATCCTCTGTTTTGCAGGACATGGCAAGTCAGAATACAGCACAGACAGAAATTCAGTCTCTCCAATACTGAGTCAGCATCACTAGTTAGAGCAACACTGACTGGGCGTGTGTCTGAAGCCAAACGCTGAAGCAGTACAAGAGAACTGAAAATAAAATGGATATCCTTACAATCTGTTAAACATACTTCTAAGACAAGAATATTACGCTTAAGCATGAAAGCAGCAGTATCAGGTTATGAGAAACAAATTTGAGAATATTTGCATTCCCTTGAGTCTAAACAGTCCTAAAAGCATTAAAAGCAGAGAGCTAGTTAATCTGTCAGCTAACCCTAATACAGACCTGAGTTCCAACGTCCACGTCTTGCCTTGGCGTGACTGGATGAGGGTTCGTAGTGAATTGGCAATGCATCTTTTTCCATCCCAGTACAACAGAACAGCCACAAGACCTCTTGTAAGCCCAGGAAAATGAGGTTGCTGGTGTTCTCCTATTGAATGGAAACGTACAGAATATCCACAGAAATTTGAGCGTACATACTTTGATGATAGCTTTATATCTTTACATTTCCAATGGAAATACAAACATAGCATTCAAAGCAGCCATGGTTAATCACCGTCACTTTGATTTGTTTCAGGCATTTCCAAGAAATCACAGATATTTTGGGTGATATTATCAACATTCACAGTCAACTATTAAAATTTCCACACATTTAAAAGTAGAGGTGCAAGTCCATACATATCCTAATCCAAATAGTAGTTGTAAGTGGTATCTACCTGTCTTAATAATCGGTTCAAGCTGATTATCAAAATAATATCTTTTCTTTATCAAAATGAAATATTCTGCCTGAATTTACACCAAAAACCCAAGTTTGAAATAGAAATTGAGGCTGGCTTCACGATGTCTTTCCAAACATGACAAACTAGCAAGCTACCTCTTTAAGAAATTTCCAAAAAGTTCATGATGAACAGTAGCTAATAATGATAACTAAGAGATTATAGTGCAGTAATATTGAAATCAATTTTCTCTGTGCAAAGCATGCATCACAATCCAGAATACTTCTCTTACTAACTATTTATTAGATTATGATCCAAATACAGCTACATATCAATGCAGAATTAATACATCATTTGCAGAACCTATAGCTATTCCTAAACTACTTTAATTATTTTTAAACTATTTTGAAATTCAGTGATAGAGATATAAATCATTTTAAAAAATCAAATTATGCAGCTTTTGCGAAAGGGGGAATAAGATATGAACATTAAGGTTCAGAACACTGTCTTAATATTAAAGGACAGCAACGGGAGGTTTCTTTCTAAGAACATCCTAGATGTTAGGAAACTCATGCCTTGACTGAATCATGCATTCATGTTAAGCATATGCTTAACATAAATAGAAAGGCCCTATTTAAGTTCTGTTTCTCCTGCTCTTAAATACTTTCCCCTTCTCACCAGCTAGAAGGAGCTCCACAGCTGCCAACTCTCCGATATCAAAGAGGTCACTGAGGATAAAGGCTTCTCTGATGAGTTGCTCTGGCAAAAGCCTGGTTCCCTGCTGACCCTGGATAGCAACCCCTTCTGTACTTGCTTTCTGAATTTTCTCATGCTGCTGAACATTCTTTGGCTGGAAGAGGAACAAGCATCAGAAGTTATTGAAAATGGCAAGATGAAATACTGAATAAAGTTTTACATGTTAATTCTTCCTCACAAATACAGCTCTGACAGGTTAGGTTGTTATCATAAAAAAGGCAGTGTTTTTAAACACAGAGATAGTAAAGGCATCCTAAAAATGCCTCATGCTTGCACAGCAATAGTCTTGTTGTGGGAATATACCAAAAATAATGTGATATAATCAGTGCTGACATTTAGTTTACTAAGAATAATGGAGATGGAAATTAAATGTTGATAAAATTCTCCACAGGAATTGGTATCAGCTCAATGAAAGACATCCGGAATGTTGATCAGAACTGCTGCATTACTCCAAATCACTTTTTTCTACATCATTCTTTCTTCTAGTAAACTCAGACAGTAAAATACACTGACAAAACTCTATACTTGACTGTTATTTTCTGACCTATCAGTCTTACAAAGCCATATGCTATTTCAGAAGTAACATCAGGAGACATTTATAGTTGTTACCTTGTGATCCACCAGCCAAGAACCAGTGAGTTTATCCAAATCACCTCACATTCCTGACAATTCATAGTCTATACTTTGTAAATTCAATGTGTTTACCTGCTCTGCATGTTCATTTATCTAATTGAAGCATGAGTATGGACCAAAGGCAGAAGAAATAGTTTGTGCTTCATTTCAGACACACAAGAGGAGTGGAGAAAAAACAATACTTAACTGATGGATCGTCAGACAATTTTACTATTCCTTTCAAAACAGCATTCAAGTAATCACAGGAAAAAAATATGTTATAGACACAATTATCCTCTACAAGACACAGAACAACATGTATTTTTCAAGCTATTTCTATTCTTACAATAGAACAAGATTGCTATAACACACTTGTGTTATGTACTGTAAAAATGTAGAATGGAAGGAATAGTCAGTGCCTAAGGAATATGGAATCCAACAATACAAAACAGAGTAAATCATCAATTCTCCAACTCATTCCACAACAGAGCATTAGTCCAGTACCGGATTTCTGAAGAGAGAAATGAAGTCGGATTTGTGTTTCTTTAAAACCTGGTCGAGGCGATGAATAGCTTCAGGTTGCCTTTTCCAAATGGCATTCATTACAGTCTGCCATATGTCCTTATATGGACCCCACAAGCTGGCAGCTAGAAGAAGAAATAAAACAAAAAAATGCATTTGAAATGGGAGAAAGAGAAAAATAATTCTTCATACAGTATTTTCTATAAAGAGTCTTTTTAAATTTAGCGTTAGTCCCAGCTTGACAGTATAGATTGTTACGCACATCAAGCAAAGCGTATTTTCCCTTTTTAAGGTACAAACAACAAGAATCACCTGATATAAAACCTAATTGCATTTGGGGAGTTAGAGAAACAGAAAAGATGATGCAAGCAGGTAAGTTCTGGGGCTGAAAGTCATCTTACAATCTTGTGAACTTATATACCTAAGAAATTCCATCCACTTCAGTAAGATTAAAGAATCATCAAGAACTGGACAAGCAGACCTTGGATCTGGATGAAACTGGGCAGGGCAGGCTTCCTGCTTTCCCTTTTAGACAGAAAGACCAAAACAAAGCAATACCTAATATGAGGGACTACAAATGAACAACCATACTATCAGAATGTGATGCATCACTGCATCAGACTTATTTAAGGTAAGTCTGACCCCACCCTAGAATCTCTCCTTCTCCTCAACACTGAAAAAAACTTTCCTTTGCATACTCCAAACCCGAAGCCAGTACTACAGCTGAATGATTCTCTTCCTCACTAAAAGTATCATCATTCACAACCTGAAGTCTGTAGCATGAAGATTACACTACAAGTTTCTTTATTTGCATCAGGTCTCCTGAAAACAGTACGCCAAACTAGTCTTCAGACTTCTGGCACTATCATTGCCTAAATCCAAGACCTTACAGACAGAAAATTATTCTACCACCTAGTATTAATGTCCTATTAAAAAAAAAAAAACCACTCAATGGTGTAAGGCCCACATTAACAAGAAGTACCAAAATGTTTCCCTTGTTACGTATCATCTCTATTCATGAAAGCTGTGTGTTCTACACACCACAAGTCATTGCTAAAAGCACCAAATAAATCTATTACCAATTGTGTTCAGTTTACCTGCAGGCTGCCACGTCACAACCACTGCCTGAGTGTGGTTTTATGTGTCTCAGAGCATCTCCTAGCAGTGGTTTTTCCATGCTACAAGTTTGCTGGTCAAAAAGCGACTTGAAGAGGTTGTTGCCTTCCTTCATCCAGAGCTACTCGTTCCCAGCTGTACCCATGACTGCTTCATTAATTGTGTCCGACTGCTTCATTACTTACGTCCATGCAACTGTCTGATGGGCTGCACTGTCAGTCACATCAGTCAAACAATCCAAATTACAGACAAAAGCAACATCTTCCAGAGTTCTTCCCATCTTGTTTTTAAATTCAGCTCACTTCATTAACACAGTTTACAAAGCAATTCTGCTAACCATAAAAACAACTGAAAGAGCAATGTGTGGAAGCACAGAGGGCAAGAACATGTGGGTAGTGAAGGGTAAAAACCTCTGAAACTGCCTTTGCTCCTGGAGAAATTATAAAATAGAACTGTGTCTTGCCGGTTAGCCTACACGCAAAAATGCTAGCATTTCAACTAACACTGGCTTGACTTTCTTTTTTCCTCTTGTTTTTTTTTTTTTCCCTTTTATTTTTTTTTTTCCCTTGGCAAGTTAACACCATGGACTAAAATCAAGTACAGAAGTGATATTCATGTAGTTTGTTCTGGCTGGTTCTAACCCTCAAGGTAACCCCGAGAAGGGGCATCAAAGTAAAATATATCCATCCAGACCTCATCTCGACGAGGCTGTTCGTGTTAAGACAACATGCCAAATGGTGTGCTCTGATGTGAAGACACCACCTCGAAGTCAAAGTAACGCAAAATGCTGCACGGACACCCTTAACAACAAGGCAGCATAAGCCAAGTAGAAGTGTAGCACGTGAGCAAACCAAGCATAGAGACAAGAATAAGCCTCAAGCGAGACCACTGGTTTCAGTCAGTTTTACCATTATGTGAGGTGTCTTGGAAGCAAAAACAAACTAAGCAAAATTTTGTCCATTTTATTCTGTTGCAAAGGAAGGAAGAAACCACTTAAAGAACTCCCACCCCAAACTCAGCACTAACAAAAACTACCATCTCATATACTGTCACTCACTATGCAATGAGCAGTGCCAGCAGAGCTGTATATCAGATGACAGCTTACAAAAAGGACAAATCCTCTGACCTTTTCAAACATCAGAGTGTTTTAATCGTATGACGTTACTGCTGCCCAGACAAATTCATTCAAGACAGCTACTACTGGACAAGTAATTTCACACTCCAGACTCTAGCTGTTTCTCCCACGTAACTTCACAGAGTTCAGAGAATTACTTCTATTCTAAACAGTCTTCTCCAACCTTCACTCTTATTAAGCTGCAGAGTCCAATAAACACCAGCAGCAATCCAGTGCCCACCAAAAGCTGTTCAACTGTTTCCCTTGCCCAGTTGTTTGCTCTTGTCCCTATAGCATAAATGCTTTGCACCAGCCCAAACACGTGCTGTCAGGCATCAAGAGAAATTAAGGATCCAGTCTAACTGAATATTAATCCAAAAGAAGAGTTTATTTTCAGCAGGATCACATCTATAACCTAATTATCCCCATGACGGCACAAACAACTATACTAGCACAAAGACAGAATATCGCAGAGAAAGGAATAAGCAACCAGGATGGAAAACTGGCTTGACTGTTTTGTTGCTTCTAGCAACCATACTAACTTTTGCCACTTCTGTTGTCTCTATTCTTACAGTTTTAGAAGGACTGCCCATTCTACCAGGGAACAGCAAGGAAGGACAGGCTGGGTTGCTCCTGTTGACAACAGCAGTTGACGCTTATGCCTGAACTTTTTGCCAAGTTCGAGACTTAACCGTACTACATCTGTCCCCACAAACAATATACTATAATCTAAGGCAAAATCTGTGTTAGTTTTAGTGTCACATGCATTTTAATTTTTATCTCATCTTTCATGTACAAGGTTCCCTGTTCTTGACCTATTTTAATTATAATGCTACAGAATTTACTGTAGAAATTACATGGCAAGACAGTCTAGTCCCATTTGAACAGCTCCAATTTTCACTTTAACAAAGTCACTTTTCAGATTCTGTGAATCATAGGAATAATCACCCTTCCTCCACCCGCACATGAATGGTCTTTGCTTTTTATTGGGTTTTTTTTTTTTTTGGGGGGGGGGGGATATTGATTCATTTATATGAAACTACCTTCTCTGTAAGTTTACTCCTTGCTTGACATGTGATTTGAGCTTTTCAGATCTGATGGCTTTATTAACTACCACACTATGACTGATAACACCTCAGTTACAGACTTTTCAGCCATGCCCACATTCCAGTCACAACTGCTTTTCACAGGGTCTCTGTTCTCCCCATATTAACCTAATTAAGTTCAACATTAGCAAATGCAAAGTCCTGCACTAGAGACAGAAAAACTCCATGCAGCAGCACAGGCTGGGGACCAAGTAGCTAGAAAGCAGCTTTACAGAAAAACACCCGAGTGTCCTGGCAGACAAGAAGCTGAACACTAGGCAGCAGCACGCCCTCTCCAAAAAGGTGGTCTCTGCACATTGAGCTGTGTTAACAGAATTGCAGCCAGGAGCTGAAGGGGAGTGATTATTTGCCACTGTTAGGCATCTCTGAGAGTGCATCGCTCCAGTACTGTGTCAAGTTTTGTACTCTCCGGAGCAAGGCAGATGCTGAAATAGGGGGCCAGAGAATATGATGAACGAGGAAAGGCTGAAATAACTTACCTTGTTTGGGCTTAAGAAGAAAAGACTAAACAGGAATCGGAGGTCTGATTGGCGCTAGACACAGAAAATGGAGACAGAGGTACCCCAGGAGATGTTGAGCAGCAACTAACCCAAGTTGCAATACAGAAACTCCCAAGTAGCCATCAGGAAGAAAAATTACCATGAAGGTTGTCAAACACTTGAACAGAGGCCCAGAGGCCTCTACAAGAATCTCCATCCTCACAAATATTCAACACTAGTTTGGATAAAGCCCCGAGCCACCTGACTGAGCTGGCCCTGCTTCAGCTAGGTGTGTGTGAGGGAGGTGTTGGACCAGACGACTTCCTAAATGACTCTCAGATTATTCCCCTTTTCCACCTGTATTAGGTTGTTCTGCAGTCACACTGGGTAAGCGCTGCCTCAGTAACCCCAGACTGCTCCTTGTGACAGGCTCTGAAAGCACTGTAGAGGATCCTGCTGCTCCTAATCATTAGCAACGCTCACTGCAAGAGAAACTCGCTCAATATTTCCAGACTTCTTGTGTAGCGCGGATGAGAATTTAGCACTTTTGGTGGTCTGTTTGAATTTTATTGCATACAGTACTGAGCATGCGATACAGAAACGATGCCTGACCACACGTGCACTGGGTTACCACAGCCCGCTCCAAGCCAAGCCGACCTCTGCCACCTGACGCTGTTAGCTTCAGCCTCTCGTGGCCAGCGCCAGCCAGCCCAGCCGGCAGCTCAGACCCGCGCAGCTTCGTTACCTCGCCAGGCACCTCCCGGGGGCCCGAGCGCCCGGCGAAGGCCTGCACGGAGGCCTCTCTCCCCACTGCCCGGCAGCGGCACGGCGGCCCCCGAG
>VXAA01001562.1:254385-271461 GCA_013399115.1 Anseranas semipalmata | reverse complement strand
GGAGTGCGAAGGGGATTCCGTAAGCGGTGCTGATCTGCTCGGCTTTTGTTGTCTGTTCCAGATCTCTAGTTCCTCGTGTTCGTCTGCTTGGTGTTTGTGTTGAAACCTTCCCGCGGTGACTGCTGGAAAGTGAAGGGGAAGCACGTGCGTTGAGGATGGGTGATACCGGGCTGGAAGCTGGAGCTTGATCAAGCACTGAGGTTCTGTATTTCCAGATTCACTCCCATAATTTAAATGTCCCTTTTATTTCGTTCACACACACACCCCTTCTTATCATGGTAAAGGGAATCTTCCCTTTCATGCCCCACCCTATAAGCCCTGTTCATTAAATAAAGAAAAATACCTGAAGTCAGGTGCTGCACCAAGATGTACATTGATTTGAATGTCTGCAATTATTTTTAGTGAAAAAATACACTACTATTATTCTTTTCAAAACCAGGCTGGTTTCTGTTTCTATGGCTGTAAATTGAAGTCTTTAAAAAATTGTAAATATTTTATGACATTATCCTTATTTAAAATACAGATAATTAAACCAGTGCTATCCACTTAAAACCAGTCAACTGAGTTTTTTGATCAACTTTGTTAGCGTGCGTGGAGGTTTTAAAAGTGATACATTTCTTGGTCTTCAATGGTAAATTAATGTTTAGAGTTTTGTATAGGGAAAAAGCAACCCTGATAGGCGTTATACTGTGAAGAAAGCTGCCTTTAAACACAAAGTAAGTGCAAGAAAAAAGGACTGGAAATGAAGAAATGAAAGGAAAAAGGACATTTGTACATGTATCTGGACCTAAAGAATATAAGTATCTTAGAAGTCTCCCATATCTGAAGTCAATTTACTACCCTCTATTTCAGTGGTAATCGTTCTATCAAGAAATTCCCTCATGTCTTACCATTAAGATAAAAGATTGCACCAAAAGTATGTATTCAATAGTGACAATGGTTTCTCCTCTCAAACTTTATTAAAACAATATTTCATGGGTTGCAAAACAGCGTCCAATGAACTAGGCCCATGGGAAACTGGCAAAATAAATATCTTTGCTTCTCTAGATCTTCAATATAATTGGATGGCAGAGGGAGCAAAATAGAGAGAGCAGTGGTCCTGGGGTGAGAGTGAATTAGCAAGAGAGCTATAGGAAAAAGAGACCAAAATCAGAGAAAGGTTCTGGAGAGAGAAGGGAGAAAAGAAAGAAACTTTTTTTAAAAAAAAAAGGGGGGGAAAAAAATCTGTCCTGTTGAGAACAGCTTCTCACAGGGTTCAAAGGATGAATCTGTTCTTAATTTGACCTGTTCATTTAGTCAAAGGGCTTACATTGCTTGAGATTTCCCTTTTTGTGGTCTTAGCCATGAACCTGAATAGTTCCATCATAATAAGAAGTTAGAAGATTATTGATAATGAATTATTTATTTTGTTTGAGGAAGAAAACAGTGCCAGGCAAGAGGTGAAAGCAGAAAATATGCAAAGTTATTCCACAAGCGGCAGAACTAGTGCAACCTGGGTACAGCATTTCTGTATCTTCTGTGCACCCATCACCGCAGAGCCACATCTCTGCTCCTACACTGCCTGTGTGCCTCCCCAGGACTGGTGGCTGTGAGAGGGGATAAAGCAGGCAGGTATTAATGATACATTCAGAGACACATGTGCTGATCAGCTGGCCATGGCAAACCTAATGGGTAGCTTGAGGTTTTGCTTCAGTCTTTCCAACCATAAAGGCCCTAATTTTGACCTTTTCCCCTTTGATATTCCCTGATTTTCACAAAGCTTGTGAGGACATAAGCTTCTGAGCCCTTTACCCCTCAATTATATTAGGTTGGAATTGATTCAGGAATTGCAACAGGTTCAAAAGCTACTGGAAAAAATTTGTCAGACAGTGTGATTTCCTAAGCCTCGTTTCCTAAAGAAACAAAAATAAATAAATAAGTAAATGAAATTTAAAAAAAAAGCCTTTCCCAGGCATTAAGAGCTGTCATGTTTCTTTTGGCATTCAGATGCAGCCAGATTGTGCACACTTTTTTTTAATCTCTGTTGGAGGAAAAAAAATCCTCTCTAACCACTGCAGATTGAATATTTTAAATTTCCAGATAATTCATGCCTGTCCTTTGCCAATTGGCCAATGGTCACATAGCAATACGAAGAAAAAATGCCATGAAAAGAGTGGATGGTATGGGGCAGGTCATTGAGCAGTTGAACTTCGGAAGAAAAATACCACGTGTAGCTGCATTTGCACAGCAGTTATTCTACTCTTTCTCTGTTGGCAATGTGATTTTTTTAAATGCAAAATAGTTGTGACAGTACAACTCCTAGTACAGATGATGGAAGAGATGTAGCTAGATACACCATACCATACATTCTAAACATATTTACATCGGCATAGCTGCATTCATCAATGCTTTGATGAGTAGGCAAGTCCATGAACAGTAATTCTTTGCTTATTCTTGCTTTATTGGCTGTCCTTTAATTTAGACCCAGGATCGCTCGCTGGTTTGTTAGACTATTTTTGCCAAGTCACTATAGGAAAAGAATACCTCATTCCTCTTCCTAACAATAGCTCTCAGCAAGTTCTCCTCCAAGACAGCTGGGTTCAGTGAGGGACACATGCTTCTTTCATCCTTAATTAGAGGATGGAAACCTGTGAAGTATCAAAGGTAGGCTGACACTAAATGCCTGAGATGGATATTAATTCCTCTGGATTCCAGGGAAAGGAGGTCCCCAGATTGCCTGCAGGGTAGTGTATTCTGCTTGTGCTGTGTGAGATCTTGTATAAAACATGTTATTTTCTGTAGGTAGAAATAACTACTAGTAAGAATTAAAATGAGCTGCACAATGGAAGCCTGGTCTTTGACTGGAAATTCTAGGTGCTATGTGCCATAATACAGATGTAATATTGTTATTTTTAATAATACTAAATCTAGTTGTTGCTTTTCATAACCAAATCAGATACTAAGATACAAAGATAACAATAATGATAATACAACTTATTTCGTTTGTATTTTATTATGATTAGGAAGAATAATTACTAGTAATAAAAAAGTTTTTTCTAATGCCCAGGAGGCCATCCATAATTTCTTACCTTTAATCTTAAGTGTCATCATGATCACATCCTGCAAGATGAAGTAAAATGAAAATCTAAAGTCTTTTCTGCCTTGTAGCTGAAGAAGATGACTTGTGGAAGTACATCTACATAAATATAGACCAGTGTTTACATTCTGAAATATATCTTTTTACCCAGAAAGTCAAAAGCATTTCTGGCTAGTGATTAGACCATAAAACTTCCTTGAGCTCTTATTTTGACTGACACTAACACTGTGCATCTCAGCTTACTCACCTGTAAAAATGGGTATAACATTTCACAGTAGCCTGGAATGCTGATCAACTGGATCTTTAGCCTGGCCCTATCTGAACAGAGAAAAAGAACGTGGTTTTGGGTTACGTTAAGTTGAGTAAAATCCCTGAATTCTCTTACTATGCAGGCTAATTTTCCTGAAAACTTCTTAGCTGGCTATAATCCTGTCTTTGTAGCAAAGAGGTGTGGTTTATACATCAAGATAGTTAGCTCAACATCACATCTTAGAAGAAAAATATAGGACCTTTCCCTGCAGTGATTCTCAAAAAAATAACTTTGTAATTTCTCTGTCTTTCATCCGAGATATTTCTACTGTCACCATGGTTTCTAAGCTCATCAGAGAAACTGTGTGAGGTTGTTGCTAGCTTGGATAAGTGGTTTATCTAGTCAAAGGCAACAAAGAGCTAAATGTTCTCAAAGTTGTACAAATACCTTCCTCAGGATCTGGGAATGGAGAGAAGGGAGCTGAACAATGGCAAGTGCTGTTCTTCCTGTGTCAGGACGATTAATGACAATAGGCATCTGGTCATAAATGAATGCCTTGATAAATGGTAATTTCCCTGCTTGACAACTGGGTGTTTATGATCCCTGTTTGGGCTGCAGAGGTAAAATGAAAATACTGTTCTTGGCTGTGTGATGTCTTTTGAACTATTTTGGCAATTGCCTTTTTGGTAATTCCTGCTTTGGGGCCCTGGGAGCTCTCTGTCTTTTTATTCGTTGGTCTCTCTCCCAGAATTAAAAATAGCTTTTTCCATCTTTTTTGTAATAATTTCTTAATTTAGCTTTTGAAGGGAATGAGGCAGTTATTAACATAGGAGATAATCTGATTGTTGTAATGATGTAACTGCTAGTAATGGACAACAAGAGGTGAAGAAACATACAACAGAGAAAGTGACAGAAAAACAAAGTACAAGCAAAGTGGAGATATTTGATATAGTCAGTAGATGTGTTGGCATATCAACTGCCTCATTGATATTCATTCTGTTCAGTGATTTCCATATCAGATTTACAGATGGTTGATGTTTTTGCTAGTTGCCAGTCCCACAATTTCAGACTTTGTTCTGAAATTCACACTGAGCTCTTTCCAAAGCACCTTGTATATACTCTGCAGGCTGAATTACACACTTAACTTTTGGATTCTTATCAGAGAATGGCTGTGCTGGATTAGGTGTAAAGCCATAGAATTGTAATGAAGCCACTTTGGCAACAAAAAAGTGAAGGTGTGTAAGGTTGCACAAAAATGTCTATGCTAATAATGTAAAGCACGGGGTTTCTTTTAACTAGTGGTAATACAGGAGATGGGAGAGAAAGCATCTTGACAATCATAATCTGAGGTAAATTGGAAAAATCAGGACTTTAGACTTACAAACTGAGTGAATTTGATATGGGAACCAGCACGACTCAGGAAAAATGGCATCTTACAATGCCTTCTCTACTGCAACATAAATTTGCTTCACAAATTATACTACCATTCTGTTAATGATTTTCCCATTGCCATCCACTTCTTTGGCGTTCTCTGGATACAAGAGGATAAGTTCCTCCACAGTGAAAATATGTGCAGAATTTGTCTTGCACATTTCTGCCAGTCAGTTACTAAAGTACTTTCCCTGTCGATGCTCTGAGATAGCCTATTTACAAGAGAAACCTGTATGAATAGGTAGCATAAGAAAGGATTTGCTTTCTGCTCCAGTCCATTTTTGTTTTCTTGAGGTTTTCTAAGGATCAGGAAGAATGATCCTCAGCAGCAAGAATCTTCAGGACATGGTCACAACAAATCCAATTTCTGATATGGGCAACTGTATTAATTGGTTCCAAATTATTTCACTAGAAGTCACAAGCCTGTTAGTCTCCTCCTGCCTTATTTGGTTATGACTGTGCTGCAGAAGGATAATGAGAAGCAATGTTAGTTGTTCACATGTAATAGGGCAATTGTTGAGACCCCATGTTCAATAACTCCTACCAAGGTGACACCTTAGATGTTGAAGCACTGAACTGTATTACGTGCTTGAGTGATCAAGGCTGGCGTTTATGGCTTATGCTCATTCAGTTGCTTGAGTGCTTAATGGTAGAATAGTGGAAAACCTTTATCATATGTGCAGGTTTCCAAGCTGCTGGGCACATATAACTTTCATACCTTCCTTCTAGATGGCATCAGATAGCCAAAATGAATTTCCCTTATCATTCAAGAACATTCCTGTTCTAAGTCAGACAAAGCTAAACCTCTGTCTTTGAAATGTAGTGCTGAAAAACACCTGGTCAGCTAATCTGAACTCTCAAATAAAATGAGACCTAACCAATGGAGAAGACAAAATCCTCAGAGTTAATTGTGTGTGTCTGTAGGTGTCCAACATGGTGGAATGGTAATCTGTTAGGTCCTTCTGCAAGTCAAAACTACTACTACTGTAAATTAACTTTTGTGGAATTATAATGGATAATGAAGCATACTTAGGAGAATAGTTCACTCCGAAGTTAATAACCTAGTGAAGGCCTGCATACAAGAAATACCGATTTCAGGAACAGAAATTCAAAGGTCAAGAACTTGCAGAAAACAGCTAGTAACCCACATTCATCCTTATGGTCGGTATCTGCATAAAGGGTCATGCCAGTTCTCATTCAGTAGACAACAGTAAATTGTGGTTATGATCTCAGGATAGCTTTACATCTTGTGCTATCTCTTTACAAATGGCAATCAATATTTGCTTGGAAGTAATACTCAGAATGTGTCACTCAGCTGCATTCCTAGGCATCTTCCTATTAACAGGATAATTTTGTTTTTTTAATGTATAACACTCTCAGTGTTATTTAATGCACAGTCTGTCTACAGAGACAAGAAGTTGCAGTGAAGTCCAGCCCAGGAGAAGCTTGAGGTACTGACTTAGGCACCGAGGAAAAGGTTTGCTTGTACGTGTATTTAGATTATAACTACGCAAGAACACTAAGCTATGAGAAATGCCCTAAAAATGAGGTGGCCTTATTTTTAACGGAGATTTCATTGTGCATTTTGGGTGGCTTAGTTTGACATTGTTTTATCCTGGCAGAAGGTAAATGTGTTTCAAAGTGATTTTCCAGAACTTCTGAGAAATTTGAGTGTCAATTTTGCAGTGAGATCCAGCCGGCATTGCAGAAAGGCTTAATGCCTCCGTTTCACTGGAGGAGTTCAGATCATTTGTTCAGGTTGTGAGAGGCTTTCTGTGTCCCCCTCCTCAGCTTAACACATAACCCCTACCTTCCATAGAGGTTGGAGGCGACTTGGGCATTGTATGCTCTCAGTTTGTCTTGTTAGTGCCACTTCATTTTGCAAAATAAATTAAACTTTCACTGGATATGGAACTGGAACCTGCCGGGGGGCTTAGAGTTAATTCCACCATTCAAATGAGTAATCTCACCACCAGGTAAAGAGTCTTTCTCCTGCGGTCTGCTTCAGTCTTCAAGTCTGTTGGAAAAAAGCATCAATCTCAACCAAAGGAACTGAGAGAAGCACAGTCCAAGGTCCTCTACTGCCTAGAGCTCTTGCTCAAGTAATGTGAGACTCAAATACTAATTTACTTTCTGCCTAAATCATGAAGAAATGTAACCTAAGTTCCTGCTACTTTGGAGAGTTCTTGAAAGCCTGAGCCATGTGTGAAAGGGGACACCACTTCCACCAGATCTATCAACCTGACCAGCTGTAACCTTTTTTTCCTCACGGGTGTTTCAAACCAAGCCAATCTGTATTCCAAAATTAGCTTTTTTTTTTTTTTTCCTCCTGTTCTCAGCAAGAACAAAAATGGGTTTTTATTTTTATTGATCAGAACCACTCTTTTAATACTTTCTGGTTTGTTTGCCTACTCAGATAATTCAGTGAGTCATATAGCTCCAGTGCTCTCAATAGATAGATTGATCTCGTCTGGAAGTTCTCTGTCTTTGCTCTCCATTCATGGCTCCATAAAAAAGGATCCAATGATACTGTGCAAACACAGACTTGGAGGAAATTAGGGGATAGTATTAATTGCTGATATTTAAAATTAAGAGGGAAGAGTAAGGGGCCATTTAGGAGGTTCTGCACGACACACAGCTTGTATCACCCAGTGCTATGTATGTTCTTGCGTGATGCTTGTGTGCCCACATCCTTCTCATCCAAATCAGGGCCAGAGTCAGCTGTGCCAGACAAACACATTCTTCAGCAGGAAGCCTGCATGCCAGAGCTGCTCAGCATGAGGGCTGCAGTGACAGGACAGCAGTAATCATCTTTCGGGTAGCCTTTTGTCGCATGTGGTGACATGAACAAACTAACCAAGCTCAGCCTTTTCACAGCACCTAGTGGGCACACCTTGCAGGTAATTGTGCTGTCAGTCTACTCTTCTGCATTAACAAGCCCTCTGCAGACTGAGCTGCCAGGGCTCAGTTTTAGAGCTTTTATTTAAAACAACTGCTTGGATTTCACAGGTGTGAAAGCTTCAAAGAGGGCTTAAAGCAACCAGCCTTTTGAACTTGTGTGTTGAATTTCTTAGAGGCTTTTCTCATGAACCGGTTGCTTCATGACATGCAGAGCTACTAAACTGTAAAGGCCTATAAAGAGACAGACAAGCCATGAAAACCTAAGGTGGCTGTGTTTATTCTCTTAATTCCTCAGTTATCTGAGATGAAAGGTACCAATTAAAGGTGGATGCTGTGTCATAGCTAAGTTTTCTTAAGGAATCACACTACTCAGAATATTAGCCAAGCGCCTTCTACAGTTTGGATTGTTCAGTCACATCATCAATTAGAAAGCAGCGCCTAATAAAACTCGGTTAGGCCATCATGTTTGCTTTTGTACAGGAGTACAACAGAGCCATTGTTACTCTTTCAAGAGCTTTACTTTAGATTTTGAGACCTGCATTCTGTTTCTGCTCTTTGATTTTTCATGAAAATAGTTGTACCTCAATAAATAGATACTGTAACTATTTAACTATTTTTAAATAAAATCCACATTGGTATTTTTGCCTCCTAGATTAAGATAAGCTTGGATTTTAACTAGAAATGATAACTCCCTGGTCTTTATTAAGATCTCAGCTGAGACTGCTTACTGTACCTGTCCTGAGGTGACAAGATATGACTTCATTCTAGTGAGAAGAGGTCTGAGAGATCTCCCTCTGATTTTTATGCCTTTGAAGTAGGACAGCAATGAGTCAAGATATACACTGCGCAGAAGAATGAGGAAAGGTATATATTACTCAGAAGGAAGAAAGTCCAGTGTCTAGATTCCTATCTGCAAAGAGGATTGACGAAGAAGGCAACCAGCAGCTCACTTCCCTCACGTACCTAATTTTGGCAAAGTCTCCTTACCAAAGTGGGAAGCAGCAGGCTGCCCACCTAATCTTGATGCTCTTATTCCGCTGCTTCTGTGCAGGAGTGAAGAAAGTGACTACCCACAGATCAGCTGAATAAACAGGTTGCCTCTGAAGGGCAACGAAGCTGCCCACGTGCAGCTAGCCTATGGCAGAGCCTCCTGTTACGCAGCACCCTGTGCATCTTTCTCTACAGTAAATTCCCTGCTTTCTTCTCTCAGCAGACTTCTCGTTACCTACTGTTCTGCTTAGTCATAGCTTTACCCTGAAGTCTTTCTAAAATTCATTCCAACATAATACGCCCATGAGATAAAACATGGAAGATTCTGGATACACTCGGTAGAATCTGGTGGGGGCCCACCTTTTTCTGTATCATAATCCCATACCAATGTTTTCCGCAGCGTGCGTCTGATACTCTGTGGAAATCCTGTGTGGGAAACTTGCAGAATGGAACTATCTTTCAGAGAAGCTGAGTTTTCATTGTCCTCCACAGAAGTTGCATATGTTCACCTGTTCTGGAAATCAGGCTGCTTTCATAGGATCCTGCGCAAATACAAGCATCTGAAAGTTTTGAAAGTTGTGGCCTTTAGACATTACATTCTCTTATTTCCTAGTTAGGAGAGATACTGCTAGGAATGGACTAAAGCAAAAAACTCAGCATATCCTTCCTTCTCCCCATGTCAATCCAACAACTGTGCAGTACCTTTTAAGGCCCAGCATACAGTGAGTTTTTATAAAACAAACGAGCACTTCAGGCAAGAGTGACACAATACATTAGCAGTGGAAGTGCTGACGGCACATCTGTGCAGAAGCTTTCCACGCAAAATTTCATTTTCGTTTCCAAGAAATGATACCAATGCAAAGAATGTAAGGAGAAGAAAAGAAAAATCAAAGTAAATAATTAAAGTAAAAATCAGCACATGATTTACGTGGTTTAGCAAAACGTGGCTCCTGTCACTGGCTGCCTGGCTGCAGCTTAAAATAACATATTTAAAAATCAGAGGCATTTTGTCATTCCTTAAAAAACAAGTGTTAGATTATTAGGAATAAAACAAACTAGGTCTACCCAGGGCTTTAATTCTACGTATGACCTGTTAACAGGATACATTACTATTCACGCAATAATATGGCAATTATTTTAATGTTGCAGGGAAAAATACAGAAAAAAATTGGAAATTCATGTGAAAGACGCAAAGCTATATATTAAAATAGAAAAGTACCTGCTGTCCTTCAGGTGTCTCCGTTAAGCTGTACAGTATGGTCAGGATACCAGCCTGGTGTCGGTCACCCCTGGCAATGATCCCTGCCCTCGGTGGCTCTCAGTCTGGCCCTCTAATGCCACAGGAGGGAAGATGCTGGAAAGAAGATGGAGCAGAAGGGGAAAGAGCAGAGCAGCACCAGGCACACAGCACAACCTTCACTCTGTCAGCGTGTCAAGTGCAGGCCGTTAAGAAGAGGAAATGTTCTCTATTAGAACATAAAGGCCCAATTTCTCTGTACAACAAGCACATCTATGTCATACAGAGTCTCAGTTGCAGCTCTGCCTATATGCAAGACTGATCTTATTATTCTGGGATCTCTCATTTGTCATCATTACAGTCAGGTTCCTGCAGATCCTTAAGGAACATACTCATATTTCTGATTAACAAATGCTTCGACTTTCCTATTTAATCTATTATTTTGGCTATCTAACCTATCTAATCTCAGGCTTGTCTCTCTATCAGCATTATTTATATAGCATAAAATTAGCTGCAGTTGCTCACATTCCTTTGGCAAAAGGAAGTAGATTTGCCTGGAAAACTGCAAGGTTGCAGCTGGAGCTTGGCTGGTGCAATATATTTACAGGCATCAAAGTTCACCTCTGCCCCTTAATGCAACATCATACTTTCTTGACCGGTGAGCTCCTGCCATGCCTGGCCTGTGCAGAATCTGAACTCCAACACTGCTAAAGACTGTGGAAATTCTTTTCACTAACACTTTCTGTTTGTACGGTGGCCATGGAATCGATACACAGTATAAAGTATTGCATTTTCCCAAGTCATGCACTTTTTATTTAGTCTCAGCAAATCCCATATGGCTGAGGCATTTTTATAAGAATGCGAGCAATTCTGAGCTCTGTAGAAAATGCTGAGTGCTGCTGGATGCAGGCAGAGAAGGGCAGAAGAGGAAAAATACATTCCTTTGAACGCACTAATATAGAAGGCAATTAAGGAATACAACAATAATGAGCAATAATTTTCTCTCTTAATGTATGTTGCACTTTAAAGAGCAGGTGAGGACTCACTGAAAACAATAACAAGGAAGATAATGAGGTCCTGTCTACACAGGGATGTTACTTCAGATGTTTTCAATGAGCTGTCTCGAGTGCATTCACAGAGATTGTTTTAAAGTGACTGGGCTTTCATTTTGCATGAATGAACCCCGGGCTCACCAGCTATAAGCTGCATCAAGCTCACAAGAGGATTCTGTCCACTCTCTCAATGATTTGCCCTCATTGCATAATGTGATATGGTTTATTTGCTGTCTGGCCCCTGAGTGCCCTCTTCTGTTACAAGATCATCTGGATTACATCTAGCTGAATGCTGGTGGCTTCCTGTGCAGTTCCAATCCCGCCAGCCAAATTCACGTGCTCCCTAGAGCAGCACCTCTTTTCTTCCCGATATTGTCTTATGGGTTGTGTGTAGCATACCCAGACCCATAACAGTGCCTCAAATACTAGGAATTGCCAAACTGAATGCAAGAGAGAGACATTCCCGAGAGGTGGACCAGTGCCACCATAAAGCAAACACTGGCTGGTCTACACGAGCACAAGGGGTGTGAGCAAGACCTCCAGGACTTTTCCTCGTAAATGCCCAGAACTGGATGAGTTGGAAAAGATTTATGTGGGGGAACTCACTGTTGAACCCTGGTATTGTAATGTACTCGTGTGATTTACAACAGCTGTCCAACGATGACACTTCACATGGGGACTTGCAGAGCTAGTATTTTTTTTCAAACCACTACAGTGAAATGCAAAAACTGAGGTTACAAAAATGCCTTCTGAAATCCAGAGAGATGGTCAGTTTGAAAGGGCTGCTGAGGGAAACACTGCTGTCACATCTTGTATTTGACTGTAGCTCTGCGTCTCCAAACCAGGTGATATCTGGATGCCATCACTGGCAGTGGAAATGAGCTGCATGAACCACGAGCCTCTCTCCACTGGTTTGGCGCTGCCTTCCCTAGTGCGGTCATTGTGGTCTTCCACAAACGAGAATCCAATCTACGTCCCCACCTCACGCTGCTTGGCTGCGCTTCTGGGCTCGCTGCTGCTCTTCCTGCCAGTCAAACACGGCGGCCCTGCATGAGTTAAAGGGAACACAGATTGCAGGGCAGACATATTTATTGCAACAGCGGATGCAGAAAGAGAAAAAGCAATAGCAGATTTACTTTGGCTCATACTTTGTTCAGCACACTGAGCTCTTAGCTCCTTTCACATTTTATGAGATGAATTACCAAAATTAAACATTTCAAAATGCTGAGATTATGAGACACTTATAACCAAATCTTTAGCGATATAAAATCCTTGGATTTGGGCCAATTGCTCTAAAGTCTGTTCCTTTCTAGTGCATGTGGTGCTGACCTGTATGTGCTATCAGAGATCTTAAGGCAAAGACTGCATTCCATTTTACTATGCACAGAGCAAGGCGATGAAACCTTCTTGCTCGTCTGTATGGCATCTCTCATTCACTTCTGTGGTTGAGTATGTTTCAGTACCCTTCTATGCAATGCTGCATACCTTTCCGATTTATCTATTGCCTTTTTTTGGTAAGACTTTTTCCTCATCTCTTGGAAATGCACTTCAAGGTAACATCCCTACCAAGGTGCACATAGAACTGCAAACTTGAATCCTGTTGCTCTTCACCTCTCACTAGTCCAGGATCTTCTTCCCTCCTTCCCATTCCAGCACAGGCTTTCTATAGAAAGGAGATGTAAAGCGGGAGGCATCTTACTTTGTTACAAGCCACTGAGTTTCCTGGGAACATCCATTTCCTAGGGAAGCCCAGACTGAAAAAGCAGATGGGAATGGCATCCCAAAATTGAGAAAATAAAAATAAAAAGAAAAAAAGATTATCGTGGGCACTGTGTTCAGTGTAGAAATGACATGTATTTGCAATTTGTCTCTGACAACCAAGGCACCATAATGATGAGGAACATGAGCCTTGCAAGCTGCTCAATGCATGAAAAATGTTTCAAAAGAGAAAAAGAGAACAGGAAGGAGAAGTCCATGGATCCTATGGATGGATTTTAGCACAGGAACCAGAAGGCACAAAAAGAGCTGGAAGGATACTGGTGACAACTTGTGTTAGCTTGCACGCAGGTATCCAGATTCAGAGGAGTTTGGGACAAGGAAAACAACATACAGGAAAATATGCTGGAAATTGTGCAGAAGGAAGTAGACCTCTGAAGAATATTAAGATGTTATGTTCATACCAGTACCTCAAGTGCACCCTGAGGTTAACAAGAGTAGTGGTGACTTCCTCTACGTCCCCATGGATTTCTGAGCCCTCTCCAGAAAACAGGAGTGATTTCTGCTTTCATTTGCAAAGGTAGGAGCACTTAAGGTGTGTTGTGTCAGAGTTAAGCTGAGTAAGATTATCATGAAAAAAAAAAATGGCAGAAGCATCCCAAAGTTCTCATCTTTCCCTAATAACACCAATTCTTAACAAAAAACAGTAACAAAGATGCATTTCTTTCATATCTTTGGCTACAATACATTCATCTTTCACCACTATATTCTCTCATTTAAGAAAGAACAGGACAAAACCCCTCATCCTGCTTCCCTGAGCAGTTTGGACACCTCCTGCTTCTCTCAATAGATTTTGAGCAAGACATGGTGAGCATCTGTCACTCGCAGCAAATATTGATCAGTGTTTTTAAGGCTCCTCCACCTGCCCTTCAATTTTCCCACAAAGCCCTTCATTATTATTCTGCAGTTACTCAGAACAGTCATATAGTTCCTTTCTCCAGCACATTTGCCCAGTAAAAGGCATCATTAGCCAGAGAAGCAGAAAGATGTCTGGGTCTCCCAGAGTGACAAAAGAAATGGCAACATCATTAACATCCATAACAGTCCGGGGAGCAATTCTTATTGTTGTTGCAGTAAATAAGGCTGAATTTCTAAAAATCCTGCCATCAACAATTGTATATCATTCTGCATTAATATTTGTGAACTTTCCACAGTAATCGATGAGGCTTTGCAGAAGCTTGAAAAAACATCTTTTTTTCCGTTGATGAAACCTGACTGTCAGTATGAAATACAGGCACACACGTCCAGCCACTGCTTCCAGCACAACGTGGGGGCATGAGTTTTCCAAATCTTGGAGGACTTTCTCAGTACTAACACACTGAAACATATACGTGGTCTGTATTTCCAGCACACGCTGACAGACCAGGGTCAATCCAGCTGGCAGCTGGCTGCCTGGGTGCTGCACATCTCCACACCCAGAGGTGCTGCCCTATTGTTTTTTGTTGCCGACTATTCAGCTGGCAGTCTGTGCAGATGCTTTGCAGCCTTTACTGTCTTGAAGTGCTTGTGTAAGTATTCCTCATCCAAGCCAGGCACGGGGAAGAATTACTCAGTTTCCCCCTCCTGCTTTTCTGCCAGGATCGGCACACCACCACCACGTCTCTTCCCAAGACGCTCCACTGTATTACCAACCTGTTTGTGTTAAGGGCAGGCATGGAGGTATGGAGGAAACACTCTGCCGTGTTTCCTCCATACAGCTCGGCAGGCATTGGAAGTGGCATTGGCTAACAACAGAAGGATCATGAAAATTAATTCATTTCACCCCAAACTGCAGAATCCAGTAGGCTCCTGTATCCGGTCCATGTGGCACTGACTGCAGAATATTGCAGGAGAGGACACCTGCCCAGCACGTGGTGTGAATTCATGCAGAGCAGGCTGTGTGCACGGGGAAATGGAGGGTGAAACAAAAAAATAAATCATATGGATACACATTTGTACTCTAGCTAGCATGCATTGGTTATTGCCAAGACAATGTATTCTGAAAGGTTTTCCTTGTAGATATGGAAACGATTTCTTAGAAACAATCCTTCTCAGTTATCAGACCTATTCAAAATAAATGAAAAACAAATCTTTCCAAAGGCGATTAAGGTGTCAAAACATGGCCATGTAATAATAACCTATCAAAATGACTACAGTTACTTAAAAGCAAGAAAATAATTATTTTAAGGACATCTTAAATCTAGCAATGGCCACCTGATGGCCTAGTGAATTACTATTAAAGCAGAGGAGGAAGCAGGGTTATGGGTAACCTTCAGTAACGTCATCCAAAGTAATCTTCACCCATGTAGGGTTCTTTTCCACATTGTTATTGGATGGTGCTGAAATTTATGTTTGTACAGGGCTCAGCAAGGGAATGGGAACAGCCTCTTAGTAAGGGCAAGACTCCTCAATAGTGGATTAAAAACAGAATTCACTTAACAAACAGCCTTAACTCTGATCCATGAATTGCAGCTTTTAGATATATTCATTTGTCTTTTAGAGTCAAAGTACTTATTTTATTCAACAGGAAGCATCACCAGGCATTAGGTGTTTCATCAACTACATTACTTATATAAGTTACTTACATAATAGGTACTTCTGGAACCTAATCATTTATATAGAGCTTGATATGAAAATGTGCAAAACACACACTTTTTGAGAAGTCTATTATTTTTATATATATTCACCCGATTTTGATTATTATGTAGCTATATCTGTGATGTATATGTTACAGTTGAAGATATATACAAACATGGAATTTCTCACATATATAGCTGTTTCAATTTCATTGTATGCTTTGTTTCCAAAAGAGCATTGCATTTGTGTTACACATGTCAAGACTACTAATGAAAACTATTTATTTTTATGCAGAGCTGGAGCTTGCCTGTAGCCAGAAGTGGTAAAGTTAATTCATTGAGCTTTCTGGTTACGGATATACTTATATCGATATAAAACTTTATACACACGAGGTAATCTTGGCTTGTTTCAGGAAGGAGAATAAGCTATGCCAACATGAAGCTCTGTACTGCTGGCAGAACAGGTGTATGGTGCGAGGCTGTACGAGTGAGTATAACACTTTAAGATACAAAACTAAAGATTTGCCCAGAGCAGAGGAGGCTGAGGGGAGGCCTCATGGCGGCCTGCAGCTTCCTCACGAGGGGAGCGGAGGGGCAGGCGCTGATCTCTGCTCTCTGGTGACAGCGACAGGACCCGAGGGAACGGCATGGAGCTGTGACAGGGGAGGGTCAGGCTGGGTGTTAGGAAAAGGGTCTTCACCGAGAGGGCGGTCGGGCACTGGAACAGGCTCCCCAGGGAAGTGGTCACGGCACCGAACCTGCCAGAGTTCAAGAAGTGTTTGGACAACGCTCTCAGACATACAGCTGGATATGGTTTGTGGGTCCCTTCCAACTGAGGATATTCTATGATTCTGTGAAAGATGAAAAACATCACGTCGCTACACAAATCGGTTATACCAATGTAATCTGTGATGACCACTCTGCAATGAACACCTCTCTCACCCAGCTACTGCTGAAGTAAGTAAAAGCCTCGGGTGGGTATTGCCGTGGCAAAAGTCCCAAGAGGTGCAGGACATAACTGGTGACTGAACAGCCAGGCTGAAGCTGCCTGGTGCACAAGCTGCCATGGAGAGTGAATAAAAGCGTTCTTGTTGTCTGGCAGCCGAGGTCCGGAGGGTCCTTTGTGCGGTACGGGGACTGCAGGCAAGAGGAGGGGGGATTTGCAGGTTCAGTTTTAACGGACCCAGGGCCTGGGGTTTTTTGGTGCCTGCAGTAGAAAGAAGAGATGGAAACAACATGGTTTGCCTGAGTTTCTGACAATATAGAGACCAAAAAGGCGAGTCTTTTTGGCAGGGGAGAGCTTCTTTCCCCGAGGCTTTGCAGGAAGGAAGATGCTCCTGTCAAAGTCACTTAACAGGATTTGCCTGAATTTTGAAACCGGAGAGGGGAACCGAGCACACGCCTGCTGCCGTGCCTCTGACTGCTGCCCCGGCTGGGACCCGGGCCCGGAGAACCCCCGGCAGCAGCAGGGCGGCGGAGAGCGGCTCCGGGCCGCGGCGTGGGGCGGCCGCGGGGGCACCCCCCGGTTTCGCAGCTCCGCGTCCAGGCGCCCTGCTCGTCACAGCGAAGCGGTCTCCTTGCGGCGCTCGGAGCCGGGGACAACAAGCAGCGGGACGATCCCCGCTCGGCGGGGCAGGGCGGGGAGCAGCGGCGGGTCCCGGCCCGGAGGACGGGGCGGCGGCAGCGGGGCAGCGCTCGGGAGGCCTCGCCTGTGCCCGAGCGGCCGCGCCTTCGAGCAAGCGGTCCCGAGGGACGGTAAACGGAGCGTCCTCGACCTGGTGGGGTCATAATAATAATAATAATAAAAA
>VXAA01001562.1:231565-253168 GCA_013399115.1 Anseranas semipalmata | reverse complement strand
TTTTTTTTTTTTTTCTTGGGAGAGAGGCAAACAGATGGTAAATGGCAGCGTCTTGTTTTTTGTGTTATTTTGGACAGTCCGTGTAACCTCCTGAGATTTGTCTGTCAGTAAAATAATCGGTACGTAACTTTCCGTCTCCTACTTGCAAAATACTAGAAGCTCTTTCCATTTTGTGCGTTAGCAGAAGCAAATGACAGGGCTGCGTGCGGACTCTCATCTGACTTGGAGTGACTGTCATAGTGCTGTACCTGCCAATCTGAAAGCGAGCTGCTCCTGTCTTCGTGTGTACAGTAAAAGGGGAGGGAAAATACGCGAGATCATTTTCTTAAAACGCTTCATTACTGTACCAGAAAGGATTTAATTGTCCATGGCTTAGATATTTGTGTCAGTATAGTAATACCAAATAATAGTTCACAGGAGAAGTAGTTCTTTGGACCATATGTTAATGTAAGGAAAAGCCATCAGCTGGTTAAAGATGTGGAAACCCTAGGCCTACAGATGTTAGCTTACTCCTGCCCAAAAGTTTTAGAAGTTAATGTTGGCTGAGTGCATGTTAACTGAGCCTGTGCACACTTCTAACTTGCTGAGCTTTAACTGTCTGTATTTCCTTTTAGTTTTAAAATGTTTTGACTTGAGCGTCCCTGTACTTTGACTTCATATTCTTGTAAACATGATGACTGACATCAACAGAAGACACTCATACAGACAGATGAATATGTGGAAGAATGAAATTCCTGCTGTCCTCACTGTATTCCTGTTTTGTTTTTTTTTCCCCACACAAAAAAACACAACAAAATACAGTCTCATGAAGAGCAGAGGATAAAATAGCTGTTTGGTTTGAGAGGATGAATTGGTTTCAGATGGCCTCCAAATACTCAAATATGCATCTCGTATCTTCATATCTCTCTAATAACGTACTGAACTAGTGCACGGTCTAGGATTCAGATGTGTTGCACCTTAAGCTTTTGGGATTCTGTGATAGAGTTTCTAGTTCATAAACAAGATGAACACATGTAAGTGTTTAGAAATGCTTGGCAGTTGAACTTGGCTGAATTGCAAGCAAAGTTCATTCTAGGGGAAAGGATTGTTTTGGAAAGGGGGGAATACAATGATGAAATGATCTCTGCTTTTAAGTTGCTGTTTCTTCAGGTGCCTCTTCTTATTAGCTTTTTAAATGATGGCTCTTGGACGATCCTAACAGCTTCTTTCTTTCCAGAGGAAAGGTGGTGAGTGCCTTTCAAGAATAGCGCTGTAATAATTTGTTGGTACCGCTTCTTCAGCAAGTTTAAGATCTGCTATACAGCGTCCTCTAAATAAAAGGCTGGGGTTAAAGAACTTGGTGAGATAATAAGCACGAGTATGTGGCTTTTCTTTTTTTGTTATTAAAAATATTAATTATAGACAGATAGATGTCCTTCATAGCTGTAGCTCGGGAAAGTTAGGATATTCTATATATAAGTGAAATGTTTTGAAATTACTCTGACCAAGATCTTAAGTGAGGACCCTGAAGGCTTAACCTTGACAACTATTTCTCAAAATTTTGCCTACCTTTTTGAAATAAATGAGATTATTTCAGATAGCAGTTACCTGTGCTTACAAAACATCATCTAAGTGGCTGATCATAGATCAGCTAAGGCATCTTAGGCCTTGGACAGCTAAACTCATTGCTCTGGTCAGATCTATAGGCCTTATCACATGTTGAAAGGAAATTAATTGTTCAGTAAGACCACTAGGATCAAGAGTTCAAGAAACTTTCACACAGGGAATGGTGTCTTAGGTTCTACAAACCACCTTTTGTCTCACTTGCATTTTTGTATTATTGCTGTGATAATGCATCGTGAAAGATTGTGTAATTTACCTTGCTTTAAAGAACAGAAACTTTTGGGACATTAAGGACTTTGGTGCTTTGTTTGCTTTCTGGTGTGTATCTTTCTACCTACTTTGTCCTGTTTTTATCAGATGGAAACAGTGTGAAGAGTCAGGAGAACAAACAGACATCTCTTCGGGTCCCTTCTAGTTCTTGGAGAATAGACCAATTCCTTTCAAGAGATTGGTTAACGTTTATTAATGTTTTAACAATTGTAAACACTTGCCAGATTTGGAAACTGAAGTATAGCAGCAAATGGATTGGGATGCTGCTCAGATCTTCTGGTTCTACCTGTAAGCAAATTGGGAGGGCGATATAAGTATCGAGCAGGCAGTGAGAGTATAAGCTCTGTAAGTAAAAGCACGTATACGTTCTTGCGTTAAACTGTTTGGATCTGTTAGGGGCATGTTTTCATCAAACCGGGTTTTGTTATGTTGTACCAGAAACTTTGGTCATATGTTTGGTTTTGTCAGGTGACGTTTTTCTTTTGTGAGCTTGAAAGGGGGATCCTCATCATTTTCTTACGTCAAAATTACTTGAAACAGTCTGCTATTCAGAATTCATGTTCTTGACTTCTGGCTCTGGCTAGCTGTTACTTGACTAGTTACTCCAGCTTAAAGAAAAGAATTAGTGTTTAAAATAGTGATTTCCACAGAGCACTTAAGGAATTGGGTTTAGTGTTTTTTTTGTGGGGGTGGGGTATTGTATTATTTTGTTTCCTTCTGCCTGACTTTTCTGGGATCATGGCAAATCAAAGGTATTTCTTATAGGAGTCTCTCATTTCAGTGGGCCTTAGAAGTGCTTTCTTAAACATATGTACAGAGTAGTTTATGTATGCACTGCCTTATGCACATGCTGTAACAGCATGAGGAAGCACGAGAATGACACTCCCTCTCATCCCTCTTCTGTGCATCTTAAAAGCTATCTATGTACTATATACTGGAGCAGGATATGTTAGAGTTAATTTCCTAGTAATTAATCATTTGAGTATTTTTATTTAGTTACTTCACCTTTTGCTGGTTTTCAGGCTTGGGTAAGGTGGGTTGGGGTCAGTTAAAAGGGTTTTATGCGTCTTCTAGTCAATGAGTTTAAAGACGGATGTAGAGATCAAGCAAACATCATACTGAACTTGGTGGAAATGGAGCTGAGCTCTTGGCTGGGGCTTGCTCCCAGAGCAGTGCTGCCTGCTTTTGACCAGGATCTGTTGTCTTGTAGAGGAAGACGGCAAAACTTCAGTTGTCTATGAGTGACTTCCTACTGCAATCCCAGCATCAGTTTCTTCCATCTTGCTGCTATCTCAAGAATTAGATACCTAATATGAAGTGGGTTTCAATTGTCTGCAATATCTGATGTAAAATAACTGCAATATTACAAGTTTTGGTTGTGAGATGGAGGGTTCCCTGTTGTGCAGATCACTGGACTGTGTCCTTCTGGGGTTTGGGTTTCTTAGTCATCACAGCTTAGCAGTCCTTGATTTCTGAAAGGCAAAATTGCAGTATCTTGTATTTGATTGCAAGTACTAGTTAGCAGCACTAGGATTTCCATTTCTTTCTGTTTTAAAAGAGATTAAGTGGATAGAGAAGGAAGCTACCATTGTTACACGTTCTCTTTATTGACTCTGAATTTCTACTAATGAATTCTGAACAGAATCACAGGAACTTTGTAGGAGTGGCAGGAGAAGTACTATGGTTTTCAAGTAGTGCTTCATTCCTGCTATTACTTCAGCCCTTTTTTTTTTTTTTTTTAGGCCTTCTTCGTGGTGGACTGCAACCCCATCTTCTGTTTTGGACTACTGAGCTCTAATTTCTTCCTAACTGAACAGAAGGGGCATTTACTTTCCAAGTGTGGATGTTCTTAAGCAGTTTCTGCCATGTAAAATTTGATACAGAAAAGTAGTAACTAAAAGGGCAGCAATCTCACTCATTGTAGGGCAAAATATGCTGCATAGGAAGACTCACTACCAGCTTCTCAGCTTAATGCAGTGGAAAAGTGAGAAGCTGGGCAACTTGCTTTAGGAACAGTGAATTCAACAGATGACTTATTAGAAAGTAGGCTACATGTTTGTATTTTAGTTTAAGGTTTCTGTCATGACTGTAGATTTAATGCGAAACCTGGTTGAATGGTGTACATTAATTTTAAATTGCAAGATGCATGGGCTAAGACTTGTAGAAGTGTGAAATATGGTGTTTGCAACTGAAGCAATACAATTACTTCAAACCTATCTCTTATTACATGTTACAATAGCTTACCATTTAAAAAATATTTAACAACTTGAATGCAGGAATGGAAGGAAATAATTCAGTGATATAATACATGCATTGCAATTGCTGACCTGAGGGAGTTAAAGTGATAAAAGTTTTGATGAAGGTAATGTGCCAGAAAGGTAAGCATGTGATGACTGTCATTCAGAGTTTCTGGTTTGCAGTACAACTGAGGAGAAAAGAAAAGGGGGGGAAAGTGAATAGCAGTAGTCACTAGATGTACGGAGAAAGTGTTCAACTGCTTTTCTTCTTTCTCTAAGTTTTCTCCAAATATAATGAGTGAAGATAGGTATATGTAGCTATAGCTGTACCTGTCAGTTCAAGGCCTAAAGCTTCAGTATGATCTGCAGAAGTTACCTTGGGCTGCTGGATGATTCAGAAATAGAAACTATACCCCGTCTCTTTGAACAGCTTCTGCTTCGTTGCATGTGACTTTTCTTTTAATGAAATCTAGAATTTGTCGTCAGTGTCTCATTCATAAAAAGTGCCCTCTGAGAGCTGCGATACTAGCATGAAAAGAAAGGCCCAAACTTGTTAGGTCAAAATTGGTGTTTGTAGGTCAACTTGCCTTATAGATAATCTGAGAACATTTCCCCCTGTCGGTGTGAAAGGTAGGGGCCCCTGAACTGCTGGAATTAGTTTAAAGCACTAGTCCAAATGAGAGAGGGGCCCGGTAACGTTAATCCAATTTGTCTAGTGATTTAATCTTGCTGCCATTTATCATATAACTGCTGCTCCTCTGAAGTAGCCCACTTGCATGTGCTTGTGTTGCTTGTTTAGCAAGTTCAATGCCTTTTCCTACGGTGGGTAAGTTTTCCTTTTGCAAGACTTCATCTTAGGTTAAGGGTCAAGGAAGTTGTAACTGAGGAACCATGTTTGAGAAATTATAGCTGCTTCTTGTCTTTGAAAGCTTCTTTGCTAATACTTAGTAAAGTGTATATTTAACATATTAATGTTGTGGTTTCACAGTTACTGGCAAACTGGTTCTAGAACATCAGGTGGTAAGTCAAAGCAGAGGATGATCGCTGGCGGCTTTCCTTAACATAACTGTTAGTGTCCAATGAAAATACAAAAGATTAGCTGGGGAAGTTAGGGAAATATCAGCTTCATAATCATCAAGCTGTCTTCTGCACATAGGTAGTCATCTTCTGACTGGTTTATAGTTTCATTTGTCTTGAATAGTAGCTGTAGCTGTAAGAAAGCTTCAGTGTAGGTCCGTTCTCTTGTTCACACCAGTGTAGTGGCTTCCTGCTCTAATTGAGCCCTCTTAAAGCCATTAATTTCTTAATCATTTTGCTCGTGGTCTCGTTTTGATTTAACCTTCCAGGTTCGTTCTTCCCTGCGGGTGGGACAGTGGCATACCTTGTAGGAGAGCTATTGCTCTGGTTACTACTGTATAAATACGTAGCACAGTGAAACTTGGTAAGAACCAGCTGCGTTGTGTGACCGTATGACTCTTTGACAGTGTTAAGAAGGCACCTTGCCTTGCTTGGCGGCGGCTTTGAATCGGCTCTGGAGAGAGCAGGATCTCTTTCTGGGTGACCAGCTAACTGCTTTCAAGTTCACTGACCAAAAAGGGAGCACTCACAGCCATCTTCACACGGAGGCCCGCAGTGGCATTGCTGTTATTCTTTTGGCTTAGTTATACAGAGTGTAATCAAAGCGAAGAACCAGAAAACAGGCGCTTGGAATTAAAATCCTTATTTTGTCTCTGCTGATAATTAATACCAGTTACCATTTGTTGTCTTTTTAAATTTTGTGTGCACGTGTGTGGGTGCACACGCTCACGTATTTTACGCTATTGAGTAGAGGTGAGCCGAAATTTGTTTTCAGACTAATGTAATTTGGTAGGAAGAGGTGAGAGGCAGGTTCCTTTTGGCATTTACAGTACTATAGTCAGCCACGCTTAGTAAATGAGCCACTTACTGGTTGAGAGGAACAACCAGCTGCTGCTTCTGCTGCATTCAGAACGCACTTCTGAAAGCTTGAAGGCAACTTCCACAGAGGTGAAGTGCAGCATCTTTTGATAGTACCATTTTTTTCCTGGGACTTACGATGGACTCAGGAAGGACACTAGTATATAGAAGTATATGAGAAGGACTCAGCGTCACTGTATGTCTTGTTTTACTAAATATAAAGCCAGGTATTAAAGAGAGCGTCCCCTTAACCAGAGCTGACATCAACGTAAAGGTTTGTGAGGCCTCCTTCAATATTGTACTCCTCTTGTATATTTTCTTTTATTTTTAAAAAAGGAACTTAAATAGTCAGTTCTTCTTTCTGTTAAGGCAGTTATTTGAATCTTGTATGAATTTTGGTTAGTTTGCATCTCACATGGGCTTAGGCTTCTCTGAAGGCACTGCATTCAGCTCCTCTTGATCAGTAAGAATTCAGAGCTGACTCTGTTAGGATGGGAGGTGGGAACAAACAAAACCTGTGAAGTAAAGCCACAGCATTTAAAGAATATGCTGGGAGAGCGCATTTGCAGTGCACTTGAATTCTATGCTTTTAATAGCATATTTTTTATAGTCTGGCAGGTTACTTTGGGGGGA
This sequence comes from Anseranas semipalmata, assembly GCA_013399115.1. NCBI lineage: Eukaryota > Metazoa > Chordata > Aves > Anseriformes > Anseranatidae > Anseranas > Anseranas semipalmata. The sequence continues at coordinate 246,491 of VXAA01001562.1, read as the reverse complement.
TTGAATTCAGGATCTTGTACATATCTAGTGACTCCTTAAATTCACCTGCCTGAATTAACGTAGTTCTATATAGCAGAGGTAGTAGTAGAAGGAATGTATCTGAAACCAGTGCTCTGCACCCTACTGAATTTTGTGGAAGTTGATGCTCTGCTTTTGAGTATTTTACTGGATTGTTTCTTTTTAGAATATTAAATTGGTTTTCCCTTTCCACGCAACCTTTTTAGAAAATGACCTGGAAAACAGTGTCCCCAGGACACTTCTTAATGCTCTTCCTTTCCTTTTCTTAAGACAACTGTTTTGTATGTGACTGTCTCTAGAATTTGTTTACTACAGCATATAGGTTATCTTCAAGCAATTACATACTCCCTTCCCCATTGAGATAAAGGTACTTCCCTGAATGCAGGTGCTGATCTTTCTCAACCTTCTTGTTTACTAACAAATATGTATTTCCCTGAACAGTAGCAGCAGAAGATCGTAACTCACGTACCAGACACGTGGGAGGTAGGATTTATGATCTGAATGAATATTGCTCAAAACTCTCACCTTTGTGGATTTATAGCAGTTGTGTGGAGTGAGTGATATGAAGATTCTTCCATCCTCTGGAGCTTACACCTGCTAAGTTAAATGTATGAAGTTTGGTTTGCTTTCTGAAATATAACTAAATTTTTTGCAAATGCAAAACAGATGTCTATGGTAAAGCTGCAACTTAGTTTGATCAGTTTTAGACTTGAGTACATGCAAGTGGATATGTCTTGTTATTGTTAACTTGTGAATTCTTAAAACTTCCTAATATTAGTCCCATTGGAGATGCAACCTTCACTTGAATGCATTGATGCAAGATTCTTATCTGTAGTCTTTAAATCCTATGTTTAGTTATTAAAAAAAAAAAAAAAACTTGAATAAATCAAGGTCATTCCTAACTTCTGCCCCAAAGGAATTTAACTTAGTTCCTTGTAATGTAACTTGGGACAGTCTTTTGTAGTTTCAGCCCTTACCTTCATTTGCGTATGTCTTTATTTCTTATCCTTAATTCAGTGTGATAAAAGTGAATAATAATTGATAATTTTGAGAGATAATTGATAACTTGTGAGCGTTGTTGTCTCAAATGCCTAGGCTTGTAGATCTAGTTATTAAACTGATTTTTTTTGTTGTTGTTGTTTTTGTTTTTGTTACAATGATGATCTTGTTGGGTAAAGAAATGCTGAATTAAGTGTAATCATCTACTTTCTGAAAGGTGTATTTTATAGAAAACTACAATGTGTGCTGAATTAGTAGAAAGGCTTGGTATGGATTGGCTGCTTCTGAAGTGGATTTCATTCTGGAATTGCTGGTGTTTCCTTCTTGTCCCAACAGTGTCTTCAGGAGCTGTAAGGTTCTGAGCTACAACCCAGTCAAAAGTGAGCAGGGGGAAGAAATTGATGATTTTTTTTTTTTTGAGCAGGGGAAGAATTTGAGTTTTTTCCTAGTTGTTCCATTTAACATCTGTTCATGTTGTTAATGAATTTAACATTCCATTTTTTTGTAGTTGTTCCACTTTTTTGTAGTTGTTCCATTTAAGCTCTTGATATGCTTCCAGTTCTATGTTTGTAGGGTATCTTTTGTGTTGTTCTTTTCCCTACAAAGTAAAACTTTAAATATTCTATGAAAAAACCAATAATCACAAAGTGTGTTTGAATGTGACTATGACATGGTAAACATTTGTGCTATTTACTGTTGCCTAAGATATGTCAGTGAATCTTTCGAACCAGCATCCTGCTCTTGTCTGTCCCAAGCAGACACTGTTCTAAGCACAGTGTTCTTGTTCGCCATACTTAAACTGAACTGAGTCAACATTTTTCTTCAGCCAATAGAACAAATAGGTCTTTGGTTTTATTTGATTTTTGCATTTTAGCAAGATGTGCCTGTGTTCTATCAACTCATTTTTCTAAATTGCTAAGAGATACTGCAATGTATAGAATTATATTTGCTATAGAACTGTAGATTTTGGAGAAGACTGACCCTTTGATGCTTTCAGCATAAAACAAGAAATAAACCAAAGGCCTAACTTCCATCAACTTCAGTAGTGCCATAAATTTGGACGCAGGATGTGTGCTGTATTTGCAATCAGCTTTGCCTTCCAGATGTACTTATAAATCAAGAAAGTTGAATTGCTTCAATTGTGCTTTTTTTTTTTCTATTGGACTTTGCAGTTGCTAACCACAGGAGCTAATGCTTCAATTACTTGTTCACTCCTGAAAATTTCTAAGTATAGGTACCTAAGTGTAGATATTGTGTCCATCTAAAGTAAAGATGTCCTTTTGTATGTTAAACTTCTACTGTAACTTAACAGTTCCACTGTAATACATGGATTTACACAGTAAGACAGTTTTATTATGCATCAGCAGTCTTTATGCTAGGGAATTCTGTTAATAAATCACAACTTTTTTGTACCTAATACTGCAAATATAGGCTTTTTTCTGTGGTTCAAGCACACTTTGTGATTTCATTATAGTCAATAGATATATTCCATTGGGTAAAGTTAGGTAGAACTTAAATGTTTGTAGGATCAAGGCATTAATTTTTAGTGTTGTTTTCTGCCTTGAGCATTGTATAAATTCAAGTAAGTTCTAATGTGTTGCAGTGTTGCCTGAGGTTTAAAGTGAAAGTATAGGCAAGTTATTCATCTAATATTACTGTATCTCCAAATTGTTAAGTGTTCTTTTGGCCCTGGTTAACAAACTGACTTGGCTACTCCTCTGTGGCGAGAGGTAAGCGTTGTCACTTTTGCAGAAGTCAGGTTTGCTTTCTTTCGCTCTCATCAGGCTGTGAAGATACCAAGAGCCTGAATGGCTGAGGTGGAATCCATGGGCCGTGTCTGTGCTGTTTCTCACATTTTAGAATGAGGCTGAAGAGACTGACCAACTGTTCTGCTGCTGTGCAATTCTTCATAGCTGCTCAAGGATTCGGAATATTTTTTAAGGAGGTGCAGGGACTTAATTTATCTGTAGGACTTGAAAACAAAACTAAAAAAAAAAGGATGAGGAGTACAGACATTTTTCTCATATATTTGCTCCCCCTCCGCTAGGAATAAAAGAAAGGAGGGGGGCTTTCCTGAGAAATGTGGAGGTCTGTAGAGAAGATTCATTTTTCTGTTAATGACGCATTGCTGTTTGTTCCAGTATCTGTAGCTCCCCCATCATTCTTTTGAGAAAAAGGAATGGAAGACTTTTTTTTTTTTTTTTTGGTAGGAGGTCTAAAGTGTTGGATACATCCTTTCTCTTCTTCCTGCCTCCCTCTCCTGTCTCTGGTATTCATTGACTTAATAGCCAAGTCATGGATTTCCCAGTAGCTAACAATTCCTTATGTTACTTGTTTCACCCAAGAGTGTCTGTGTCTAAATAGCTAGTACTGTCCTAAAGAATCTTGCCATTAGCTTGATGAATAATTTTGGAGTACTGAATGGATGATTTGGAAAATGGATAGAAGAACTTTTGCTTGTGATTGTCACTAGGGCACTATACCTTCCCAGAATATTGGAGTGCTTGTGGCTCTCTTGTTAATTTATTTCACTTTGAATATTAGCTTATGGTTTAGCTAGCAGTACATATAATGTACTCTCATTGTCCTTCATGTTATATCTCAAAGTACATACAACACTTTATTCTACACTTCTGGGGATCTTATTTACTACTTAGTGTGTATCCAAATATATATTTAAGCCTGTAAAACTTCTGCTCTGCTCAGCAGAACTGTCATTCAGTTGTGTGGTTTTTTTGGAAGTTCTTCCAAAACTAATTCTAGTTTAGAAACAGCTACAGGCTGAATATGAGATGTTCCCTCTCTTTCTCTCTAGAGTTGAGATGTCCTAGAAAGGGATTAGAGTGAGCCTTCGAAAGGCAGTGTACAATTCACTTCAGCTTGTACTGGAAAAGGTTTTAATACGAAGTCTTGCATCCTGCTGTTGTCTCTGGGGAAGTGCAGAGACACTCTGCATTCACTCTGATTCAGAGTTTAGACTTACAATCTTACATTACAATGTAGTGGATGCATTTGAGAAGTATGAATTTGCTGAAATTCTGTCAGTTTGTATAATATCAGTATCAGTTGTTGATACTCTTCTAATGCTGGTTTTAGGCATCCCAATACTAGAAGGTGGCAGACTGGAGTGAGTTCTGTGGGGGGCTCTCAAAATGGTTGGGATACTTTGGTGCCCCATAACACCAAGTGAGAAGAGATGAAGGAAAGTTAGTTCTTCATCTTGGAGAAGAAGAGGCTTTGGGATGGTGGGAACTAACAGTAACCACTTGTACCTATGGGCTGGCTATTGACAGTACTGAGCTGGGCTCTTCACAGCAGTGTGTGGGGGGCAGGCAAGAGACAGCAGGCTTGAATTAAAATAACTGCCTTTAAGAAGAATTTTTCACCACGGAGATGTCAACCATTACAACAGGTTGCTGAAGGAGGTGTCCATCCCTGGCTGCTTTGATGACCCAGCTGGATAAAGCCCTGAGTATTCTGGACTGATCTTAATGACCTTGCTTTGAGCAGGAGGTTGATTAGGGAACTTTTGACATCTTTTCCAACCAGCATGATTCTATGATGCTATAGCAAAAAATGCAAAAATCCTCTACTTCATGAATAGGAAGTTGTCCATGCTTGAGTTTCAAACCAAATATCAGTCATGGGCTTTAATGTCAATAGCGTGGGTTCAGTGGAAGTACAAAAAGGTTTTTAAACTTAAAAGGAACTCCTTGAAGTAGGCACTGAAGCTTACGGGTTTAATACAGACAATTGCTGAATCTCTTTCACTAGAAAAGGATGTTACCTTAAGAAAAAGAAACCTTGAGCTGATTACTTATATTTGGTGATTAAATTCTCAGGAGTGAGCGAATTTCTGCGTACCCTGTCCATGGTCCTGCAGGTGCAGCCTGTGCCCCTCAGCAGCTGTAGTGAGCCTGGGAGCGTGCTGGAGTCACGGTGGTGTAGTATTGAAGATGGGGTCGGTTGTGTGCGTGGTTGTTTCCTCTGGTTTGTTTTTCCTCTCCTGTGAGGTTTTCTTTTCATTTATCCTTTGAGCTAATACTTCTGTTCAAAGCCTTAGGAACAGTAACAGCACTGTTTGTATCTAAATGCTGGTTGATGTAGTTGTCTCACTGTGTAAAGCATGAGAAACTGAGTAGGCTTCACTTCTGTTGGTTAAAAAGCACAATTTTATTGCAGATAATCCAAAATAGCTTCTGCAACTTGTAAGTGCAAGTACACTATAATTTGTCTTACAGCAGAATTTAAAGTCTCAATTTTCTGCTTAAACTAAGACCTTTAGGTAGCTTGCTAGTGATCCACAGGGTTATGAATCAAGTCACGAATAAAAGATAAAATGAGCTGTTGAACATTGTTATGGTGCTTCATAGCTTCTGCAATGTCTCTTGGGAGCATGCAGGCAAGGAAAGAAATCTGGTCCTAGCACCAAAAACTTAATTTTCTTCTACTTTGTGCAGTACTTATGGACAGTCCTTTATAGTAGTTGTTCTAGACTTTACAGGTATTCTTTTTCATGCTCAGGAATTTTGGGGGTAATTAGAAAAGTATGTAAACTAACTATTTGGTATTTTGAAATTGCTGTTAGATGAAAACTCAAAGATGCATAATTTTTCAATACCTTAGTACTTGTATTTGCTGTAAAAACAAAAAACACTGGACAAGAGTTCTTTTCCACCCCCTATGTGCTAGGGCTTGTGATGGTTTAGTGGCATTTGCAAGCTAAAAGTTATGGACTAATGAGCTAATACAGGTATTTGTAAAATACCAGATACCTTTATAGAAAACTGTAAAGAAAGACAGAGTTTGAGAGAACTTTTTGTGTCCCCAGTAATATTCTTCAATTCTTTGTCCATCAAACAAGTTTAGCAGGAATAATATAAATAATCATACAAGTGTACTTTATTCTGGCCTGGAGGAATGAGGAGGTAGTTTATTCTTCAGGTTGACCTTGGTTTTTGTCTCTGCACAACTGGTAACTTAGCATGGTAAGGACAAACCGGGGTACTGTGGGTACTGGAGACCTGGACTGCAGCTGACAGATCTAATAAGTAGTTTGCATATCGTGGTCACTGCTAACCCTGAACTAGACCTGGGCACCAGCTAAAAGGTCAGTTTTTAAATATTCAGTGACTACTGGAGAAGTACGAGTTCTGCAAACCTCATCGTTTTAACTTTCTGCTGTAGGAAAAGCAGAGAAAATGAAGGACAGGATCTTCGTCTAAATATATAATTTTTTTCTTGGAAACACTGAACATAGCAGTACCTTTTCTGTTGTTGTAGGTTGCCATTTGCCTTCTATATAACTTGTCAGTGGATTACATTTGGTACTTTGACTATTATTAGATAAATTGAAAATAAAATTTAAATAATGTTGCCTTTCTCCATCTAAAAATGCTAATGTAATGTTCAGTTCAAGTAAGATTTTTGAAGGGCATGTGGGGGGAGCCAGTTACGCTATATAAGCGGTTCTGCAGCATAGTCCTTTTGTAGATAGCTAGCATAAGAGAAACATTCTGAGAGACAAAATGACTTGTAAAGGTTGAAAAAAGTTAAGAAGCAGACACTAAATTAGTGTTGAACTCTGGGGAAAGACTAAATGCAAGGTTTGTAAATGTGTAGCAAATGCAGTTGGGTTGTTCAGCAACCATAATGCTGCGTGTCGTGGACACCATGTGATGGTTCTATAATAGGTACTTCAAAGATTTTTGATTCCCCTTTTAAACTGATGCAAGATACTTGATTTTCTGTGCAGATATAGTATGCGGAAGGCTCTATTTTCTTCCTCCTCCGTTGTCAAAAGGACTTGGGTATAAAGGTAACTTGTGATGTATTCTGTTGCAGGAGTATCATAAAGATCTTCTCTTGCCCCTTCCCCTGCCAAAGTAGCTATTGGCTTCCTCTGCTATGCTGCAGTTGATCTTGATGAACTTTTGAAATGACCACACTTTTGCCTTTCACTGAGAATAATGATGTAAATGATGACTGATTTTAATTCTTACGAACAACCTAAGAACAATTTTTAAATGAATTTAATAAATTCTTTAATTTTGGTGAGAGTTTAGGACATCAGAATTCTGGATCAAGTGCTGAATATATTAGGAAGCCTATTTATAGTTTATATCGGTCAATAATTACTGAATTTTGGAAGTACCGTATTCTGTCATCCTGTCCCACTGCAAAAATACGCTTTGTTATGAGCGGCTGGTAGGATTACTACAGGTATGCAAGACTGGGTGTAGAGGTAGTATCTTGTTAGACCAGTATACCTGTTTGTTATATGCATTGGTCTAATAAAAGATACCATCTCAGCCTACAAACCTCTCTGATGTCCTTAAACCATTGTGGCTGCTTTGGAGCAGGACAAATGCAGGAGCCTACACGAGGCACAGGAAGGTGACTTCTCTGTCTGTGGCAGCTCGGGACTCTGCAGTGGTGCACAGAGCTAGGACGAAGACGAGTTTTCTTTCCCTCCGTGCACATTCTCATCCTTTCTTGTGGCTGTCCTTGATCCGTGCCCTGTCGTTCAAGAGCAGCTGCTGTGGTCCCATGCTTTGTTTTGGGGATTTAGACGTTTGTATTCAGGTGCAACAAAATGACTTGTGATTTCAAGCAGAAAACCTTAATTCTGAGTAGTGCTATCTTTTGTTATCGTACCTACTGTGATCTTAATCTAGAGTGGATGTTCTGTGTGCTCTAGCATTCTCGGTCTTATGTATAGCTCCATGTCTCAAGGAGTTTTAAAAAAAAAAAAAAAGGTGGCTGTAAATGTTCCAGACACTATTAAAGTAACATTTTTCAGGATTTCATTGAAACTACTTTCATACGGAAATCAAAAAGCTAAGCTGTAGTTTTCATTGAAACACAACTTGTGGGAAGTAGTACTTTACCCTGGGACTCCTTGCAGGGCAAGGGGAGAACAGAAGTGGGTTCTGAGTGCGGTCAGGTCAGAGCTCTTGCCCTGGGGAGAAGCAAGAGAGCCTGGCAGCTGCTGCAGTCCGTAATCCGAAGGAACAGAGGCAGTGGCAAGAGCGTCTCTGCTGCTGATGTTGTCAGACTTTCTTCCTCCTGGGAGAGGATGTTACTTTTCTGTTACTCTTACTTTGGATTTCTTCTCTGTACTACCTACTCCACCCAATGAGCATTTCCTTCCAGAGTTTGGGAATTGAGTTGCTGACGTTCCAGCGGCAGCAGGAATGTTTAATCCATTTCCAAAGGCTTGCTGTTTGTATGAGAGCTGGGAATTCATTTGACTGGTGTTGTAGTCTAAATTTGGGAATGATGATATAGTTGAGACATGCATACATCACCAAGTTTTAGCAAACAGAATGGAGAAAAGCAGTAAAAAAAACTCTGCAAAAATAAAGCTGCCCTTTATTCACCCCGACTTCTCATTGTTAGCTAATTATTGCCATGTTAATGCTTTAAAGGCATTATGTACATTATTATATCAACTAAAACTCTTGATAACATCTGATTTACCAATCTGTATGCACAATACTCATTACAAACCTTTTCTACTAAGTATATAAGGAGGAAAAAATGAACCTGCTTTTCATAGTCAAATATTCCTGCTTAAAAAGGAGCAGATAAGCTTTTCCTTCTGTTACATGTTGTTCTGCTCTGTACAGGTTACTTTACACCTTCTTCATTACCGTATGGATCTGGCCATCCACTGGCTATTAATACTCTGAGTGTTAAGAGAACTTGAAATATGTGGGCTGTTCAGGGAGGTGGCTGCAGCACTCGCTAGGAAGTGGATAACCTGGGTGATGCATCCCCGAATATTTCTCCCTCCCCCCTGCAAACCTCCAGGGAAGATGCTCTACAACTACGGCATTGACTAGATGAATGGTTTTGAGAAATACCTGTATAAAACTGAGGGAGTAAGTTGGTGGTGTGGTGACGTAGCATTATTTTGGAAGTGGACATTTCTATTGGAGGCAGCGAAACCACTCCATTTCTCTTGCTCTGCTGGTGGAACACTAATGAGGGTTTTCTGGTTGCTCTTCAAAACGTAATTGCTATTCAGCACCTTGCAGATGAAGACTAAACCACACTGTAAAGTCACTATTACAGGTTTGTAATCACACGCTAGCCCACACAAAAGTGGCAAGGCATGATGACCCATTGTTTTATTTTCTAATTTCTGCACACACATTTCAATTGGAGCATCTGTGGTTTTAACACTAATTTTGGAAGATTTTTCTCATCAAATTAAGCTCTGTGCTTAACTGCTCTCCTAAAGCAAATGCTACCTGGTATCTGACATGTTGTATTGTCTGTTCCGTAGTTAGTACAGTAAGCGTGAAGATGAAAAGCGCCCATTTGTAACTCATTATGGTTCATTGTCACTCAGCCTCCTGGTGCCAAGACCCTGGAAATCCTGAACACTAAAACAATAGATTAAGTGGATTATTTTTCTTGTTGGATATAGCTGCTGAGCTTATTTAGGTTTATTTGCATATTAATATTTCAAATAGTTTGATTAATGGGGATATGTGGCTGTTTATTATAAAAGGGAAAATGGCTGGCATACAAGATTAAAATTAAATTTCCAAATCGTCTTCATCAAAACTGGTTGTGTCAGTTGTTTTTGAGAATCACTTGTAGGATATGTGCAAGTAATGCCATAGTTACATCCAAATTTCAAACAAGAAGAAGCTTACTAAGCCAGAAAAGTAGTCAAAATGGTCGAGCTCTGAAATCTGGGCACAAGAGTAAACAACAACAACAAATCTAAAATGCGGGGTTGTAACAAGGGAAAAGGATGCTGCTTTAATGCTCACTGGATTCTGTTTTCAGTGGTCTGGTGTGTGGTGGACCTGACCGAAGTGAATAGCTCTGTCCAAAGTAGCTGCTGTACTTGGGCTGTGCAGCTAAAAGGAGACAAAGTCTGGTTGCAGCCGCTTCTTAGTTCTGCCTCTCCCGAATTCAGGAATTATTTGTCATATGTGTGTGACAGATTATATGGCTGCTTTCAGTGTGAGGCTTGTTTGGAATATATTGCTCATTCAAATTGCAGTTCGGTGGTAATTACTTTCAGAATAAAGCACCTGATAGTATTTACTTATTTGGAGAAATCCCTGCAGCTTTTAACTTTATTTCTTGATGACCTGCTCTGATACATTTTATATGGGCTTATCTTCTCTAGGAAAAATTCTGAGAACTCTGCTGTCTCTTCCATGACCAGTGTCTTGAAAGAAAGTGTTTTACTCAAAGGCTCGTGTTGTTTGCCATACTGATCAAGAAACTAAGATGTTCTTTCCGCGTTTTTATCTTCTAGGATTTGCTAGCTTGAGATGACTGCCTTTGAATCTCTGGTTCTGACTTTTCTTTAACCTAGAGAGAACCGTGATGTTTCTGGCACTGTTTTGCACTGAGGTTTTTGGTGATTATCACTGTGCTGGCCATGCAGTCTGGCACTGGAACAGATTACAATAAACAAACTCTACTTGTCTCAAAGTGGAGAAACTTGGAGCCAATATAAGGATGCAGTCCAAAAAATTCCTTTCCTAGTCTGAGACACTATCATCTCTGGCCCCCAACACAACAATCTGTTACTAGTGGCAGACAGCTATGTTTCTTCCTGTGCTTCTTCCCATGGAGGCGAATAAGGGCAGCGATAATTGAGCCAAGGGTTTTCAGAAGGAGCTATAGCCTTTCTGAGAAGTCACGGTGATATACTAGGGTTTATTTCTGGTGTTTTTTCTTTTGTTTGGGGTGTGTGTGTTGTTTTTTGGGGTTTCTTTGGTTTGTATTTTTCCTTCTCTCTCCTGGTCCCAGAATCTTTAATCATATCAACTTGGATGATGTGAAACCGTAATCCAGTAAACTACCTTTTGCAAAGGCAAGTATCTCCTAGGGGAGACTACAAGGCAAACTCATTCAGCTTAATTTGTAGAAAGGTAAGAAATATTTTACAGGAGCACCCAGATTTTGCTCAGCTCTGTTTATTTAGCTTTTACAGAATATGTTTGAGGATGATCTTTCTCCACCTAGTGGGAGTCTTGATGTGATGTTTGCTACCAGCTGAGAAACGGGGACCCTGCTGGAGGCTGTGCAAGCTGGGCTTATGTAGCCTCTCTTGTCTGGGAGATGTGAAGGGGAAAACAGCAGGACCTGCAATTCTTTGCGGCCCAGAGCTCTGTGTATTAGTTGCTGTTCTTTGATTCCAGGACTGACTTCAGTCACTCTTAGATAGAACTGTACTCTGCTGTTGAGAGCCATTCCCTAATAAGAAGGGATACCACCTGTGTGAAAAACGTCAGAAGAGTCCTTCTAACCAGGCAATACGAGGCCATGAAATCTACAGACTGTAGATGAGTCGCTTCTTTTTTTCTTTAAATGGTTAAGATTTCAGTTGTGGCTGCCGCTAAAGATAATCTACTACAGCTCAAGGCATAAGGAGGTCTGAGGTGCTTGGATGTGGTTATAGGAGGGATTGCTCTGTCAAGAAACCAAGTTTTACTTATAAATCTAATTGCTCTATCTGTCAAGTTGGAGTCATTGTAAGAATGAGTTTATAAAAATGCTAGTCAGCTCTAGAGATAGGAAATGAAACCAGAATCCTTCCATGTCTTTTTAATTTCCAAAACAATTCAAACTCAGTGGTATGTATTACAGGCTCTTTTCCTTCCTTTTGTGTTTCCAAAAGTGTGGAACTTTATAAGAAATTAGACTGATACTGTGTTCAAGAACTGCTGTACTGGCTCAGCTTAAAATTATCTGGCCCAGTATCTTGTTGTGGTCAGTGACTAGTAGCAGATGCTCTGCGGAAGAATCTAAGACCAGCACAAACATGGTGGTGCTTCCTAGGACGCTTTCTGGTAGCAGTCCCGAAGTCTATGCGCTTCTCCAGCTCCAGAAGTGTTTAGCCCAGCAGCTTCCTTGGCAGTGTATTTTGTGCTTCAGTGCATTTGAGATACTCACCTAATGCAGCTTCCACCCATGTCAGCTTGTCTGATTATTTTTAAACCTTCTAAATTCTATCATCTGCAACATTGGATAGCAAGGATTTTCATGGTTTAACTAGGCACCGTGTGGAATATTACTTTCATTTGACCGTTTTACATGTTTTGACTCCTGTTTAAAGTATTTCTATGTTTATTGCTTCATAATGCATGCACGTTCTGTTTGTCTCCTCCATTCCACTTGCTATAGTGTCTCACACGCTCTTGGTACCCTTTTTCCTATGGGTCAGTTTTGTTCTTTGATATACTTGGTAATCCTTGTTATCCTTCTCAACCTTGTATTTTTCTCCACAAGTGGTGGGAAGAAAAGCAGAGTTGTCCTGAGTACAGGGCGCAGGTGCTCTGTAGATTTCTACAGTGACTTGTTTGGTGCTTTCTTCCTAATTCCTTGTATTTAGTTTGGCTTTTGAGTGTGGCTGATTACTGAGCTGATGTTACAGGACACAGTTATTATGACAGCTCAGAAATCTTCTACCTTAAAATTAATAGGTAGATGGGCGCATCATTGTGCTTATTTAGAAGTAGCTTTTCCTTGCTTGCATTGCTTGGCGTTTAGCGACAATGTGTCTTGTACTACTTTATCAGTCCACAATTTCATGAGATTCTTCAGATTTCTGTGCTTGTCTTTTTCATCTTTAGAGACGGTAAGTCCTTCTGTATAGTAATTTTTGTCCACTTCTCCTTGTTCTCTACGTCAGATTGCAACCAAATGTAATGGCTGATGTCTGCGATAAGAGAATCACGTGGAACCCCCATTGACTTCCCTTTTTCCTACTTGGTTTCCAACTTTTTAAAATCAATTCTCTATCCCCAAGAGGATAGACACTTCTTCTAAAGGCAGCCTACTTTCTTTGGAGAGCTCAGTGGAACCCTATTGAAAGCCTTTTTGAAATTTAAGAAGGAAACAAAATTGTCCTTGTCCACATGATCTGTGACTCTCCTCAGAATTATTTATGGGGAGTGACTTGTCTCTCCAGGAACAGCTGGATATTTTTTCTCATTTTGTCTGCCTGCTGACTGTCTGGCTGTAACTAGTGTGGCCATTGGACTTGATTACAGACTAAACCTTGGAAGCTTCAGGCTTTGCATCACTTGCTCACATCTGGAGAATCTGACCTGTTACTGTTTATGAACAGATGCCTCTTTGAGTGCTTAATATCTGGCTGGAAGCTGAAGTAGAAGCATACTTCTGATTCTGTAAACCCAGTGGGAGAAGATGAGAAGAAATTTAAGCTACTTACTTTCTTTGAAATATCTTAGCACATTTCTAACCAAAATTGTGTACTTGGCCTTTAATGAAAGGAAACAAAGTCCCTTCTAAAAATTTTTTGCTAGTGATTACTGTTCTTAAAAATCTGCTACTGCAGCTACCTGTTAAAGAGGATCTGTACAAACTCATTGGCAAAAATTAGTATAGGCTTATGGGGTAAGAACTGTGCTCCTCTCAGTCACATGAGCAACATGTACTACTGATCATAGATTCTGTGAAGGTAAACCTGCAAATAACTTCTCAACTAAACTTGTAGAGAAAAGCCCAGTAAAATTCTTAAGCAAAATGGCGTTAAAAATAGACTAGAATTTGTTCTTCTGCTTGAAATGTTTGTGAAAGGATTTATCTTTTACCCTGCTGAAGTTTATTTCAAAATAATCTGATATAATATCAAATATAATTAATGCTTTAAATTTGCACTCCTCATTTGTACTTAGTAAAGCTTGTATTTAGAAAAGTTATCAGATAAATAAAGAATCTGCAGTTATTGAGGGGAAAACATTTTTGCCAGTTTTTCAGGCTGTTCATATTAACACATGGTTATATTCTAACAAATGGAGGCAAGAAATCGTGATTCTGGACTACTGCTGAATATTTTCAAGATTTTTGTAATACACAGTGACTGGGAATTGCAGTTTACACTCAACATTCTGTTACGGGTTTCTAGATGTCACTGTCTTTCCCAGACTGAGGGTTTTCCTTGGGGAAAAAAAAAAATCAAAATGCAACTTGGTTAACTTTGGCTTGATGCTTCTAAAGAGGGAAAAAAATGCGGCTTTGTTCTTCCTGTGCTGAGTCGGGAACACTTCGAGCCATGGGATCCTTTTGATCCCCTCTCACCCCCACCACCGCAGTCAAGAACTAGCTAGACAAAATGTAATGGCTCACTTTCACGTCAGACCTGTATTCGGAAATTCAAGTTGTCATGTAGTGTAGTTGGCTGCATTATACATCTGTTCAGTACAAGTAAGCTGTAGGCCACAGGATAGTCAAAAAATGTGACATTCGTGAAGAGAAATTACTCTAAAGTTGCATGATTTTAATTTTTTTTAAATGAGGGGGGAAAAAAGCTATTTATCTTGGTTTGACCATATGTAAACAGAGTCATTAAAAAGCAAAATACTCAATTCAGGCATGGAAATACTTTAAATGGTATAATACAAAAAAACCTGAGTAAACCGAAACTCGTCAGAAACTGTTATTACTTAGCAGTTTTCATTGCACTCTCCTATAAAAAGGAATGGCAGTAGATGCACAATTGCTTCTGCACAATGTCTTTGGGTCCAGAAATATAGTGATTTAATAGTTGCAAAATTTAACTTTCAGTGTGTCTGTTCCATTTCTGACCTTTTCAGGAATATATTTAAGGTGATTAGCCGTCACTTACTGATCATATTATCACTTCTTCCTTGTTCTCTTGCTGTCTTCCTCACTCACAGCCAAGTGCTCTAGTTAGTAGCAATCTGCTGCTGTGAGGTTCCTTTCATGGGGCGAACCGAAATATGAAAACCGCATGGGGGAGCGTGGCTCCCGCTAGCTTTTGGGGGGAGCAGGCTCAGTTCTGGAGGAGAGGCCTCTGCAGTTCTCTCCATTGTTTTCCTGGTGACACTTTCCAAAGAATGTAGATATTCTTACATATATGTTAGAGTGCTTTTCCCTGTTTTTT
>VXAA01001562.1:201433-231557 GCA_013399115.1 Anseranas semipalmata | reverse complement strand
TTTTTTTTTTTTTCTTTTGAGGCCTATGGAAACTTTCAGGAGTGAGACGTGTGCTGACACTGAATCTGTATCATTCATACTATCCTGCTTATCGCAGTTCTTATTTAAGGTCCTGTGCAGGCTTCCTTGCTTCATGGCATCCAATAGGACACTTTGAATTGTCAGGAATAAAGCTGCAGCCCAGAGAATCAGAAGATGATTGACTTTTTTGTAAAGTGTCCACATAATTCCAGGGGGAGATGAAGAATAAAAATTGCCCTGTCTTAGTTTTTTCATAAATTAAGGTTAGACTTAAAGTACAACCTACTATTAGAACTGAAGGCAGGCACTGGTGTAGGTGCTTTGGTTTCTGAACAGGGAATTGACCAAAAAAAAAAACCAAGGAACAAGTTTGTGATGTACTTGTATAAAACTAAGCGAGCATGTTCAATCTGGTGCCGTATGTGGCTGTTGGTTTGTTAGTCATGCAGAATACCGCACACCAGCCCTCTCTCGTCTGGCATCAGCTGCCGGGGAGTTTCAAGATGGAGTTGTGGGCACTGAGGAGTGCACAGACTTTGACAAAGAGTTTTTATTCTTCTGAGCTCAATGCTTTGCATTATTACTTGAGATTAGCAGAAGCACTCAAGCTGGAATCAGTGCTCATCCAGAACCTATAGATGAGCTGCATAAGGCTTCCTCTGTGCAGATTTCTCCATCTAAGCCTTGTTTTGGTGCTTTTCTCCCCTCCAATCCAGCTGAAGTATTTGTGCTTATTTTTGGGGGGTTATGAAAAAACATGGAAGACCTAATATCATTGTTGCTAAGAAAACAATTAGGCCAGTATGATGTTCATGTTTGCTGTTTAAACTGACTTGAAAACAGCATAATAGGTCTGTTGCTCTGTAATACTTAAAGGTCAGGTTATCCTTTTGTTCTGTCTTGAAAATGTTGAACAACTGCAGGAGCTGGAGCCTAGAATAAATAATGCCTTAGTTGAGAAGTTGAGGAGAAAGCAAATCAACACTAGTTTATCATCCATTTTCACAAAGGCTGTTGTTAATGAGTTTTAAACACCTACATAAAGAACTTTGATGGAAATTATTTAAAATGTGTTGTCTCTTCCAGACTCTTTTGGTGTCTCAGCTTATGCTTTCCTAACTTCAAGGTTGCTGCTGAATGGAGCTCTGGGGCTGTCACTAACACTGGCTGCATCGTCCATACCCTAATTCTGAAGTGTGTTAACCTGTTAAGCTTCAGAGTGAATAATTCTTAGCTTTATTCACGTCTTACTAACACTGAAAAGGAGTTACCTAGTACATTCACTTATGCTCTGTTCCAGAAAAGCATCTGAAGCAGTTGGGAATTAAGAACAGTGTTCAAGGGGGCCCTCAACTGCAGGCAAGGCTGGTGGGGAACTCAAACCCACCCCACTTAGGCATAAACAGAAAATTTACTTCTCGTCACGTGTTTTGTTGTGTGAGGACTGTTTCTTTAATAGTACTAATATATGGCTGATAAGTCTTCTGTTTTGTTATCACTTAATACTGATGTGACAACTCAGCAATGCATATGGAAGAGTTGAGGAGTTGAGCAGGTTCCTGAGATAGCTGGGAGAGACAAGAAGCCGCTACCTGTTGTCATCCAGTCATCCCTTTTATACCCATTTTTCTAAAGTCATTTCAGGAATTCTTAGGGGCTGAAGGAATCTGTCTCTCTGTAGTGAATAGTACTACAAATAAGACTGTGCATCTCTTTGGTGTGATCAGATTTTGCCTGTGCCTCTTCCCCCTGCCCCCAAGTCTAACTTTTAGAATTAAATGTCACTTCCAAGATAACTTCAGAAGTGTGTGGTAAGTGCTAGATACTGTTCCCTGAAGAGCAAAGATAGTATTGGATTTTTAACAATTAGAGGTCCTTGAATACTTTAGTTTTTGTAAAAATTCGAAGAGAAAATGTCATGTGTAGTGTGCCTTAGCTCAACTTGCATTTTCCTTACCGATGGTTTCTGTAACTGCTGCTTCAAGGGGCAAATAACAGATAATAGTTATGCTATTGAAGAAGGTATTTATCTAGTAGATAATGGTCTCTGGAGATCTGTTTGCAGGAGGCTTAGCTGAATATTTTTTCCTTCATTTGGATAACTTAAGTATCCAGGAATTAATATGAAAAGGCTAAAAGGTTTTTGCACTGTGTAGTACAGCTGTTTTAATTGCTGAGTACAGTTGGACAGGCAGGCTGTGACTTCTAAAGATGCTGCAGTGATCTTGTTCATGCTGCACCATGAAAATGCAAATGAGTCTTTTTAATGTAAAAGCTGAGCTGTCCTTTAATGCAAGTTTAAAAAAAAAAAGCATACGCTTCTTCTTGAGCATACTGCATTGATGGTGCTCTCTCTGCACTAGAGTGTACTTCAGTGAGGATGTGACTTTTGTTCTTCAGGCATCCTTTCGGATCAGGCCGGTTGTAATATTAAGCGTAGATGAACAAATGCAGCTGGAGCAGCAGGTCATAAGTCCTTCTGTAAGTTATCCAGCTGATAGCTGCTGGCAGGGTGTTGCAAACTGTTCCTTTCAAATACAGTCTTGCAACTTCAAGTGAGGTGGTTTTTGTGAGAGAGGAAACTTCTGGGCAGTCTCTTTAAAGGCTGTGGAGCTCTTCAGAATTGAGCTTTTTTATAATTGGATTTTTATAATACTGGGTATTATTATTAAGTATGCAATCTAATATGAGCTAGCACAAGATGTTTTCATTACAGAATGGCATGTTCTTACCTCTCTTCTTCAGTGGAGAAGGAAGCAAACTGATAAAAACTCCGATAGGCAGAAGCCTGGAGCAAACTGGGTTTCTCCTATATTGGATAAAGACATCCTAGGAAAATGTGAATGGGCTGAACGGCATCAGGAAGAGCCCTGAAAAGTGGGAGACGGGGAGAGGGCTGCCTGTGAGACGAGCAAAGAGTTGAGCTGCTCCTGGGGAGAGGGAGGTGAATGGGCTGAAATGCAGCCCAAAGGGTGGCCTGACCTGGTTGGGGTTTTTTATCTTCAGGGGTAAAAGCATCAGAAAAAACGGATGTTGGAAACTTCTCTTAAGCACATGAAGTCCAGTTTGGTGGAATACAGCTGCCATCACTCACAACCTCTCTGCCTTGCTGCAGGGAGCTTGAGTTGGGTGCACAGTATTAGCTAGTTACAATAACATGAAACGCTGGTCTGCCAGGGTACTCTGCAGTGCTGTTGAATACTCTTTATTATGTTAGTGACTACCTTTACAATTAAACGCTGTTATATCACAAATTACTGCATGTACATGCATTAACAAAGCTTTTAATCTCTAAACCATCTGTCTTCTACAAAACGCTTTGTTTTGCCAAAGTACTGTTCTGATTGTCTGATAATGTTTCTGTACTAGAATGTGGATCTTCTACAATGAAATCAATATGCTAGACCTCATATACAGAGAAAACTGGTACATTAGGCCTTGGAAAGAATATTCCACTTTCCAATGCTAGTGTTCCTTTACTTCATTACAAGGAGGACAGAAGTAACTGTGCCTGTCTGTCCTTACTAAGGACTAGGGAGAACACAGCATTAAGGAAAACTTGAACTATTGCCAGGTATGTAGGTACTCTGATTGTGGTTGCTGCATGATTGACAAGCTGATCTATCAAGATCCTCTTTCTGACTGTGACTAGTAGCAGATGCTCTGAAGAAAAACTACAAGAAATGGAGTAGCACATTTTTTTTTCCCAGTAATGAGAGATTTAAGGAATTCAAGGTGATTCGGAACTTCATGTTTAACAGCAGCTGATAGATCTATTTTTTTCTACGTTTTTTTGGCATGTTTTTGATGTCCGCAACATTTTATGATAATTTTTGATATATAATTTGCCGTATGCACGTGTATATAGGTAGAGCTTTTGTTTCTACTGTTGCTTAAGCATCTCTTGCTTATGTCCTGAGGAATGGGAAATAATCATGCTGGAATGTGTATTCCCATATTGGGTGGTCACTGTCTGTGACACAAGCTTTTAAAATATCTGAATTTCTAACTGTATATCCCTCTCCTGATTCATTATCCAAGTGCTTTCGGCATCTTGTATTTATATATAGTGGAGGTGAACGTACAAAAAGAAATCAAATGGGGACGTGTAGAAAGAAAATAAAGAACAGTAGCGTGCAAGTTCTAACATGAGTTAGAAATTCATGGGAAATTAATTTATACAATTACAGGGCAATATTATGCTTTTAATTTCATTGAATGAATCAACCTGGATGCTAGAATAATGTTTTCTTGTTGCATCCAAAGTTTTATTGTGGATGAATTTGCCTGAATCTTATCTGGCCTATTTTCTTTTTGAATAAAATTCAATACCTTGATTCCATTCATGCTTTTTAAGGAAGTAACTTATTTGAGTAAATAATCTCTTAACAGGCATTCATGCGTCATTGGTAGTATGGAGCCCTTTATGCATAAAAGTTCAGAGTCCTATAACAATACGCTTATAGTGAACAATTCTTGGCTCAGTTTACGAGAGAGCAAATCACTTCTTATGGTACAAACGTTTTTTTTTTTTGCCACATAATTGTCTTAATCCAGTGTGAACACAAACTATTTTTATAGACAATTAGTACCCCTTTCATTTAGCAGCTGCCACCTGACTACTGTTTCTGTTATTAGGGTGCCTTGAGAGCATTGTGTTGAAAGGTGTCAGTCAAATTCTCGGGCTGATTTTGCACTGTTGCTGAATGTGTTGCTTGAGCAGTTGCTACCCCCAGTTGCTTGTTTCTATATCTTCACTGTGCTGATGGAAGCTTCTGCATGGCTGTGTGATGAACTGGACGGGGAACTGATTTAGGGAAAATACGAGCCAGCAAAAGTAGCTTATTTCTTGGTCTTGTTGGTTCAAGAGAGTACAAGTGTGTAGGCTGGCAGAATTCAAAGAGATGGATGATGAGAAGGAATGACCAGTCTGAAAACACATGGGAGAGTTCCTTAGGCACCTGCAGGGAGGCGTAGAGCAGAGGAATCTCCAGAGACTTCAGTTTTGACCTCTTTGAGCTGAGTAACTTGGGGATAGTCCTAGTTGGTGTAACATTCAGTTTGGAAATACTGAGATGGCTACCTGAGTCCTGGTAATGTGTTCTAAACATATGGGACAGACTTTGTCTACCTCTCTTATTTTCTTACTTTTCTTATGCATTGATTGTATTGCGATCAAAATGTTGTTGCGGACCTCTGAATGAATAATAAACATCCTTCTAGAGAGAAGGAATGAAAGAAAAGACTGCAGTTACTGAGCATGATTTTGCAGTTACTAGTACTGTTTGCTTTAAACCCTCAGCATGGTCAGGAAAAACATAGGAGACGAACCTTCTCTGTCTTAAATGAGAATTAACTTGGATGAACTGGAGCTTCCTTGCTTGCCACTGAAGTGTATTCATAGAACTTGAAAGAAAAGCCAGCTTTCAGCACTCCTGCCCAGTCTCCTGGTGTAGTGCTGCTAACCAGGTGACTGTAAAATAACCGCTGTATGTTGGTATGAATTAAGAGGCTGTGGGAGAAAGGGATCACTCTGCTTTTCTAGACTTCCTAAGAATTACAGGTGAGTAGAGGATAGCATGTCAAAGAGATGGCCTGGAGAAGGTCCCCAGACTACTTCTGAATCGTGTGCATGACCAGAAGTTTTAGTGACTAGGCTAGTAGTTCATGTCTTGGGACGTGCATATGTGATCTTCCTCTGCCACAGGTTTTCTGTGGGGCCCTGAATGACTTGGTGGATTTCCCTCAATACTGTGTGCTTAAAAGGTACATTTTTACTTTCTGTGTAGCCTGTCTGTGAAAGGCTTTGATGTAACCTTGCAGTGGTCACCGTGACAGCCTTTCTTACACTTGGATAGGAAATAAAGTTGGTTTCCTGTCGGCAGAAGTACTAGTGGAAGGACCTAATCCAAATGTGGGCTTCTGAAATGAAGGCTGCCATTGCTTTGCCCTGCCCTGCCTGGAGAAGAGCCCTGCGCTGAGGAAACTGCTGCTCTGCTAGGTCAAGGAAGTAGCGTAATCCATTGTAACTTATGTTCTAGCTTCCTACCTCCAGCTTTTAAACGGGATCACAGTAGAGATTAGGTTTGAAAAGGGGATTCATCCTTCAGCACAATGAGGATGGGAGTTTCCAGCGGCTGCCTTTTGTGTGAAGTTACACAGGCAGAATCCCCAGTTCATTTCTGAGACTTCTCAGGGCCTGACAAGTTACAAAAGATACAAGGCTGTGAAAAAAGTGTGTTTGTTTGTACAAGTTTAACAAACCTTTATGAAAGGTTCAGTGCATAGACTCCGACCTGTTTCACTTCAAGTGTCAGGTGTGTTTGAACTTTACGTGAAATATTAGCTAACACATGCCTGGATTTTTTTCCTTCAAGAGGCCTTAAGTCTTGAAGTATTTTCTGGGATGTGGGTCTTTTACTCAGGTTTATCTTGAGTTGATTTTGACAACTTCTGACTGTGGTACTTCTAGTATCTTAAAGCAAGTAGCAAGGCCAGATTCAGCCCATTGTCTGATGACGGGGAAGAAGGCGTCTGTACCCTGTGGAGCTGGCTGCCCTGCTGAAAGCGGAATTAAGGAACACGTCTTTCTAAAATGAACTGCTGGCAAGTAGAAACATTCTAGGATTTATTATAGGAAGATGGGCTCTGTGTGTGTGTCTGTCAAGTCCTGAATTGGTGCACTTGAGGAAAAAGAATGGATAACAAGCTAGCTGCTTTCCTCCTGCCTCCCTTTAAGACCTCTTTTAAAACTCAGTGACGAAGATGAAGATAAACTGCGGGAAGCTAAACTTTCTCACCTCAAGTGAAGAAGAAAAAGGCAGTGTCTGCTTTCTGAATGGACTGAAATAACTAGTAGTGTTAGAAGTTTAAAAAAAAAATCATTTTGCATACAGGTTTGGAAAAGAAAGGAACTTTATCGTTGTATGCCTTATCCCTTCTACCATACCAACTAATTATTTCTGGTTATATTCTGGTTATTACCTGTTAGAAACTCAGAAGATCTAAGAGATGCTGCTGGACGTTGTCTACCTTTTCTCCATCCTTGTGTGTGTGAACATTTTGGCACAGTCTTCTATAAACAGGATGTGGAGCTGCCAGAGTGCTGTTTGACTGCAGTTGTCAGTGCTGGAGAAAGTGTATGGACAAATTCTAGCTGCTTGTATTGTGTGTGTGTGTGTGTACGTACACGTGCGCAACCTTCCTCCCTGTCCCCTGAGATCCTATTAATCTCTGGGAACTTGATCGCAAAGACCAAATACTCCGGATTTGGTACAGCATGTAGTAATGCCTTTTCTGTTTTGCTGTCACTGCACTGATTTTCCTATGATGTTAATCTTTAAGGCTATTCCAAAGAATTCATTTTGAGCTGACCAGTTATATGCTGTTTGTTGGTTGCTTTGTATGAGCAATGCTTTTAGTGCTGCCTTACTATGCATGTTACTCTTCTGGTTTTGAAAAACTGAGCGTTATTCTGATGCGGAATTGGTACGCAGTCCCTGGTATATAAGCCCTCCTGAAATGGAGACACTTCATTGGAGAGAATCTCTAAATGGGATGGTTGAATGGTCTTTTCCCAAGTAAATAAATATTGCTTTTCACTTAGTTTCAAGAAACACAGCACACAGCTGCTCTTTACTCCTTGTTGTAAAATAACAGGCCATTTACTGACTGAAGCAAGCTATTGGCATTATTGCTAGCAGCTGCTGAACTTAGTGTTAACTTAAACAGCTCATAAATGTTAATCATGTTGCAATTTTGTTAGAGCTTGTCTGCATATCCCAGAGGCACTAGCTAATGTCACACTCTTTTCACATGAACTGATAACGTTCTTAGCAGAGATTCCAAATAGCAACTTCATAATTCAGTAGTTTTATTGTGATAATTGAAGTTCTTCAAAGCTGTGCTTCTACAGCTTCACTAGTACTAGTATAGCTTTATTTAGATGTGTTTCGGTAGACTCAAAGTTGCTGGACATGCAGTGGAACGAGTACAGAGTTGATCAGAATATGCTGTTTGCTTACTGACCTGTTGATTGGTGTTCTATGACAAAGTCAAATCCATATCAAAACTGAACAAAACCTGTGCAGTTTATTGCATGCTTTGGTTTAAAGTAATTTTTGTATTATAATGGTTTTGTTGCTGTAAAAGTGAAAAGTTTTTGTTATAATAAATTTAATTTGCATACAGGCAATGCAAAAGGTGTAAGAGTTGCTGTAGAAATGTGTGCTAAGTTATCTGCATTACAAGCAATTAAATAGTGTGCTATGGCCTTTCAACAATCCCTCTGACCCTTCAACCAGTGCAAATGGGTTTTACAAACAAGACAAAGCTCCCAGGCAAACTAATCCTTTCCTTCTTTCACACCAGATTCTCTTCTGTCTAAAACACTAGTAAAGTCCCATAATGTGATTTTGAGATGGTCAAAATGATTGTAATATACCGCCAATGAAATCACAGATAATTAAATAAAAGCTGCTATATTTTTGTAGGAGTTTAACTTTGTGATTTTAATCATTGTGAAGGTCAGAAAGACGACAGTGTTGCTAGGGCATGCCATGGAAGAAAAGTGTTTACTGCATCTGAAATCCATTCCCTCACCCTTACTTTTATGTGAGCACTTAATGGAACTTGTAAGGTTTTTTTTTTAAGGCAGTGCTATGTGTTTACCAGAATTGTATTTTGTACCTCGAGGCAATCCTCCATATGAAAATGACCTAAATTGCAATTAGTCTAGGCTGCTGGTATCAGCTGGTGCACACAGGTTAGCCTGGCTACAATGAACTGTCCTGTGTAAAGCCATATACCCTATTTCTGCCCTGCTGCATGTTTGGTTGGTGCTCTGGCTGTGTGTGTGTATGCTGTTCCTCTGCAGGGTTCTCTCCTGGCTACCTGCAGAAGAATATTTCTCTGAGGAAATGTGTGGGACAGGGACAAGCATTGCAGACTGATGCTGAACTGATCCTGTCCTGTAAAGTGAGAGGTCCCAATTTGAGCTGGAACCTCGTGGGCTTTACAAGATAGACTTTATGCAGTGAAGTGTGGTTTAGAGTCAGAAAATCATAAACAGAACTGTGTTTTGTGGTTGTGAGTACTGAACCGAAGATACATAAGGCTAAGACTCCAGCATACAGAAATCTGCGAGCAAGGGATTGATCTCAAAACACTCGCTTATTTACGAGGATGGGAGTAAATGTCACTCTTGAAGTAGGTGGACATGAGAATTTCTCTGGACTTTCTCCTAAAAGTCCGGAGAAAGATTAGATAGTACATGATCTAATATTTTTCAGATAAAAATGAAATGGAAAACTCTCTGGGAAAGTTGAGGAGACTTCACATTGTGTGCGTGGTTAAATCATAATTGCATTTGCGTAATAGTGTGCAAGATGGGGGAGCTAGAGAGTAGTGCTCGACTTTGCTCCTCTGTCTACTCAGCATGACGTTTGTTGCTAATGTCTTGGTAAGGTTCTGACTGAGCAAAGCATTAGTGCAAAAAGCTCGGGAATGCACAGAGGAAACGTCTGTTTTGGGAAAGGTATAATTGGAAAAAGAATTTGGGATTTTATAAATTTATTTTTAAGCTTTCGTATTTGTAAAGAAATAGCATACATTAGAGATGCATGACCAGAATCGATTGGTGGGAGGTCATACTATTTTTCAGTGCTTGGGACAAGGAGGGCTGTAACTGTAGGTGTAACTGGTGTATCAGTCATGGTTTTCAGGGGGGTTTCTAGTTGCGTGTTTTTTTTTCTTCAAAAGTTATACAGAATTAAAGGGAAACAGTAGAATTTTTAGGTCCCATATACATGTGTGTTTCCTGCAGCAGGTAAAGACAGCTTGCTGAGATTAGATACCACTTCAAATATCCACACTTGTAGTTCACTAGGGGAAAAAAAAATTGTTTGAATATCCCAGTGAGGACTGTCCTTTTTGAGTGTGACAGTAACTGCTTTTTGTTCTGCATTCTTAAACTGACAGAATGGAAGCATACTCAAATGACTGAGGTTAAGAAATGAGTTAAGAAAATAGTGATATGAATTTTGGTTCTTTTTCAAACTTTTGATCCAGAAATACTGTATTGTCTGCTTCCCTAGTTAAAACTAGGGTATATTTTTTTTGAGCACATCCATATATTTGGGCTTTGGTGTGAGTTAAGCGCTGATGAAAAGCATAAATGACTTTACGAAAGTTGTCTGACACATGTAGAAAGTTGTGTACCCTACAAACCTTGGCTAACACTATTTAAAAAGTAGTTTCAAGGTTTGGTCTGTGTACCAAAAAAAAAATGGGATGGACAAAGAAAGGAATCATTCTGTGTAAGAAGCTTTCATTGTTTGTTTGATAATTCTGTAACCCTACTGAAAAGTCTGAATGGATGACCTAAATGTTGTTCCAAATCCCTGAGTGGAGGAATAAATTGGTCTTGAACATGAAGTCCTGAGTTGAATTTGTAGAAGATTTCAAGCAAGCAGTCACTAAAAGGAGCTGGCAGAACTTAAGCGTACATCATATGTTCTAAGTATTTCTTTGCGACTGTACAGCTGGAAACCCAGATAGGCTAGTAAATTGTCAAAGAAGTGCTCACATATCCAGGTGGGGAGGTACATCACCAAAAGCATCTTTCATAGTACTTGTGTGACTCATAAGTGGGAAGACAGACTCAAGTTATTAGCAAGTAGCTTGTGTGTTTGTAGATAATTTGTGTGGGGAGAAGGAAAGTGGTGGAGAACTGAAATATTAAAAGGTGCAAAACAAAGGTTGTCAAAAGTACTAATTGCTTCTTGTTTTTTTTTCTTGCAGACCTTCAAGTGCTGACCTTCTTTATCTATTAAGTTATTAAAAACTTTTGCTGCTCTGCGAACATATAAAGATGTCTCGCAGCCCTGATGCTAAGGAAGACCCTGTGGAATGCCCCCTTTGCATGGAGCCTCTGGAAATAGATGACATCAACTTCTTCCCTTGCACCTGTGGCTACCAAATCTGTCGTTTCTGTTGGCATCGTATCCGCACTGATGAGAATGGACTTTGTCCTGCTTGCAGAAAGGTAAATATCCTGGAACAGCGGCTTGTCTTGCACATATCACAAGGCTCTTGCATTGTGTTGGTACCAAAGACATCCTTTTCCTTCGGGGAAACATTCTTCTAGTAATGGCGTAGCTCAAGGGTGAGGTGTTGGATCTTTCAGATTCTGTCTGCATGTGTCGAAGCTATTGTGCAACCGCTAGTCTTGGTTTGTTAAATTCGGAACTGGATTTATAGGGGAAGCTGTGGATCAGAACCAAGGCATGCTGATGCTGGGAGAACTGCCAAAAAAAAAAAAAAAAAAAAAAAAAGACCTGCGTTTGNAAAAAAAAAAAAAAGGCCTGTGATTTGGGGTGCTCATGCATTGCCAGAATCTTTACAGGAAGGACAGTGAGGATTCCAGCATCAGGGGTTTGCTGAGGGCCAAGGTTCAGCTAAACTAGCAGAGCTGTCTGAGGCAAGCTTATAAAGCACCTGCTTGTTTTGTGGCACTGGAGCTCTTAATCCATTTTTCTGGACACTAAACATGTAAAACCTTTGGAAAATATATCCAATGGTATTAAACTTTAAAGCTTTTCAAAATCTAGGCTAAGTCTATTTGTCTAGTATTCCGATCTTGTTGTCAAATGCTTAAGGGTAGTATGTTGAGGGTCACATTTAATTTCTCCTTATCTCTTAATTGATGTCTGGCTGGTACTGTGGTTGGCCACAACTATAAATTTCAGCTTCACTAAGATGCCCACTTTTTCCTTTGAATTATTTTCCTCCTCCATATAGTGTTTTGCTTAACCTTATTTCCTTATCTTCAATGTTTAATATAAAATTCTTTCTCAATATCTTCTCTTTAATTCTAATGATATCCCTTGATTGTAACTTTCTTGCCCGGCCTTCCTCTTTTTCTAATCGCAGCTACTTATGTCTGCTCTTTCTCCTGCTATTTAATTGTGATCCTATCCTCAGTTTACACCTTTGGCTTCCTGTCTCATGTTACAGCTCCCTTCTCAGACCCTGAGTAATCTTACTTGAGTTCACTATCTTCATTCACTGCCACAGCTTTCTGTCGTATTTTCTTGCTGCTCTTTTGGGCTTTGGCTACACTAGAGCTCTCACTGCTAACCTGTGTTTGGATGCCTCTGCAAGCTTGAAGGCTATCCCACAGCAACATATGTTAACAAATTGCACAAATTTGCTGCAGTATTTGAGCTGTATAATCTACAAAGAAGATCTGCCTGTCATCGGCCAAATTGGTGTCCACATACGATAACTGCTGTAGATGACACATGCTGTATAGTAATTTTCATAGTACAAGCAAATTTCTACTCTGCTGGTACAAACATGAGATTTCTGGAATTTCCTTGTCTGTGTAAGTTGCTTCATGTACCTGGATTTATTATGCTACTTTTTGCCAACAACTGTTTGATTCGTCTCTGATCGTTCATTACTGGAAGTTTGGGGAATATATTGGAAAAATCACAGAATCAGCATGCTATTCACTGCCTCTGGGTATCTGTGGATTCTTTGAAATATGGATACAGCCACAGCTGAACTTTGATGCGGAATAATCTGGCATATGATTGGATATGCAAATCTTTTGCTGAGTTGGATACAGTTTGCTCAGAAAAACAGTTCTGGGAGAAAAGCTAGAGTGAGCACTACAATCGGAAGGAAGCACACCAAGGAGACTTCTTTCACAGTGGACGAGGATTATATTCTTGATACTTTCTTCATCTGTGGACTGCAAGATGTTCTGAAGTAGAGTTGCAGCTATTTCATTGGATTGTAGAAGGTCTGCACAGAGGAGGCTGAGGAGTACACTCCTTTTTTTGTGGCATAAAGACATTGTGGTACCAAGACCCCATTGAGATGCTGGGAATAAACCATTTTGAGCTACACAGTTTTCTTTGAACATCAAAGAAGTCTGAAGAAACCACCTTTTGAAGTGTGCTGGACCTTCTGAACCAGGTGTGTGTTTTTGAGTGCAGTGTGTTTAAATATTTCCTATCTGTGTGTAGTAAGGTTTTGGGGGAAAATAAGCATTTTTCTA
The DNA here is from genome assembly GCA_013399115.1 of Anseranas semipalmata. Classification (NCBI taxonomy): domain Eukaryota; kingdom Metazoa; phylum Chordata; class Aves; order Anseriformes; family Anseranatidae; genus Anseranas; species Anseranas semipalmata. Next base: position 218,470 of record VXAA01001562.1, on the reverse strand, counting down.
ATTCATGTCAGCTATGGTGTACATCGGCTGCGATCAATTAATATGCTGAAGTGCAGAAAATAACAAAGCAGTAAAATTTTTGCAAATAAAGTTTATTGTAGGAAAGCTTATAGTAGATACTATGCTCTCAACAGGCACATCTTGTTTATAATGCACATGCCAGTGCAGGATTCTTATTGCAAAATGGAGTGTGAATATACATATATTAAAACAAGGCCTCATATTAAAGCATATGAGTATGTCGTGCACAATTATTTCATAGAAAACTGCTCTTGGTGCCAAGGTTGGTGAGCGCAATTAAAGTTCTCCAATGGTTTGATTGCTGCTCTGTTGAGAGGAGCAATGAAGTTTCCCTACCTAGGGATTTTGGTTGAAAGGTTTGGGGAAGATCTTGAGACAAGTCCATGATAAAATATAATGGCTATACTCCTGAGTGATGTCTGTGCCGTGTGTTTGATAAAGCTCGACTGTGCATCGCATATGTACTGTTATTTTCCTAAGTGTCTCTAACTTGCTTCTAACTGAAAAGATGTTAGCTTGCATTGTTTTCTACCAAGGAGAAAATACTTCTACATACTTGAACTGTTACAGCTTAACATATGCACATGCAGAATATGTTCACATGGCTGCAGTCAATTGAGTTAGCGCACTTTAAATTTTGTCCTGTTAGTGATGGTAGTAGACGTGCTATCACAACACAAAGCAAATGTAACTTGAATGTTGGATGGAAACTAGCATTTCTTAGTCTTGACATATTGAAAGCATTGTAAGCTTTATGTGGCTTTTGAAGTAGACTCACAAATTGTTTTTGCTTACTTCATTAATGACAAAAAGTAGTTTGTTTAAAAAAAAAAAAAAAACTGACCTGTTCTCGAGTTCCTGATGCCCTTCAGAATTGTAGGTCTAGTCAATTGTAAGATGCTAAGCAAGCATTCCTGTTTTTTCCAGTCAATTGGATTCTTAACTGTGAGTGAAATAGTCACTAACTAGTCAAATTAAAATGAAAATATGCTGTCCTCAGAAGAGACTTCTGCAGCCAAACGCTGTTTTACAGGTCAGCGGGCTCACCGGCTTCAGTTGTAAAGCCAGTGATTTTTTTGTGTGATTTTTTTCTTTAAAATTCAATGGCCTAGGTACTATTTTTGTATGAATATCTATTATTTTAGTCACCTACATTGCTTTAATAGAGCATAACTCAGACCTTAACGTCAGCTGTTAACATTTTTAGATCTCCCAAATGGGATAGCTCCAAAAACAAACAAACAAACATTAACAACAAAAAAGCATAACTCCTTCACTTCTCTTAACTGCTCTGTCCCTCACCAAATAGTATAATTTGATATGCTACTGTTCTTATAGTGTGGGTTTGTCTTGTTCCCCAGTTCCTTGACTTAGTGAGCCTTGTTTCGTCTACCACCTTGTATTGGAGATGAAGATAAATAATAAACTTATACATTTATGACCAAGAAACTAACATGTTTTAAGCATGTTCTTGTCTGTTTCTCCTACTCCTGCCTCTGTAGAAGGAGCACAGTCTTCAAATGTCAGTTGTTTCTTTCTGTGCTTTTAATGCCATAACTGAATAGTTTGGTGCAGCAATTGGTATTTAGAAATTGATACTTTTTATTGTTGATATAAGTATAATAATGTATATTATGCATAGACCTTATTGACTTTCTCTGTATTTCTCATTTCAGAACCTATTTGGTAGCAAGGAAACAACTGGGAAATGTTGGTACATCCATTGTGTGGAAGGAATGTGACCCCATCTGGGAATGACAAAAGCAAAGAGCTTGATAAATCCCAGCTCAGCTTTCAACAGTTGGGAAAATGTGGGGAAAAAAGTCTGAAAGAAAACAAAACTTAAATGACAAGACAAGCTTAGTCAGGAAGACTAAGAATTCATCAAGGGCCATCTCTGATAAAAGAAACGAGACTACAGAAGAGACGTTTGAACTTTTGTTGAAGTTCTTGTAGGACTACCAGCAACTTGCAGTTAGTGTAAACAAAGTCTGGTCACTTTCCATGTTGGCAGATCTTGTTCAGGTGGCTTCCGTGGGTTTTACTGAAGAGGATTTGTATAACTGAAGCGGAGGGTGTCAGCTAAATTCAGACAGCAAATCAGTGATGTGGGCATCTCTTAATGTCTTGTATCTGAAGTTATAAATGCTGATAACATTTGATGTAGCTACTTTGCTTGGATCTCAAATCCTCTACCAGCTAAGGAATCAGTGATAGTAGGTTAAACAAGTATCATCTTATGCCTCTTGGCCATTAGGAACATCTAGCCCCCTGTTTTATGTCATGCGAAACAGAATTAGATTCGTGCTTGGCTTAGGTGTGTCTTTTTTCTTTTTTTTTAAAAAAAACAAAAAAGCTTGTGGAACCTGTGGTCCTCTGCTTGTTTTGTAGGGTTGGACAGAGTAAACAGCAGGTGAAATGATACTGTGAGATGCATCAATAGTCAATCCACCTTGCTTGGCTTTCAGAGCCATTTTCCACCAGCCTTTGCTGCTTGTATTCTGTCTATAGTTGAACTGTTACTTGGGTTCATGAACTTGTGGGAAGCCGTCACTCTGAAGATGAGATCATTTATTGTCCTATTTGTAGAGTGACTTTGTGTCCTTATTTGAAACAGGATTTTTCCTGTCCTTATTTTGAACAAGATTTTTAAGACATGATTTTTTTTAGAATGAACTTCTCAAATGCTGTTGGTGTTATGTTTATTTGCTTCCCTCCTTAAATGCACAGTATCGCTCATCTCTCATCACGCTACATATTAAATAGAGTTAGGAAAGTCATGTATCACTCTTCAGAATTGGGTTTCTGATTCACTCTTGGAAATCAAGAGGTGCATAGAGTCATTTACAGTTCCTGCAAGTCAGGATGCCCAACTACTCATATTCTTTAGAAGCATTAAACATGTCATAGAAGTGATATGCATACATATGAAACACTTTGTATATAATACAGCATTACAGTATCTAGTGAGAACTTTTGATCATTTTGTTGCTCAAACAAGTAGTGTCATCCATGGTGGCAAATCAACTGCTGCTACTTCTAAATGATTGAAATCCTTATTCAGGTGGTCTTGTACTACCTGCTGAGAAGACATTTCTGTTCCTTGATTCTTGAAGTTACTGCTGTTTAGTCATGTGCCTCCCAGCACTTCTCACGCTCTTCAGTACAAATACAAAGCACTGGTTTTACTATGGACAAGTAAATGTTCTGCTCAGATTTATGCTTGAGCTACCCAAGATGATTGCAAACTTATGTTCAGGACTACCAGTAGCAAATTGCTGTACAGAGACGGAACATGCTTCTCATTTGATAATATGCTCTTAATGTAGCTATACTTGGCAAGAAAGAAGCCGATTAACTTTGGCACTGTTTGCTGTAGTTTTCTTGGGTCTTCAGGGGCCTTACTGAACCTACTGAAGACCATGATTTTTTTCATTTCTTTCACAGTACCAGAGAGCAGCACACTAGCAAGCCTTGCCTTGCATAGGATGAAATTTGGAGAAGAAATTTAATCTGTGAAAGGCTGGTTTGTGGGGATGATACCTCATTGCTTGGTGTAGGGCAAGCCGTTTTATTTTTGGAACTGTATCTACCTTGTACTGGTGCACTTGTTTTCTTCCCGTTCTTACCTGAACTCAGATCGACCGTTGTAACTGAATTAGCTCTCTTTGTCAAGCAGCGTGGAATTATTCTGTATCTCTGAAGACCTTCTTGCATACCTGTGTTAAAGCTCAAGATAATCATCAGCTATAGCTGGTCTCAAATGACCTTACTAACATGGGTCCTTGTTCATCAAATCATCATTGAATGTTCATTAAGTGAAATCTGTATAAAATATTCAGTGTTACTTGTGAATGGCATAACTTTCTGAAGAACAGTATAGTCTTAACTTGTTCTGAAAAGGTAATGAGAGTCCTTACTGTGTTTTCATGTTAAGGACTTAAGTGTGTACCTTTGGCTAACATGAGATATCTTACAAGTTTAAATTGCTTTGTGATACTAAAAACAGGTTCCAGAGAACTTGGTGTTTAAACTTTATACCATCTGCTGAAGCTGACCACAGTGTTTTCAGAAGATGTCTCAAGTATAGCGTAATGATGCTAAACTAAAAACTTTTTAAACTCTAAAATGGATCTTATTTTGTTTGGAGATATACTCAGAAGACTATCAGGTCTAAGAATTGTTTGGTGGCTCTTTCAGTAGCGTCACACAAGTATGGGGAATATATGCTTTTAACCTAACCCTTATTTTCATCTGCTGTAGATTTTTTTCAGGTTGTTTAGTATGACAATTAGTTTGTTACTCTACTGTTAACAGAGGACAGTCAGGAAAGTTAAGTACATTTTTGTTGGACTTGGACATTGAAACCTTTGGTTGTGGTAGTACAGGCAAAGAACTTAGTTCAACATATTGGTGAGCTCAAGTTCTTTATCTCAGGTCTTTACCTTAATGCACATATCCTGTACTCTTACTTTTTTACTTCATCTTCAATGCTTAGAAACAATTTTTTTTGTTTGAGATTTCTTACATACCTTCTGCTGTGCTTAGCATTGCTTTGTACACAAAGTATGAAATTTAACTTTTCAGTCTGAAAAAAATGGGACAGGTAAGGAATATGGGATTGCTCTGAGAAGTAATCTGGGACAGAAGACATTGCTCTGTAGTCTAGAAGATTGGGCTAAAATAGTGCCTTTATACCAATAGGCACATACTCTGCATGAATAGAGCAGTCTTTCTATGCAACTCCAAGGATGCTTTTCTTTCTGTTAGTTACTTTAGAGATTAAAATCTAGTGTTGTGTCTGTTTGGGGAGTTATCTGTAGATGATAATCTTGAGGTTAAAATGCACTTTTGTGCAGGGAAGACAACCTCAAGTTTCAAACTGATACATAAGCATGGCAAGAATACTGTTAAATCAGTATGCAGTTAACTGTATTGAAACTTGCCTATTTGCTAGGAGAAGTTAACCATGTAAAGACCGAACCATGTAATGGTGTTACTGTGAACTTTGGTCACTGAAATTACATTTGCGTTTAGATTTCTTATCCTGTAGTCTTCATGTTTGTTAATACATTTAAGTATTCAAATCTGTATTAGACAAATACAATGTGAATATGCAGGACACTCTTTTTACCCTACTTACTATGCCATGTTAGTGAAATCTTAACAGGATGTGTTGGCTGTCATGTTGCAGCTGCTTCTAGTGTTACCAGACTGACTAGGCAGCTCAGTTAGAATGTGGCTCTTGCTTATGTCAGTATTATGCCCATAAATGGGAGAATTCCATGAAAATTTGCAAGATGTTCCCCATTCCCAAAGGTCTCAGTGTGCTACTTTTATAATGTGGCTGGCCATAACAATTAGGACAGTGTAACAAGAGAAAGAAATTCATGTGTTAAAATGTCAGGTTCAATGATTTTCAAATGTGTTGTCTCTTGTGTGGGTTGTTCTTAATTATATTTGTTACATCTAGCCATACCCAGAAGATCCAGCAGTGTACAAACCACTCTCCCAGGAAGAGCTGCAGAGGATAAAAAATGAAAAGAAACAGAAACAAAATGAGAGGAAACAGAAGATATCAGAGAATCGCAAACATTTGGCCAGTGTACGGGTTGTACAGAAGAACCTTGTCTTTGTGGTAGGGTTATCTCAGCGCCTAGCAGATCCAGAGGTGAGCACTTCACACTTCCAGATCTTGCTTGTAACTTGCTGTCAGGAAACCACTGGAACACCCTTGTGCCTACCCTTGTCTGTCTCTAGTGGGTACTAAACGAAGCAGCTTTCAAAAGATTCCCTGATACTGATGCCTTTTCTTAAGGCAGATACCGAGCTTCCTACTCCAGAATAATTCTTTGCTTTTGAGAGTATGGATACTTTATTTTTAAGGAAATTGTTCTTTGTACTCGTTAAAGGGCTTGATGTTAAGCTAAAATGAGTTTAACATTTTTTTTAGTTACTCAGAGTTTCCTATGCTGGATCTGCTGGCACTACACAGCTGTGTCATGCACTACCTATTCTAAAATGGGAGCTAGGTCAGGTTATAAAGAACAAATACAAGTGTAGCACAAACCTATAAGGACAGAAGAAAAAAGCCAACAGCTGAAGTGTACTTGGGAGGGAGCATAAAGGTGATGTCACTTGAGGAAAAAATTAATAAGAGGAGAACCCAGGAAAGAGTTGGCTCACTGCTCTGTATCATCAAAAAGAAGCTTTTCATTTGGGGAAAACTGATGGTATTTAAAATGCTTTCTTTAATTCCATCATCAGTCAGCTGCAGATGGCTAATGGAATTAGTGCTAATGAGTAAGAGTACCGCGAATGAGAATGTGGAAGGAATGTACTACAGGATAAAATAGATGTCTTCAAAACTACTGTGCCAAGTTAAATTCACCTGATTGGACTAAACTGTCTGGAGAAACCTCAGATATAAGTGGCTGTTTCTGAGGATGGTTTCCTCAGATGGAATCATCATCATCTGATGATGATTCTCTTGCTGAGAATGGGCTGCATTTTGGTACCCTGGAAAAGAACAAATGTAAAAAGCTTCTTTTAGTGGAGGGGGAAACAGGATATGAAGGGAAGAGAAAAATTGGTTAAGCTGATAAAACACTACAGTTTTAACAAGAATATAGCAACGAGTTAACTGCAGTTGCAAGCAACTGTCAACATTGGCTTGGTGCTGTTTATTACTAAAAAATGTATTAAGTTTTTTTGACCAGATTGTGGATTTGTAAGAGGAAAAAATAATATACACTATTTTTTTTTAACCTCAGGTAGTTCCACACTGGCTTTTTGGTGTAATAAGTGGGAGGGTTGTACTAGATTTTGTGGTGGTAGGTATTTTCGCTGGTATAACAGAGGATAATGGACGTTTACTGAACATTGCATAGAGCACCCAGATAGCTTGATTTCCAGGAAACCTAGCCTGAAAGAGAGATGGGCTAAAAAAAAAAAATAGGATTCAATATATTAAATTTAAGTTTTCCACTTAAGCAGGCAAAACACTCCTGTACAAATAAAGATGATTTGGAAGGGGAGACTGGCTGCTATTTAATGTTTCTGAAAATAGATCTGTGGATTATAATGGAGTACAGGTAGATCCACCTTTGTTGACATGCTCTTGTGAAAATTGTGACGGCCATGCTGCCGTACATTATCAGATATGTAATTTGTAAAACACTTGAAGAAATTCTTGTCCTTTACTTAAGACTGCTAGTCTCCACTGGAATGGTGCCCAAAGGTGGGCATAGGGCCTTTCAGGATGTAAATCAACCGAAGAGCAGTCAGAAGAGACCAGTGAGAGTTTCTGGTTGAATGTACAATGTGCCCTGTAGTTCTACAGGACTTTCCCAATGTGATTAATGCTGCTAGATCTTCAAGATGTTGATGCTCCCTCAAGAAGAGAGAATAGGTGATTAGGTGAATCTTGGGTCAGTACAGTTTAACTGTATTATAGTGTAAATCTCAAGATGGAGGTGGGGAAACAAATTGTCCTTTCTTCCTCCCAGCTTACGTAGGCTCAGTCCGAGTAGTCACTTCTTCCCGTCACGGGGATAGAAAAAAGGCGGTTGGTAGCAGTATATCAGATATTGCCAATTCCAGTGGCACACAGGTAACCGCTATTCAACAGAGTTACTTAGTATGCTAAAGATGTTTCTGCTTTGCATAGGATTCCCAAATAGTTATTACTTAACTGATGCAGTGAAGGGCAGGACAGGACTTTTTTTTTTCTTCTGGGGTGTGATATTCAGTCATATGTTTCAATGCAATGTTGTTTCTGCAACATCTTTTCTTGGCCCTGGGAAGTGTCCTATATTGTTTTCCTATACTTAGCCTTAAGTTTTTAGAAGACTAAACTATCTTGAGTTAACTGATTTACTCTGTTTCTCTTGGGAGTGGAGCAAATGAGTCAGAATTCAGCATTTTTTTCCTAGCAGTTAATATATCTGAATGCAAGTTTAAGGTGGTTATTTTAAAATTGGAATTAGTGTGACTTTGAATTTTTCCTAAAATTATAAAATAGGTACATACAGGACTGTTTCATGTTGAATGGGATATATATATTGCCAGAGTAGGGTTTGGTTATCTGGATACCAAGAATAAAAATAAAACACAGCACAGAATATCCTTAATTTAAGTTCTTTACTGCAGTGACAATGCACTTTGTGTTGCACATAACGGTGTTTTTCATTGGAAAAGAAATCTACATTTGTTTGTCTTCCCCTTGAAGAAAAGATGTGGGTTTTGTTAGTCACAGCTCCTAGTTGCATAGGTACACAGACCAATGATAAGTACAGTCCCGTGTGAATTGCAGTTAACTTTCCAATATATCTCTTTGACTTTTTTTTCTTTTTGTAGGTCTTGAAACGACCAGAATATTTTGGGAAATTTGGTAAAATACATAAAGTTGTCATTAATAACAGCACATCGTATGCAGGCTCACAGGTAAGTCTGTAGAGGCTCTTCTGGATTTTATTCTTATAGAGAAAGTAAATGTGTGTGGAGTGAATCTGGGGAGTTCTATTTTTGTTTAAGCAGTAGGTTAAAGTACTAAAAAGAAAATATATAATATTGCAAAAAACAAATTACTGTAATAGCTGAGGCATTGCCCGAACAGTCTCGAAGTTCAGTTGGAAGATGCAGAGTAAGTAGAAAGATTAAAAATTGGGAGACAGGATGGGAATCTTCAAAGCAGCAGAAACATGGCATTTATTCACTATTCTGCATTTCAAGGACGAAACACTACTAGTTGTTAAGTATTTTTAGAACTTTAAGTGATATTTTGATGCACTTCTTCTTTTCCCTATTCTTCATGCATTACATCTAAATTTTTATGAATTCTGTTTTTGTCACTTCTACTTTCAAAAATGTCTGGCCTTGAATATACCAATTTATGAAGTGAGCTGCTATAAAAGCAACTTAATGCTCTGGTCTGTCTGGAAAAAATGGCATGCTTTCTTTTTTTCCTAGGGTCCAAGTGCCAGTGCATATGTAACCTACATCCGGTCAGAAGATGCTCTCAGAGCCATACAGTGCGTCAATAATGTGGTGGTAGACGGCAGAACACTTAAGGTGGTAATACTTCTACATTTTCATATATATATATGTACTAGGACACTGCTATCGGTGTGTACTGTAAAATTTTATTTGTATAGATGTTCTTGCATTTCTGAACAAAAATACCCAGTTTAGTGGGTTATTGATCTTTTTGACCTATTTTCCTAGCATTAATCACAGTGTGGAAGTTTAGTGAGCTTCCAGCAGGCAATGCTTGGGGGTTGGCAGGTAGCTTCAGAACAGAAGTTTGAGACAGATGTACCCCTTTCCCACTGTGGCTTTTTTGCTGTAAAACTTAAAAGGGCAGTGTGAAAACCTGATTATTTTCTTTTACAGAGTATTTCTGTAGTCCAAACACGTGGAATAAGATTAGAGAGGAGTGTATCTCTGCAGTAGTCTTTGTGACATTGTTTGAGCTTCTCCTTTCTCATCCTCCCAAATTTCTATCATGTTAGTGTGCTGTGGAGCATGCTCCCAAAACATTCCTGTAGTAGTAAATCTGCCTTTATTTCAAGCGTTCCGTTTTCATTTACACCAGGGTAGGGTGTGCTGGGAGGGAAGAATATCCCAAAAGTCAAGCCCAGGTTTACTGTGTAAGGGCATAAAGCTTATTGTGTCATCAAACCTACACTTGTCTGTCTTTACGTGCTTTGTATTTTGTTTTTTAAATATGTGTCACTTCATTGATTAGACTTGTGTTTATTTTTCTGCTACCAAACTTGCACTTTGTTTGCTCTATGATGTTTGTAAAATCAGTGGGATGTGATGGTCTGTGCTCAGCCATCTTAAAATACATGCTGTGGTATCACATGATTTTAAGTACTTTTTTTTTTTTTTAAAAAAAAAGGCCTCTCAAAAGCTCTGTGGGAAATGTAAGTTTTTTTTTCTTTTTGGTGTCTATATAAATAGGGATAGGGGCTCACTTAGCCAAACTGGTGGCTACAGAAAATCAGTTAATATTCATTTCCTGACCCTGTTACAAAATATTAACCAGTTGAATGTAATACAAAGTTATAACTACTTTCTTTGTTATTTGGCTCCTTTTGATTATGAATGCAAATATTTACTGAGGCTCTTATTTTGGCATTTATTGAGATGAGGTGAAAATAGAAGTACATTCTAATTATCTAATGCTTGAGCATATGGGTTTCTTACAGATGGACTTTTTAGTCCATCTGCATTAAAAATGCATTATGATAGAATTCAAAAAAGTATTCCTTCAAGATTTAGTAAATACAGCTTTTTTTCCTTCTACTGTAGATGGCATCCTTAACTTCTGGTATTTAATTTAGCTAATGAATCTTTTCTTTTTCTTCAGGCATCATTAGGTACAACAAAATACTGCAGTTATTTTCTAAAAAATATGCAGTGTCCAAAACCAGACTGTATGTATCTACATGAGCTGGGAGATGAAGCAGCCAGTTTCACAAAAGAGGAAATGCAGGTAAGTAATGAATGGGAAATGCATGAAATGTAGTACGTATGTATTTTCTTGTATATAATTTAGTCCATTATTTGCATAATGTAGCCTTCTGCAGAATGTTATGGCAGAATTGATGTTTGAGTTACAAAAGGTGCTTAGGTACTTCACCAGCTGGATATTGGAAGTGAGCCGTTAGTTAAATTTTTCATTGTGTGCTGCCTTTAAAGGCTAAAAGTCCACTGAGTGTTGAGACAAAAACATTGAGAGAAACTCTTAACCAAGAATTCAGATAACCTTGAGTTAAACGCTTGCCCTTTCTTGTTACCAATGTGAGGTAACATGTTATTTTAAATCTCTGTGAAAGAGGTTAATGCAGAGCTAGGTTTTCCGGTAGGTTTTGCATATGTGGTCAGTTGTCATGGCTTAACTATTGTATTGTGACTTGACCATGCTATCTGAATTCTGATACGTCTTTTAGCCTGAGAAGGGTATAGAAACCATTCAAAAATATAACATTGAGGGTAACTATAATAGAGCATAAATACTAATGTAGTTTTTTTTATATCAATCTCAACAGCAAAATGCTTGTTATCTAGAGTAGGGAAGCAAGTGAATGGATAGCTTTAGTTTCTCAGTGGTGGTACATTCTGAAGTCTTTTGAGTTTGTCCCTCTACATGAGGTATGATAAAGCTTTTAAACTCAACCTTAAGTATGCCGACCTCGCATCCATGTTACAATTTTTGCTTGTGGTCTCACCATGAAGGAGGTAGTCCACACCCTCAATGCTAGCACAGATGTACAAGTGGATTTTATTTCATGTGCTAGGCTTATTTAGGGCAGAGAACAAGGAAGAATGTCTATATTATGCATTTTTTCACAAAATAGCAGTTATTTCTGAGAATTTCAGCTACATTTTCCAAAAAAAAAAGAAAATATCCTGCTGGTTCAGATGAATAGTCCCTGCAGTATATATCTTGTCTCAGGTGATGGGAATAAGTAAAATTCAAGGAGACCTTGCAACCCTGGCCACTTCTTCTGTTCGTTTCCCTGTATTTCTACCACCACCTAGATCTGTTATTAGGCAGGAACATACCCTCAGACATGTATAGGCTTTTTGTTTTCTTACAGAGCTGTCAGTCATGAATGTACTTAACCAGTTTTGAACCTGATCATACCATCATGTCCACAGCCTTTTGTGGCAGCAAGTCCCAGAATTTCACCAGCTGTTTTGTAAAGCACTTTCTTTTGCCTGTGTCAAACTGATTTCTAGTTAGCTTTGTCAAGTGTCCCCTAGCCATAGCATTGTAGTACTTGCTAAAAGCAAAACCGTTAATCAAGTTATCCATTGCTTTTGTGATGTTGTAAAACTTTATTTTTACCTCTGTCAGCCTTCTCCCCAAATTTGCAGATTTTTTGGTCATTTAAACTTCTTTTGTAAAGCAGTTTCTCCCTTTCTGTGATAATTTTTGTTGTCCTTCTCTGTACCTCCCATGTCCTCCTTAAGATGCAGAGACAAGACACATCATATTCATGATACAGGGGCAGCAAAATATAGCAGTCCTCAATCATAATCCCTTTTTTAAGTGCCTTCCTGATGATGTCCAGCACATTTTGGTGTTTGGTTGTTAGTGCATAATGAGCTAGGGATTTCGGAGATCTGTTGGCAGTGACTTTGGTATTTCTACCCTCAGTTCTAACAGCCAGTTCAGAGGTCATTAGGGTGCTAGTATAGCTTAGGTTAACTTTCCCTAGGTGTGTTACCTGACCTGTCTCTATGGTGAAGCTTCTTTGCTATCTTTTTGCGTATTTGCTGGGGTCTGTGGGTTTCTTTTGGAGTTCCTCGTTATCAGCACAGCGGTTTACTACCCAAAGGAGTTTGGTATCATCAGCAAAGAATTTGCTGTTCACTCCTTTCTCATGCTGACTGATGATGTTGCACAAAACTGATGCCAGTCATCAGTCCTCAGTGCTGGCTTCTGCATCCAGTTATCAGTAAGCCTTACCTTTGCCTTTCTGTCTTTGAACCATATATGAACCTTTTCTTTATCCCAGGGCAACTCTGTAAATGACCTTTTGGTGTGAAATCTTATCAAAGGATTTTTGAAAATTTCATGGTTTCTCTGTATTGGTGCTTATTGACACCATCATAGAACTCCATATCAGTGAAGTAGGATTTCCCTTTATAGAAGATATTCAGACTCATTCTCTACAATTTTTTGTTTTGAAGATGGAATTTATGTTATGAGGGATGGAGGTTGAACCCAGCAGCCTGTTGTTCACAGGATTTCTTCTACACCCCCTTTTTGTAGAAGTTGGTTACAGTGGCAGTCTGTCAGCCCTCTGGCACAGCTGCCAGTTAAAAGTGATAGGCTTACGTACCTTGGCCGGCAATTTAGTTTCACACATGATCTTGGTGACTTAAATGAATCTTCCTTTCTTGCTTCTTGTTACATTACATAAACTTTTATTTAATTTCATATCACTTTCTTGGCAACGATTGAAAAGTGCATTGTGTTCTTAGTGCAAGATCCAGCTGAGCTTGAAGTAATCAAAACCCGAGAAAGTTGGAGACTATCAGTGAATTTACGTGTACATTCCTTCTCATTAAATGGATATTGTCTGTTCATTGTCACAGACTTTGTATCTCTATTTAAAAAAAAAAGTCAATGGATGAACTTCTTCTAGGTTCTATAATTGTTAACAGAACTAAATATTGTGACAAACTGAAAAGAACTGGTAGAACTGCAGGAAGTCTCTGAAAATGAGGTTGGGAATTTAGGTGAGACAAATTGGAGGTGCTAGTCTTTGCCTATGGATTAAGTTGTCAGGAGTTTGTCAGGAGTGACCTCTTAAGCTGGTACAGATCGATTACTAAGTTTTGGGATTATTTATAAATATATTAAAATTAGTATCCCTTCATGTGAGCTTCTCTTTCCTTGTAGGCGGGTAAGCACCAGGAATATGAACAGAAACTACTGCAAGAATTATACAAACTAAACCCCAACTTTCTTCAGTTATCTACGGGTACAGTTGACAAGAACAAGAACAAAGTGACAGCACTGCAGAGGTATGATGCGTAAGTACTGATGCTGGACTACCTGGCAATGCTTTCTTTCCAGTTATTCCACAGAAAACATTCTTGTTCCTATTGCATCACTTAAGTTGCCTGCTCTTTTTGGTGTTTATTACGGGAAAAACTTGGATATCGTTCTTCTCTGTGAAGTTAGAGGCGTGTGCACTGCTTTGTTCTAATAATGAGTCTTGCTTGGTTTAAAAAAAAAAAAATCCGCTATGTGCATTTGGATCACTAGCTCAAAATGCAGTATTCTGAAAGAAGACCTTTTCATATTTGCACAAGTACATATTGTAATAATCATTAAAGAACAGATATTAACTTTTCTTGGTATAGTGATGAATGCAGTCTACTCACACAACTGAGATACCTTATTGTCTTGATGTATATTTCTTATTGTGCCTTTATATCATGACTTGGAGTGCAGTTTTTGTATTAGGTGTAAAGACCTTGGAAACTGAAAGTAAAATGATCACACTGAGTAAGAATTCACAAGATGTGAATAACAGACTTCTTGCTTTCATCTAGTAAATTTAAATAACTTATTTTCACTGCTTTAATTGTGGATAGTACTTACTACTGTTTGTTATAGTAATATTCCGTTGAAGTAGTTTTTGTTCAGTAAGTTATGAAAAGATTTCTGTCCATATGAGTATAATCATACAAACATGAATGAAAGCCTAAGGTTATCAGTCCTCATGTGAATTATCTGCTCAGATCTTATATTTAAGATACATAACAACTGTTACTAAATTCCTCTTCTTCCTTTTTGTAGGATTCTCATAGCGAGACCGATAGGTGGAATGTAAAAGTTAAATTGTACTTCATACACACCTTGGCATTGTAATCGTGATTTGTGTTGTGGGCCAGTTTATCCCCTACTAAATTTTCAGATAGTTTGCCACTGCAGAATATTCAGATAGTAGCATCACTGCAGAAAAGTTTAAGCAAGAAAGGGGGCTTTGTGTCTAAAATATTGCCAATGGGGCTAGAATCCGCAGAATACGGTTCTGAGAATTGGTATGCCAAGTGGTATACTGGGATTATTTTCTTTAACTTTTGAAGGAAGTGTCATACACTTTGAGTGCAAGTGGTCAGAACCTCCAGTTTGATCTCTTTCCAGGGACTGTGCCACATCTTTTTAATTTTTTCTTGGGCACTGGTTCAATATTGACTTGAAAGGAAGAGCAAGTAAAGCAAATGCACCACTTCCTGCGTTGTTTGGATATTGATTAGGTCAGAATTTAAACATAAAATAATCTTAATTTGAAACCTAATTAGATCCCAGCAAAATAAATGATACCAGATAACAAAGAATGCTGCATTTGAAACTGCAGAAGGTATGTAAGCCTTTCAGAAAGCAATTATGAATTGGAGCCTGGCCAGTCTGTGGTGCTAACATTTTAACACTTGTGGAAAAAATGGCATGTTCCTTTAAAGGTAACAAGTAGTCTAGAGTTGATTTCTCTTGTCACCTGAACATCATCATCGCAATGCAGAATCTGTTCTTTGCTAATGGTTAGACACCATCTTGTGGGTTGCAAAGTGCATTTCTTCTTGCAACTATGATTTTGAAATGTTTCTTCAAGTCCTGCCTCATCAGTACAAAATGTAGCTTGTGAGCTGGTGAATGTGTTTCGTTCTCCTTCACAACTTTCTACCCAGTCAGGTTCTCATTTTTTCTTTCATTGACGTGATATTAGGTCTGACAGTTTGTCAGAGGCTCTGACAACTCTGTGGTCATTCTCATGTTTCTGTGGTGCAGGATTTGTTTCACTTTGGAATAGAACAGAAGTTGGGTTCTAAACAATAAATGTTTAATTATAAATATCCAGTAGTAGGGGAAAGAGTTTCTTAAACTCTGCATAAATGCTTTTTCATAATTTTGTTCTAATTTGAAAGGTCCTACTAGCAGAACTTTTTTTTCTTACTGCTGAAGGCAAATGTTGGAATTCTCCAGTGCAACTTTGTGTACATGGGTGCTCATCTCTTGCTACGTCACTTGATAGTAATGATGACTATGTTTTATTAAAATTAGTGTAGTCCACATTTAAAACAGATCAACCTCTTTTTTTTTTTCTACTGTCTTTTCCCCGAAGAACTGAAATGAATGCTTTCTTATGCTAGAAGTATAAACACTTGTTAGGCAGCTACCGGTCTTCCAGAGAACAGGCCTTTGGGAGCATACAGCTTTGAACTGAGAAAAAGAAGAAGAAAAAACAAAAACAACAACACAAAGTTGTTAATTTCTCTTTACCTTTCATTTTGGTTACAAAAGTGATTTTTAACTGTGCCATTTTAAAATTAATTGTAGTATAGAAGTGACTTTCTGTTGCAGTGGACATAAGTATATTTGAAATCTGTTAATGGATTTAAAATCTTATTACATGTAGATTATGACTCCCGCTTGCAAGGGGGAGAATACTAAATGACTGCACAGATGATAACAGGATGTCTTCATTGCTCAATATCTGATCAACTCATTATCTCTATTTCAAATGTGTACAAAGCAAGGATTAGACCTGTAAATCAGTCAAGGTTTTAATCTGTGTGCATGTGGTGTAGGTATGTGAGAATAGGTGCAGGCAGAATAGCAAAGCTTACAATACTAAATGATATTTGAGGGTAGCTAGTAATATCAGTTTCATCTGGAGTATGACATAGCTATAAACACTATAGGAACTTCCAGATTCTGACTGTCAACTTACTAAATTGACCTAGATATGTAGAGTGAATGTTGGACCATTAGAGCGGACAACTGGATGTTGGACAATTAGAATGTTGGAGCACTAATAAAGGGGGCATCAAGAGTAACATGTATTTTAAAAAAAAAAATTTTTTGAAAGCTTCGTCCTTATGGATGCAGCACTTGGACTATAGCACTCAAACACTAAAAGTAGCATCCTAATTGAAACAAATGAAAGGCTGAAGGTAGGAGAAAAGAACTGGAGAAAGTGAAGACAAATCTTTTGTATCAAGTTTTTAGATTATAGGGTCATTGGATGGCAATGTTATTTGAATGCATTTGGTTATAGATGATATTTCAGCTCACTTCAATTTGTATAAAATATAACTATTTCCAGTGATAACTTTGGCTTCAAGTCTTCTTTTGAACTTCTTTCAGATTGAATGTGCTCTCTGAAATGAAATGTATTTTTTTTAAAAGGGAAGTAATTATGGCTTAAAACTGGAAATGAAATGAGCAGTAACTTGAATGAACAATGCATTCGTCTGACTGGTCTCACGGTCTGTTAATAATGCTGTGGACTCTTGTGTGGGAATAAAACACAAGCCTCATCTGGGCCAGGCTTGATAGGTCCTGGAATTTAAAAGATTTTCAAAAAAAAAAAAGTTGTGTAAATCATTAACTAAACCACCTTTAAAAATATTTATGGGATAAAGCCAATAATTCTAAATGAGGTGTGTGTAGGTCTAGATACTTGAAGCTGTCAATGTTTTTTT
>VXAA01001562.1:168154-201403 GCA_013399115.1 Anseranas semipalmata | reverse complement strand
TTTTTTTTTTTTCCCCCCTTAGTGGACATGTTTGGACTTCAGCATTGGCAGTGCAGCTATCTATTCAGTGAAGAAAATGGAGAGTTCTGCCCAGTTTTTTCTCCCCTCCCTACCCCCCAATTCTTTTTTTAAGTCATCACCATTTAAAATCACAGAAATAATATCCAGATAAATCTATTCTTATGGATTGTCTGGCACAAGGATTAATTTCCTCAGTGCATACAATTTTTAAAACACTTTCTTCATAACTTGAACTCTTCTTGTTTTTTTACTCTTGCCTTTTTCCAGACTGAACAGTAATAACAAAGATGCCTGGCCATCATTACAGAGTTCAAGTAAATCAGCCAACGGCTTAACAATGGAACACAGGAAAACGCCTCCTATATTAGAAAATGGCACAGACCCAGAACACATGACTCCAGATGGTGCAGACTCAGATTTCGGGTAATTGTGCTGCCTTTTATACTTCAGATAGCGTACTTTCTCTCCCACTGACTGGTGTGGAGGGAATGATTCTCCAGTCTCTCTGTTTGGAGAGCTGGATTCAAATTCCGATCAGGTCACAAAAAGCCGAGCTTAGCCTAGCCCATGTCAAGAAGACTGGTTGGCAGACTGCAGGAGAACACTAACTTTAGGTTAGTGATGGTACACGTAAGGGCTGAGGGGAACTGCATAATCAGGGCATCAGCAGCTTATGTTAGCTGCCTGCAGAGGGCCATGGTCCCAGCCAAAACCAAGACATTCGTTTCTATACAAAAGCTTCCACAAAAGTAACATGCCAGTGGCTATACATCAGGAGACTTATCACTTGGAAGAGCTTCAAGAGAAGGAAGGTGAATATTAGGGCTGAATATTTGTCATCTCTTCACTGTGTTGTGTTCCAAAAACACAACTGCAGAGGTAAGGGTTCCTTGATTATTGCTTAGTAACAGGAAAAACGGGGCAGCAGATTCAACTGAGGCTTCTTTGTGCAGAGGACATAATTCATCTACTTGCAATAACTTCTTTATTGCTAACCAATAATTTTTTTCCTCTTTTAGTGCCTCCCTTGAATAGAATTGATGTTTTCTGCATCATAAGCATTACTTACATTTAATTCCTATAGTAGTTTGCAGTCATGCTGTTCTTGTTTTTGTTGGACCACCTTACATCATATTGGTTGGGCCTCTTCAGAGGTCGGATGGGAAAATAAGGTGAACACTAATATTTCTAGAAGTGGTGTTGCTGATTAGGGAGCTGTCTTCATTTTAAACCAGTATTCAGCTGATACATGAACACTGAGTGCTGCTGAAAGCGGTGCCTTTTGTTTCAGTAGCAGTTCAGCTGAGGTGTGGACAGAGATCCTATGGTTGCATCTCAGTAGTGACATACAGCTTCCTCCTCATCTTTTTTGAAAAGAATGTACTCTATATAGGTAAAAAATATTATGACCAATGGATAATGAATCTTGTTGATTGTAGAGGAATGGAAGCATATCTGACAATCAAAGGCTCCTTAAGCAGGTTCAAGTATAATATACTTTGTCTTTCAGTGTTTAGACCGTCATTAAAAGTTGTCTGTTGCATAGCTTTAAGCTGCAGTGTTGTGACTTTCGGTCAAAGGCTTCAAGAGAATTTACCTGGAACATCAGCTCTATGATCAGGATGATTTAGTGAAGAGTCTACAGCAAACTTTACTGCTGTAGGTATTTAGAAACTTAAGGGAGTTTGTTCTAAGTGGAAGAACTTTCTTCACGCTGTTCAACCACTTGTAAATCTTTACTGGAGTAATACTTGTTTGCAAATATATGCCTCTGATTTTTTTTCTTTCATAATCAAATACTTGACCTTCAGTTATCTTTATGAAATACCAATGCAGTGTTCTTTTGCCCAAAAATTGTTTTTATTGATAGGTAACTTTTATACAGTTTCTTTAGAATGGAGAAGAATTTATTGTGCTGTGTTTAGAGTGGTCATTCTGGGATGGGGAGAACAAATACAAGTTGGGGGGGCAAACTTTTGAATTTTGGACCTTGCTATGCGGTTTTATGCAGTATTATACATTGTTTTCAAATACCCCTTGCTTCTGCAAAGCGTAGATGGAATCTGAAGTCTACACCCAGATAAAATATATCTATATTTATTTTGCACTGACAGATTGTGCCTGTAATTTGAATTGTATCACATTCATGTTCTTATTTGGGGTCCTTGGTTGTAGGACCCGTGTTCTGGGCTGTGTAGTCGGATGCTGGTGCATCTTCTCTTCTTATCGGTAGATAAAATGAAAATATCTTTAGGTTGTAAAGCAGAGATTTTCATCTGAACTTTAACACTGTTTCATCAATGTGGTACTTAGTATAATTAAGGCTGCTCACAAGTGCCTGTCAAATCTTGAATCCTGAGGTGTGCCATTTTAGCTGAGTCATGTTAATTCCCAGTGAACAGCTTTCTGAGGTTGTTTTCTGCTGTACCTTATCTTCTATTCTCTTTGGATGTTTTTTGTTTTGTCTTTTCCTGCATTTTTCCCCTTCTGTCATCACAAAACTCAGTTTTCTCAGCTTGAAACTAATTTCTGCTAGTTAAAGCTTCGAGGCTGATGGAAGCTTGACTTGCCACCAGGATTAAGTAGTTAATTTAATTTCTTATCTCTCCCAAGATTTGTTTAGGACTCATGGGAACTGACAACTTAAGCATTTAGGAAACAAATCTGTTCCCAAGTTTCTCTCCAATAATAAAATAGGTGGAACTGACAACAAATGGAATACTGTTGTAGTACAAGAGTCCTGTTTTTTTTGAATGGCAAAGTTACTCTGAAGATGTGTAAAACTTTAATTTTGTTCCATAACAGGGGTATCAACAAGCAGAGTGTGGAGAGTGGTGGGAAGAAATATTATGGCAAATTGTTTTTTAATCATAAACATTCCAATAAAGTGTCATAAATAGTGGAATTTTTTTCCTTCTCAATTCCCCCAATTTAATGTTGGTTTGTTTTTATTTCAAGGCTTTTCTATCACTACTTAAGTGACTTACTGACTTTTTTCCCCTCCCACTTTTGCAGCCCTATCGACAAACCTTCAGATTCCCTCAGTATAGGAAATGGTGACAGCTCCCAGCAGGTAAGACACAAAGATAAATGAGGTGAATATAAGAATTGAGTTAGTTTGGCTTGGTGCAACTTGTAGTTTGAGAAGCAAATACATTCTGAAATGTAGTATAATTTTAAACAAAACTAAAAAACACTACTGCTACGTTGCTTTACTGTT
Source organism: Anseranas semipalmata (assembly GCA_013399115.1). NCBI lineage: Eukaryota > Metazoa > Chordata > Aves > Anseriformes > Anseranatidae > Anseranas > Anseranas semipalmata. The sequence goes on along the minus strand of VXAA01001562.1, from coordinate 198,162 downwards.
GCTTGTACTGAGCTATATATTAACTAAACTAAATACAACGAAAAGTTTTGAGGAATTTTTTCAACTGTTAGTGAAAAATATTTTATATATAAACACTCATGACCTAATTGTCTCTCTTCCTCCCTTGCCTGTAGATAACAAACAGTGACACACCTTCACCACCGCCTGGTTTAACAAAACCCAATCCAGTCATACCCATCAGTTCATCTAATCACAGTGCACGGTCTCCTTTTGAAGGGGCAGTAACAGAATCACAGTCGCTCTTCTCTGACAACTTTCGGCACCCTAACCCCATCCCTAGTGGGCTTCCTCCATTCCCCAGCTCTCCACAGACTTCAAATGACTGGCCTACAGCACCAGAACCACAGAGCCTCTTCACATCAGGTATGCACACCTCTGTGCCCAGCTTACACTGCTGTATCTTGCTTGATTTTGCAGCTGATGCCTAAAACAGTGTAGAATCAAAAACTCTACGATATGCATTATATTGTTTCCCCCCCCTGCTTCACAAATGTTTAAAATGTTTTACTACAGTATAAATGAATTGCACTGACATAAGAATTTCTTCTAAAAGAAACTTTACAGAGTTTTCCAACTGCATGGCTAAATTATCAGAGTGCTTTAGTTTTTCATGCTATGTGCCTGCTTAAGTAATAGGATGAGTGACCTGTATTTAAAATTACAGGTTTATGTTATTGTAATAATCTGTTATAATCTGCAATTCCAATATCAGAAGCTGTGCAGTAGAATTCCAAATTTTCTTTAGTATCCTGCATAGTTATCTGAAGCTGCCTAATCTTTCTGAAGTGAGACTATATATATTCAGAAGATAAAAGTACAGTTAATTGCAGCAACTGAAAGATACAAAATACCACTTCACATGAATGAAACATCATTTTAGGTGTATTGATATAGTCTTGGGAGTGGTTAATAGTATTTGAGTTCCCAAATGAGAAACCTGAGAGATATGTTAGAAAATTAAATGAAACAAGATAAGTAATAAATAGAATGTAATGATACTTTTGGATACAGTGGTTTTTTACTTGATGGCTAATGTTTTGATGGCTAATGTTTTAATGCCTATCTCCCTTCTGGATGTGATAATCCTGTTTGTAAATCATATTACTAAGAAAACTACCTGCTGCTAAAGTACTGTATGCACCAATTTTGTGAGGATTAAGTAGTAGTGGGAAACAACTTCCAGGTGGCAGAGATCTTGTTTCATAATTAATACAAAATATATGGTTGCTCTTAAAGAAAGAATATGATGGACATGGTTTTTTGTCTGTCTAGCAACACTTTTAATCTGAAAATGGAACTGTAGGTTTGCTTTCTGAGAGGATCCTAAACTTAATTTTAACTACCTAAAGCAGCAGTCCAGGTTCCCTACCAGCAGAGGGAGTTAATGTTGTAAGTGATACTACCTTGTACTCATCAGCTTTCTTCACTGCGATTTTTAAGGAAAAATACTGTGAAAACAGGATGAGCATTCTCTGAACCTGAACTAAGAAACTTAAACGGTATAATGAAATGAAGTGCTAATTGAAAATGCGGGGAAGACCAACTCTTTTACAATGCTGCTTAAGAATATTTAATGATCTCTTGTAATGCAGTTCCTTATTTCCTTTGTTTAATCAAAGCATATACTTGAGAATTTGGCTTGTTTTTTTCATAATACCAGACAGTATTTAACCACTGCTCAGAACTATCTGAAAGGGAATACCCCCATCCCCTAGTTTCTTGCACAGCACAGTTGAAGCACAGCATTAATATTTAAAGCAAAATACTGAACTGAATAACAACTTTAATCTCTGGTCACACTTCCCTCCAGTAATGTGTATAAAGAATGTTCTAATGTTTATTGGTTTCTTTCTACTCTGCTTTTACTGAAAAATGCATATTTGACAAAGGCTTTTGTGTAGTTGAAGCAATTCTGCAATAGAACTACTATTTGCTAGTTCTACTGCTTCAACTCGAGTAGAAATCTGTTACAGTCTGCTCTGAAAATGGATTTCCAAGCTGATGAGATAAGGTGTCTTTGGGGAATTTATGAAGGAGTATTACATGAAAGATAAAACTGGCAACATAAATAACACGGAGGCTGAGATTTTTTTTATATGGACAAATACTTACTAATTCTTGTTCTAAATCTTATTCCTCTCCAACAGAAACTATACCAGTATCTTCCTCCACAGACTGGCAAGCGGCTTTTGGGTTTGGTTCCTCCAAACAGCAAGAGGACGACTTAGGGTTTGACCCCTTTGACATCACCCGCAAAGCCTTAGCAGACCTGATTGAGAAGGAACTGTCAGTACAAGACCAACCTTCCCTCTCGCCCACATCTCTTCAGAACCCTACCCCACACACTACAACTGCCAAAGGGCCAGGCTCTGGATTTCTGCATCCTGCGGCACCCGCAAATGCCAACTCTCTCAGTAGCACCTTTCCAGTCATGCCACAGAGGTTCCCACAGTTTCAACAGCATCGAGCGGTTTACAACTCCTTCAGTTTTCCAGGCCAAGCAGCTCGCTATCCTTGGATGGCCTTCCCACGCAATAGCATCATGCACTTGAACCACACAGCAAATCCCACCTCAAATAGTAATTTCTTGGACTTGAATCTCCCACCACAACACAGCACAGGTCTGGGAGGGATCCCTATATCAGGTAGGTGAATCAGGACAGCCGTCAACGTGACTTAATTCGTGCTTTCAGCTTCTCTGAGTCAGGACAGGAAAAGGGAATAGCCAGCTACAAGTGGTAGAACCGTATCTCTTGACTGTCATACTAGGCTTATGAAGAGAGGTAGGAACATCATTTTAATTAAATAGGCCCTCTCCATTTTTTAAAAAATGTATCTGGATGTTTAGCCTTGTAATATTGAGCTTTATAAGGAAGGTGGAGTATTCTGTGCCCGCTTAATTTTGTGCCAAAACGGATTGGTATTTTGGTTCTTTAGTCTTGCCAGACTGGCTTTCCTTAAGGGTAGGCCCGGAAAGCACATTGTGACTTCCGTGTCGATGTGCAGGTGCTGACCAGAGTTCCTAGAACTGTGCAAAAAATGGTAATGATTTGTGCCAGATGTCTTGGCTGGGGTTGTTCCCTCTTGTGCGTAACCAAATGGCTGCATAATAAAGCATTCAGTGCTGTTCATTTCTGTACTTCAGATGGCCTTAGTATTATGTTAATCTTTCACTGAATGGATGCTTGCAGTGTGTGTAAGAGGATTCATCCTGATTGTGAGGGTTGTGATGTTGGAGGAAAATAAATGTGCAGTCAGGCCATTTGTTGCCCTGAGTGAACTGATAGGCTCTTCCAACAAGCATTACAACTAAGGAGCTAATTTTAACAATAATTGTTCTGATTAAAACTTCACTCTAGAATTTGAAATCCTTCCACAGTTCCTATATGGCTTGGCGTACACGAGATCTCTTTCCCTGACAGAGAAAAATACTGCATTAGGTTTATAATGAACTGCAGGTAGAAACTCCGTAAGCATTTTGTAGCCTTGAAATGAAGAAAACTGTTTCTTGAGATGTTGCCAATGTTATTTTCTTCTGGTGGGTTTTGAGAAGTACTAGCTATACTGTAAAAACAGGGACCTGGGAAAAAGTCACTTTTTTTGATGCTCTGGTACAAGAGCTAATTTTGGCTGTTATTTCCCTGTACTTTGTCCTCTTTGGAGGCTTGTTGAAGCTATGGTACTGCTGTAGGGTCCTTCGGCTGATTCATGATATAACCATTTCGTTCAGATGACAAATGCAAGTAGTTCAAAAGTCTTTATGCTGGCAGTGACAAGGTTGTTAAACAAAAATTACTGATACTGGTTACACTGAAATATGGGGGGAAAAGTTGTTTTTGACATGGAGTCAAATATGCAGCATATGTAGCACCGCAAACTTGCTCACTTTCCCCTAAACTACAGAGAACTTACAGGAACATTGCAAGACTGTCTTGTCTCTACTGCTGAATTATAAAACCTGCTAGTTGAGGGGCTGGTAACAATAGTGTCTTGTGGACTAGGAGGGTGGGAAAAATCCTTCAGTGTTGAAAAATGATGTGTTTGCAGTACAGATTATTTTTAGGTTTGCAAAAGTATTCTTTTAAATTGCATTATTTTAATTACCTGTGGCAGTTTGAAAGTGGATTTCTTTGTAGAAGACTTGCAGATCCTTGGTACTACTCCTGAAGAGCCAATTGTGTGCTCCTGGCTGATGCACACAGACCATGTCACGTGCTTTCCCCATATGTTTTAAGGCAACTGAGATGATACTTAAGTGTGTCCTTTTTTGTATACAACTGCTAGAACCAATTAATCCCAAAATATTTTTGGCAGATATTGTGCTAAGAACAGAAAACAAACATCTGCTGTAGTCTCTATGGAAAGTTCCTTTGAGTTGGTCTTAATCTCTTGTTATAGAAAACACTGTTGCCTGGTTCACAATTTGCACAGCAACAACTGGTGCTATCTAACACTTCGCAGCTGATCTGCATGTCAGTTCTGTTGTATCTTGGAAAAAAAGAGTTATCTGTGTGAATACAGATCACTGCTTTTTCTTTTTCTGTTGTCAGAAATCAGCTGAAGTCTCCAGTAGGTCTGGTATTGCTTCTTAGTTCATGGAGTTGTACTATTTGTGTAGCATTTAGTGTCTTGGGTTTCCTACAGTGAGTATAACTGCTTCCAAAGTACAAATATTTTGAAAATCAGGACGTGCCCTCATGCCTATTTTTTGATGCGTTGACTTGATAGTTTCCATTTATTGAATTTATTTTCAAAACTGTATCTAGTGTACAAGCCTCTGAACAAATTGCTTTGTGAAAGAATAATACCTGTTCTTTATGCTTGTTTTTAATCTATCAATAACAGGTATGTAATTGCAGGACTTCCCTAGTTTCCTTATTTCATTTATAGATTCAGCTATCTGGTAGGCATAGGGGGAGGAAAATGGTGTACAAGTAGAGAAACCACTTATTAATGGTTTGTAACAGACTCTAGCTGATGTGGAAAGGCCACATGTGTCATTATAGCTATTTAGCTGTATGGAGGGATTAGTTGCAGCAGACCCAAAGCTCCTCCTTAGTTTTTTTCTTAGTCTGTATTAGGGTATTTTCTAAAATGTCATCAACTCAGCTCTTTCTGATGTAAGAGCAAAAGAAACTGAGTTCAAATTGTTTTCTAACAGAGACCTTCATCTGCAGTCCAAGTTGCATGTTTCCTAAGATTTCTCATGAAATTTTTTTTCAGGACCATAAATTCCTAAAGCAGATGATACTGGACCAGTCGTTAAAAAAAAAAAAAAGGAAAATATTTGTTTAATCTGTGCATCATCTGATTACTTTGTCTGCCGTGTTTAACCAACCCTTTTCAACTGTTTCATTAAATTTGAAAACAGCCCTTAAACTCTTTTAAAACCTCATTTTGAATGTAGTAAGCTATTTCCTAGGCTTTCTAAACCACAACTTTAGTTGATTTCACTTAAATGTATTTGTGTTTTTGAAGCTTGTAAGAGGAAAACAATGTCTTCTGAACTCCTGCTGCTTCTGCTTTCTGTAGGCATCAGTGTTCACATGAATATGAAGTATTCGTTTGACATGTTAAATGCAATATTTTAAAGCTGTCTTTTGTCTAGTCTCAAATCAGAGCTGTGCTGTATTTAACTCCACAGCTCCAATGAGAGCTGTTTTGTGATGCACACTAGATTTAAATGGAAGGACACGGGTACTACCTAAATTTTTTAATTTCTCATTTAAAAAATAATTTCTACGTGGAATTTTGTAGCCTGTTTCTCAGAAGTAGTACTTAACAAACTTACTCTGCTGTTTCCAGCGAAATGACACCATGACACGACTGACTTCATAATAAAACTATGCATATACTTGAAATTTGCCATACTTATCAGACACACCGTTGTCCCCAGTCTTTATTTAAATGAACCTTTTGATTGACTGATTCACAAATTAAATTTCCCTCCCTCCTGCCCATCCAGTATGATTTTGTAAACTGTAGTAGATGTAACATGGTCTTACTGTAAGGGACAGTTTAGGCTTGGGTGCAATGGACTAGCTGGTTTACTGTGTAACTACAACTTCGTAAATATGCTTCAGGAGAAAAGTTCAGTGACTTTTCTGGACAACATGATTGTTTCTGAAAGCAATCTTGACCTAGATTGTGGTGCTCCTTTATTCTGCAGGTAATGCCAAAGGACAGATGCACCGACAGCACCATGAGTAGATGTGTGCCTTTTTTTAATATTACTTTAGTCTGTTAGGCTGTCAGGAAACTTTGTACTTTGACAGCTAATAAGCTATCATCTTTGCTCCCCTGCCTGGTGTTATATTCTAAAATCAAAGGTATAGTATTGGGTCACAGAGTAAAGTAGGTCTGTGTGTTTTGAGGCAGATGATGATAAAATGAGATGCATGCATATTAATACCGGGAAAATGAAAAATATGTAGTTTACTGGGTGGTTGCTAGACATGGATTTTATTACATAGAAAAAGTATAAGAAAATTTTAGACAGTTAAAAGTAGAAGAAAAAGCTGTAAATGAGTTCACCTTTCCTGTCAGTTTTATGCAAGATGTGAGTAACTGATATTTTGAAACTGGCTGTTATTTCATATATTACTTTCATAATTATCATGAATTAAATTCCAAATTAGGAGAAAACTTAATTCTAAGAACTTCTCAATTCAGTAACAATGAGATGGCTTAATTCTAACTTTTCCAAGACTAATGGTACACAACGTTGTGTGTATATCCGTTCCACAGATACTAGAAATCTAAGATAGATGAAATAGTCAAGTGGGTATAGAGACAGATAAGCATAAAGAATTAAACCCTGTTTATGGTAGGGGAAGAAAAAGGTTTTACCTGTTGTCCTCGAAGAAAACTGCTGTAAAATCGAGTTACTTTAGCTGTGAAGCCCATTGATGTAGAGATTGCGGTAGACTTCTGCAAACTGTTCCTGAAACTTCAAAACGGGGGCTTGAATGTCATAAGTCTTTGTAGGTGGAAATAATTGATAAATCCAAATTCTGTTCTGTCAGTACCTGTTTGTTTTGGTGATGTAGCTTATCTATTCAATATGCACAGCATAAATGATGGAATTATGTAAATACTGAGCCAATAAATAGGTGGACAGTTCCGTTGCTAAGTTTGGGTGCTGTCCAGCAGTCTTTGTGATAACAGCATTGCATACTTTATTAAGACACTGATTAGCATGCAGGTTTTTGAGTCTTGCCTATGTTTAGATTTTTGTGAAGAAATAGCTAGTAGAATGGAGGGCAAAGTATAAAGGTTATGTTAAGAAGGGCTGTCTGCAATAATTTAAGTCCTGGGCTCTTCCATACTTCAACAGCTTACTGGCTTCATCTTCTCCCACTTCCGTGCCCTCAGCTATTGAGCTTGTCTTGAACATCAAAACCTTTCTTGTCTAATGGTACCCTTGGGGCAACATTTTGGTGAAAGAAAGAAAGATCCAAATATGTTGGCAACGACTACTATTTTCAAGACTTAATTTAGGCCATGGAGAAGAGTGAGATATCAGAACTAGCACTGGCATGCCCTGCCTTTAATACTGAAAATCTTTGACTTGGTATTTTTTCAGAATGTAGCCACATTTTCATTTGGGACACATTTATTTGGTCTTTGTCCTTTTGCCTTTGTCTCCTGTCTGGGTTGATTCTTAATACTTAATAACAAAGTAAAACATGGCTTGTTTTATACAGAGGCAGAGGACCAAAAGGTAAATTACATCATAGCTGCTGACACTTTCCTGTGGTCTCAGGCTAAACATTTCGTGTGGAGTTTTTCAGGGCTTGGGGTTTTTTAAGCTTTTGCTACTATGCCTTTTTAAAAGAGGGCCTGATGTGTGTTGTACGGCTGTTGAATTCTGCATGTTGTAACACTTAAATCTCAAAATGCAGTGTACAAAATGTATTTAACGCCATACTCCTAGCAGCATCAGTGCAACTTAAACAGTGCTGCCTCACGTCCCTTTATTTTGTTGTGGTGGTTGAAAGAGCATTTTGCTACAAAAATGCCCTCTTGGCCTGACAATGTGAAAGGTTTAATGCCATTTTTAAGTATAGATGGTCATGCACTTAACAGTAAGATGCATTAGTCCATTAATTTTCTGTTCTAAGCCTTTAAAGAAGACTGCTTGCTCCCTTGATGGTCTTTGTTTTGACATTTGGCTTTCTGTCAGCAGCTGGGTGCAACGCACTGCAGCTGAATGTTGCCTTTTCTGTGCTCCTGATTAGATCTGTGGCTGTCTGTAGCTGAAGTCTTTATCTGATTAGGTATGAATGTTGAAAACAGCAAATCTGTTAGAAATCTTAACTAATGCAACTGATAGTTGAAGTGCCAGGTTTGACACCTCTGAAGGCCTGTATCTTTCCAGAGTGCAGGGCAGCTGCTCTCTGGAGTGGATGCTACACCAATGTCAAGATCGCTGCTCACTTGAAAATAAAGGACTGAACACTGCTTTTCAATTGTCATATAAAAAGTGCTGTTTGGAAATGATCCTCATCTATTTCCCGTATTGCTTTTACTGACCATTGCAGAGATCCCGTGTGCTCTGTTTTCCGCAGCAAAGACAATGCTGTTCTTGGTGTGACCTTTACCATTGAATATTCTCCTCTTCTCATCAGTTCTTACGCCCAAGGTATCTGATTTCTTGTCATGGAGTTTCTTGGGCCTTTGCCCCCTCTCCCCTCCCAGTTTCTTTTGGAGATGCTTTGTGCCTGTGTGCATTCCCCACCCCTAAAATTCAGAGCTTATTTATAAGCTCTGGCTCTTTCTTCTCCTTTTATTTCCAGTCATAATTAATTTTGTATTTCACTGGTGAAGAGGTGAAATGTTCAGCACCATATGTAACAAATTAATTCAATTTGAAAATAAATTTTTGGCTTGCTTGCTTCCCTTGTTCCAGGGGTGCTATTTTTAACACTGCTAGGTTTAAAATAAAGTATATGGAATTGGGATTTCTGATTCATTTTTAAGATATTAAATCAATGTCCAGATTTAAATCACATAGTTTGAAACCTGCTATGGATATTCCTTATACCTCTGTTATCTTTTTCCTCAACTCCCATGTATTTTATGCATTCGCTACTAAGTCCTGTCTTCTGTAACAACATAACCTTGTCATGCTGTCTAGAAGAACTTCATCCATAGCACCTATCCTTTAAGTCTTACAATCTCTCAATCTGTTTTAAAGTCTCACCTGACCTCCTCCCTGCCCCAATGCCTTTTTGGTGCTGATATTGCAACCATTTTAAAACCCTGTGGAATTTTCTTATGATTGTACAGGAAGTGCTGTTCCAAATAGAGCTTAATGTATAAATACTTATGCCCTCATCTCTGGGAGTTTGGTTCAAGCTCTTACAAATTTTTGAAAATCTTTAATTGTAATATTTAGGGATGGCAGTAAAAGACAGGCATCCTGCTTTTTTGAGTAGTACGACGCCTATTTTTAAATGTCTAATTTTACTTTGAAATAAAAATGTGACAAAATGTAAAAATAAAAATCCTCCACCTTCTCTTGGCTGCAACACATCGGAGGAATGACTAATCACGTTAACATAGCTAGACTTGAAGTCAATGCTATGTTGGCTGAAATTGGCCTGAGTGGCTCACCTAATTTGCAGCCTGGCTCATCAGTCCTGACAGCTCTCAGGTAGCTCTCCAGCAGGAACCAGGGGAAACAAACACGGGGAAGGTGTTTCAAGTCAGCCTTTCCTGTTCCATGTCTTTAGCAGTCTCACCAAAGGAACTTCAGCTGCATGAGCACTGGGGCCTTTGCCTGTGTTTTAGGGATGGTAGACTGAATTTTTTGGTTATAAGAGCAAGAACTTCTCACTATTAAACTCTTTAAGAATGGTTCACCAAATGTTATAAAAAATATATCAAACAAGTAGCAGTGTCACATGAGGCCACATCTTGTGAATGGACTTGAAACTTCAGGTCTTTCTGGATCAAGTCAGTTTTAAAAATTCCAATTATGACTGATCAGTTTTTAATAAAAAGCACAGACAGTTCATGAGCTTTCTACATAAATGTATTTCTAAGTAAACCAACTTGAATAACCACTGAGAAAGGTCAAGCATAATCTTTTTAAATAATTGTACTGGGGCAGGAATGTAAGTGAAATATCCTAAAGAAACAATAGCAATTAATAGAATGGCTTTATGAAAAGGTTTTTCCTTCTGAATGATAACGAATCTCTCTTGGAAAAACATCTTGTCTTTTTCCTCCTTTGTCATCTCTTGGTTCCTTCCACGTCACAACCTCGGTTGAATTGTTCCCAAAGGTATTAATTTAAAAACTATACCTGTGTGTATGTGTGTGTATTATATATATATTATATATTTAAAGTGTGTCATCTATGTTGCAAGACAGTATTTAGTAATCGGTATGAATCTATTGTCATGGAAGGCTTGTTTTTCTTTTTAGGTTTCTTGAACCTTAATATTCCCACAGAATGAAGTATCCACAAATATCGCTCAGCTGTAATTGTTATATACATGGAAAAACTAAAAATACGTTTATAATTTCTTAGTGTATACATTCGCTGTACTAATGCTGTTCTCACAGCCTTGGTCAGAGGATTGGTTGGGAATTCCTGGAATCCTGAATTTTTAACTGTATAAACTCTTGCTAATTGTCAATGTAACACTGAAGATCAGAGTTTTCTTTACCAGTTCTAGTTATTGTATTGACCATGGGGAAAATTCTGTATGTTTTGCTTTTATACATAGATATGCATGCACCACAAGTACACATAAAGGATTTTCATTTGAGGTCAAAGCCTTTTTTCAGTGACACTTAGGATAACCTAGTGAGATTGAAATCTGATGCAGGAACTAAGAGTAAGCAGCAGGCATACTTAAGTTAAAATTATTTTTTTTTTCCTCAGGTGAATGGAAATTACATATCTTTCTGGGCTTTTAAGTCAAATTATCCTGTATGTAGAATTCAGATGTCTGTCTTCTTCATTGCAGGGTCTTAACAGTCTTTGAGCACAGTTTAGGTTTACGTTAAGATTTAGGATTAACAGTGGTGAGAACTGCATAATTTTGATCCATTTTTGGATGAGGAATTAGCTCACATGAAAGAATATTTACTAAGGTGGAAGTGCTACAGAATACGTCATTTTTGGAGGTAGGATAGTGGACCCCAACTTAATTGAGGTCCTACACTGGAGTGCTATATACTTTGAGCAATAAATAATTAAAAAGTCAGTAATGAAAATGCTGGAATACTCCAGGATACTCTGGAAATATCTGAAGTCAAGTATGTTTTTCAAAGCGAGCTAGAATCTTGATTTGAAATGTTCTTATGGCTTAAAATTAGGTGGCTGGTTGCTATAATTATATATTAGATTTGGTCTCTTGAGCTGTGGTAAGTATAAGTCAGTCACAAGGACAGAATACTAATACAGAATTGCTTTTCTCAAACCTAGTATAAGTTCTGACACTCTACGTACAAGTAGACATGAAACTTCCCATTGAATATCTCAGTCACAGAAAGCTTAAAGGTTATGCTGTCAGACCTCTGGCAAAAAGGAAAATTTATTTAGAAAAAATTTTTTCTCCTTCAAAGTATGTACTTTAGAATTCAATATATTCTTGTACTCGATAGTTTGGCTTACTGGCATGTTAAAAAAATGTGTGATTTAAGTGCAAAATAGTGCTTTTTTGATTTACTTGACATCTCTTAAATTGGGTAGATATGGAATTAATGTAACCATAGAAATCAATGTGGAATCAAGATAAAAGCTGCTTTACTTGCATTACGTTAAAGTTCAGGGCAGAGTGCTACTGTTTATTACCAAATCCAATTTTGTGTGTGTATATATGTGTATTGCCACGTTTCCATTGCTCTTAGAGCTCATGACCATAAGACTTTCATTTGAAATCTGCTCTGGGGGATATTTAGAAAGCTGTTTTCCTGGATTGCCAAGTCGCTTCTGATGCGTAGAGAATGTCTGTGAGGCTTTTACATGTTTTCCTTAAACAGCTTTATCTTTTAATGCTCCTGTCACTTGATATCTCCCTTATATGAAGTGGCTACTTGTATTCCTGATGAGCAGCGCCGCTGTTTAAATGTGGACAGATTCAGTCTTATTCTGACAGCGATGTTTTCAGGCCTTCGTGAATCTGTGTGCGACTTCATCATTCAGTTTAAGCACTATAGGATTCGTAGAAATCACAGATACAGAATCAATGAAATCCGAGAGTGAAATCCTTCAGACTATAGCAGTTCAAGTGGGATTTTACTCATGGTTTTAACAGAATTCCATGAGCATACAAGCTTATTTGTATTAGTGACACAGGTATACTTTTATCATCACTATTTTGATGATGGTCAAGTGTGGAGGCTTTGGATCAAAGGTTTTTGAATTTATCTAATGTGATGGGATTCACTTCGTTTTAGGATGTAGCAAAATGTCCTCTCTTTCTCTTCCCTGTACAGAGTAAAATATCAGACAGCTTTTTGCAAAAGAGAAGTACCAATAGTGGAGGGTCATCTTGAGTTGAAAATAAAGAAGCCCCTGTCACTTCAGAACAGGTTAACGAGCTGTTTCACAGAAAGCACAGGCTACCTGTGGTACCTGTTAAAATGGGAGCACAGAGCACAGGCTGGGACTAATAGGGATGTCACTACAAAGGGTATGCTTTGCTGGTGGCCACAAAGCTATGCTGTGCTGACTTGGCTCTGATCGAGTTGGAAAAACTCCTGGTGAACTCTTCCAGGTCCTCTTTCCTTTTCATATCACTGCTTATTTTCCTGTCCTGGGCCCAACTTTGTCATTCTGGTTGTTTTGCCAAGGCTTCAAAGCTGTTATTGTAGAGTGTCCTTGAAGATTTCATAAGGGCCTTCTTACAAGCAAGTCATTGCAGTAGGCATTCTATTCCTGAGTAGACCTTGATATTCTCTGCACTTGTTTTGTTGCTAACTTGTGCTGTTAGTTACACAACATTGCTAGTAAGTTTATTTTTCTCCCATACAGCAGTTTTCCTGTGATTTTTCTTTTGCTTATTTGAGGCTTTTCTGTAGCACTGTTGTATGCCTCGGTCACACACGTGGCATACTGATGGGTTCTTCAAAAATAAATAATTGCGACCTAGATTTGCGGGACTCTGCTTTACAGCAGCACCAGAACAGTTGGGACTCCTGGCGTAAAGATATTTAAGTTTTACGCAATTAGTACAATCAGGCTCTTGTATTAGCTTGGAATATGATTTTGGCAAAGAACTACACTTGCTTTACATTTACTTAATGTGATGGTCTTGTGATCTTTGTTAGTTATTTAAGAATGTACTGTTCGAATCTTGATACAGATTTGATCATAGTCTTATATTGGAATTAGGGCAATTATTTGAGAGGGTCCAGTTGTTGTAGGACATTCATTTTAGTGGGCTCATCTCCCACCAAATAAACTGGGAGACACACTATCCCATTACCCTTGATATAAAAGATCAAGTGCACCAACAGCACAAATGTGGTGGAGCCAAATTTGAAAGACCTTTGGGTCTGCATTGTGGTGTCATCAGTCAGAATTCATGAAGTCATGAAACAACCTGTCTCAGTGCAACTGATAGTTATGCAAACCTCCTCTAAAGTACCGATTATGCACAACAGAACAATGTTTTTTTTTTTCTGCTTGGTTGTCATCTCCTTTACCCTCTCTTCCCCAAATGCACGTTGTTCTGCCTGAGTTGAAGGAACGATGTCAAAGCATTGCAGAAAAAAGATGATAGTAAGACTACCAGACTGTCTGATAGGATGTCATGATGGGGCAGTGACTTCATTAAAAATTCATGAGGTCACCAGTTTTTATACAAATTGGGCTTCTCAATCACACTGTTTTAAACTAACTTTAGGTATTTTTGCTTTATAGTGGGTGAACAGGTTACGTCTGTGATGAAGCATTTTTCTTCCCTTTGTTTGCTCGGTTTAAGGCATTGTTAGTTAATCAGTTGTTAACTGTTAAAATTTAGGTACAAGTGCCTTTATTTCATGTTGGCATACTACATCAGAAACATGAAAAAGTTCAGTGCCATAACTGTGGGGTCTGTTCACCTCTGGAAACACAAGTTTCCACTAGAGCAGATGGGATTATGAAATGCACATCAAGAGAAAACTGCAGTTTAATACAGTCAGTGATCTGTATCTGAGCCCTTTTTTCATGTAAGTAGTGGTGCTTTCAGGGGAGCTTCACCAGGTTATTCTCTTGTCCAAGGGACAAGGCTGGGGGTTGGGAAGGGAGGAAGTGCAAACGTGCTTCCAATTTATTTCGGTATATAGAATCTTTTCATTTGCTGTGAACTGTGTTTGGACTTTTCTGTGTCTTCCCACTGTCCTTGGACATCGTGCTTTAAACTGGGACAAGGCTGTGGAAGGAGATAGCACTTCTCTCCTTGAGAGAGGGAAGGAGTGGTATATTGGTTCCCGTGTTCATGGGTTATGGTGTCCAAGCAAGAAGTCTGCTAGCCAGTCAAAAATTAAACCTTTTTGGTAGCAGGGAGTAAAGTTGGGAAAAATGATTTTAAAAAGTGCTCTTTTTAGTAGATCTATAGTAACTGGAAGCTAACCTTTTATTTATAAATATGGTACTAGCTTTATGGTAAAGCATCAACTTCATTATCAAAAAGAATGAACTACCTGAGGGGTCTTACTTATTTTCTTAAGGCGATGGAAGTAATTTCTATTGCTCTAGTCAATTTGCATTTTCACTTGGATTCACGTTTAAAACTAGTCAGACTGCAGCACAGCCATGCTGATTTAACTGTCTGTTCTGACTCTTGCTGTGATTGCTCCCGTGCTGGTTTGCATCAGGATGCTTTCCCAGTGGGTGCTTTACCTGGCTCCAGCCAGTAACCGAGGATGCAGAGGGTAGTGCAAGAAGTGTTGTAGAGCCTTGCAGGCTCTATTGATCCCATCTACTCTGACCCCTTAATGCATGTAACCCCTTGCAAATCCCATATTACAACAGTAATTGCTGCACTTCTCCTCAGAGGCTGTGAGTCTCTGAAAAAGCTGAGAAACTTTGTTTGGTCATGTTTGGTTGTTGGTTCGTTTGTTTTTAACAGTGCTTTTATTAGCCAAGCTAGAAAACTGTTACAGGCACCTGAGTAATGTGGTGCTTGCTTTTTCTTTGGTGTCAGAGGGCAGTATTTTTTGTTATAGCTTGCCTTTTAGCCTTATAAAACACAGCTGTCTGGGAAAGTCACACCTTTGGGAATTTTGTCATTTGCTTGTACCCAGGAACATGAGATTTTAATAAATAAAACTTCGTTATTACTATTGTATTGATACTACAATTTTATAGATGTTGAATCCTTTTAGGACTTCCATGTCTTGCCTTCTGTGATTCTAAGTGGGTTTTGTACTGACAGTTGAGATCAAGGACAGTCCTCTTTGTCTGTCTGTCTCTTTTGTTCTGTTGGGGTAAATAGCAATGGCACACTGTGCCTGCCTTGCAGATTGTCACTTCACCAAGAAGTGCCAGCCTTTTCTGTTCCTTGAAGAGGTTCCATGGAAAATCTTGTATCTCAAATGCTGCTTATGCTTCTGAACTCTTATGTACCTTGTACTATGTCTTTTTGTATATGGCGAATAACATGACAACAATCTATATATTTTCCTATACAATGGCATTAGGCCTTCTTGGTCTTTGTTTCCCTATCCCATTACTTATAAGTTGAGACATCTTGGTGGCTTTGTCTTCATTAGACTTTCTCAATGACATTCTTTAGCATAGCGTGTGCATGCGTACAAGCATAGTTGCAGGTGTGTAGTTTATTTGCTCCCTCATGGGCTTTGAGGGCATGTTGGGGGTTAGTAACTTCTGTGATTAAGGCCATCATGAGCTTGCAGATGCCCGACTCACAGGTACTCAGAGCATGTTCACTTACACGTGGTCTTAGTAAGCCTCTTGTGTATGCTTTTTGCCTCCATAGTAGAAGTAATTAAACTGAGCTGTATTTCTTTGCACAAGCTTTTGGAAGCAGTGGTGAGAAAATAGTGGACGCTGGTGCTGTGCCATGTGGAATCTGTCACAGTTATTTCTGTGATGTTGAGTCAGCTATTTTTGTTCTGAGAGCTGAATTATGGAACTTAACTCAGATAGGCTTATGGATGTAGAGAGTGTTGTGGGCAAAAATCTATCAAGGATATTTCTGGCTAGCACTTTTTTAAATTCTGAATTTTCCAACCCCAGGATCATGTAACTAGATTTAAAAAAAAAAAAAAAGTTTTCTATAGATCTGAATGAAAAAGTAATTACATCAAGTTCTTTAAAACTGTTTGCGAGCATTAGTATTGCAAGGAAGTAAGTGGGAGTTCTGGAGAGAACAGGAAATAGTTTTGATTTACAGTAAGAGAAATGAAAGTACAAATGAAAGCCAGCTGTATGAACTATGGCTCAATGCTAAATGAGCTTAGTCACTGATAAGCCTGCTCCTTTCTTCCAGTATGACTTACAGACCAGCCCCCATCAGACACACCTGGTGCTGCACAGGGTTGAGTGGACACAGTCACACTTCAGTTGGGATGCTGGGTTGCTTTCCTGACGCCCGTGTGCTAAGGTTACTAACCTGGCTACTGAGCTGGTCTGAGTCACTTGCTTGAGGCAGAGCTGCAGTTCTGTTACTGCTTTGGCTTTTTTCTCCCGAAGCACTTAAAATTTGAATCTCTAGATGGAACACGGTGCAGTAGTAATGGACAGGCTTTGGGGTTTACTTCTGCTACATGTTTTTTGACCCGTTTCTTTGCTTACTGCAGTGCTCGAGTTCTCCTTCCCATTTGAGGTACTGAATGTGCTAACCTGTGAAGAAGAGTGATTGTTTAGCCTCAGCCACTGAGTGGGAATAACATCAGTCAGCAGTCGAATTGTACTCCACGAACTTGTCCAGGCAAAAAGGACCATCTTTGTAGTACACTCTTTGCGTTGCCTCTTTGTCCCTCTCCAGGCTCCACACGCAGCAGTAGTCTAGCCACAGATGTTCTAGATGTCAGCTGCTGTCCTGCTACGTGGGGACACTTATGGGCACAGAAGCTTCTGCTGGAATGGCTATGTTAGGCATGCCAAGGGTTGGAAACGAATGCATTGTTCCAACAGTCGTCGTAGGCAAAGTGGATATAGCAGATCAGCATAGTAATTTCATTTTGAAGTTCAACTGGTGGCATGGGCTGAAGTATGACTTACTGTNAGGGAAAGTTCATTATAAAAGCACAGGATTTCAAGAACTTGTGTTTTTGTTGTTACAAAAAGGAGATTGCTAGAGACGTCAGTTCTTTCTGAGCTTTACAAAAATTGCCAAGGAAAGTTTTGATAGCAAGTGAGTCTGCTTTCTTCAGTCTCCAGACAGAGTTGCAAGTTAGTTATATCCTCTAATTTTCCCATGAAGATTAAATCTTTTCCATTGTTGATGGAGTAGCAGTATTAGTATGTCTATCACAGTAACGCTGCTGGTTGACATCAAGGTCTTTTCTTCAATTAGGACAGGCAGAGAAGGCTTGGGGGGAAAAAAAAGCTGTATTCTATCTTTTTGTCATGGTGTAGTGCCAGCATACTACCCACCACTCTGCTTTCAAATATGTTTGACAGAAAGCTGTATTTAATACTAACCTGCAGTATTGACTGATAAAATACTAGGATGCTCTTGTCTTGTTTGTTTTGCTTTGAGATTCCTAAAGCAGGAGATGGTTCATAGAACCGGATAGTGTGTTCTAGATATCATGGTTTACCACTTGTGTTTGGGGATCACTTGCTGTAGTGCTAATAGCCAAGTTGTGCTGTTGTCCATTTTCAATACGTGCCCTGAAGCACTTAGCCAAATAGTTCAGACTTGACTGTTGCAGTATCCAGTTGGTTTGCTTCTAACCAAAGTTTGAGGATGTTGCTGTGCCAGAAATTACTCTGACAGGTCTTTAAAGAATTTTTGCTTCTGTTCTCCAACTGCAAGAGGAAATCACGTTCCTTCCAGCTTCATGAGAACCTAGTTACTGTTTTCTTCGGAAGAACACCTGTAGGGCTGTGAATGAGCAAGCTATAACAAAACAAAAAACTTTCGTGATATTCCCCTGCCTCCCTGGTTCCTCAAGAGATTTAACCATGTTCGGTTTCTATAGCAAAGCCCTACCTAGCCTTTCTTCATTTTAATATACTTCAAAGAAAACAACGCTTTCGAGCCTGCTGCCCATTGATAAAGCAGATGAATTGGGTTGCCTAGCTTGTGCCAGAGGTCCTCTCAATAAAGGATCTGGTAGGTTTTCCCTGATCAGTAATGGAGCCACTGTGCCCTTGATTATTTGAGTCTCTGAACTGAAAAAATGGGGAAATATGAATTGGGGGAGGAGTTAAATCTTTCTCCCACTCCCTTACGCTTGGTTTAAAACCTGCCAGTCCCTCTGGATAATTCATCAACCATATCAACATTTACCCTAATTTTTGGACAGGGAAAGTATTAAATGCTTAACTTAAAAAGTTAAAAACAAAATCCCATACCCCACCAAAGAAGGACATCTGTTTCTAACTTCAGCTTTTTATTTTTTTATCTTTCATTTTTTTTGTTGGTAAATCTCCCAGACAACAGCAGTTCTGTAGAGAGTTTAAATATGAAGGAATGGCAGGACGGGCTAAGGGCACTTCTACCGAACATTAACATCAACTTTGGTGGACTGCCCAATGCTTCCTCCCCCTCCAACGCCAACCACAGTGTACCAACGTCCAACACTGCCACCACCGACAGCCTGAATTGGGACAGCCCTGGCAGCTGGATGGACCCCGCAATCATCACAGGTAATCGTTTCTCACTCCTTCAGCTCCGCTGGCAAACCATCAAATGGGTATTTGGCACAAACTGATTTACATCTGGAAAAAAAAAGTCAGTATGCGGTGGTCTCTTCCAGCTTCCATCCACAAAACCTCGAGGGTCCAGGAATTTTTGTGGACCCACTAGGTGTAAAGTGTCACTTAACCCTTTGCAGTGCATGCCCAGGACCTTTGCAGGCAGTCAGGATGATCAGTGCTTATCTATAGGGTCAACTTAGGTGTCCCTTCTGCAGGATGGCATGTCCGGTTTGTGCGCTGCTGGTCCTGAGGCACTGAAGACAGTGACTGGACTATGTTATTTAAAAAGGGACATACTCCACTTGTTTATAAAGCTCTCTCTTATAAGGCTGTCTGGTTGTGTTTCCCTGTTAGAGAGGCTGAAGCATGGTTCAAGTAGGCAGAGTAGGAAGTAAAGCATGCAGGGTACTGGTAGGGTTTGGTGGTAAGGTCATGGAAACAGGGTTGCAGTCCTTGTGCAGAATACTTGATAGAAAAATGTGTATCTTACAAAGAAGTGCTCTGAGGGGGAACTTTCTCCTATCTGGATTTAAATGTTTTGTGGGCAGGGTAATTTATATCTAATAATGTAAAATGCATTCTCTGTACAAACTAATCACGTTTTCTCACCGTTGCTTTGTGTTAGGTTAAATTGACCTCCTTCATGCTCAGCTCATTGCTTCTGCTCTGACTTGCCTGTATCCCGTTTTTTCTTCTCTTCGCAGGTATCCCAGCCTCCACAGGAAACAGTTTAGACACCCTTCAAGACGACAATCCTCCACATTGGCTAAAATCTCTTCAGGCCCTCACAGAGGTGGACGGCCCCAGTGCAGCGCCGTCACAGACGCACCACAGTAACCCCTTCGGCACACAGATCCCTCTGCACAGAGCCAGTTGGAATCCCTACTCTCCTCCTTCAAACCCCACCAGTTTCCATTCCCCACCCCCAGGCTTTCAGACAGCCTTCAGACCCCCCAGTAAAACCCCCACAGATCTACTACAGAGCTCAGCGCTGGATCGTCATTAGGAAAGGTGGAAAAAAAACGTTAGAAATGCAGGAAGTGTCCTACCCTGACTCCTCCCCATGCCCACTACTGTTCCCTGTCATATCTTTCTTTCTGAAGAATCCAGTTCCTGATCAAACCTCCCCCCCAAATGCAATGCCATCACAGGGTCATGACCAGATCTTTTTGTTAAGTTTCTGCTGAGCCAGTGTTTGAAATACACTGTTTGAAATAATTTCTAAACATTCTAAGAAAAAAAGAGAGAGAGAAATCAAAATGCAGTCTCAGTGCTTAAGGAGAATATTACTGTCTTATGTCTTTTGCACATGAGTATTCCTGCCTAGTGGAAAAGTGTCAGTCTACAATAGGGGAAAAATGCAATGCAGAATCAAATGCAGAAATACGAAAAAGGTATTTAATTTAAATGAAGTTACTGAACATGTGGGGCAAGCAGTGGCCTAGCATTTATTTTGCATTCAGTGTGGCACTGCACAAGGAAAATGCTATGTCTTTTTTTTTTCTTTTCAGAAAAGGGGACTTTATTGTGTCACTCAGTAAGAGGTTTGACATGAAGTGTGTTGAAAGACAAAACACTTATAGCTATGAGTAACTGGCATGTTGCTGAAGAGTGGTTTAAAGAGGGGAAAATAAGATTTTTTTTTTAATTTTGGCTTTAGGTTTAAAGTAAACTTTAATGTTTTAAAAGTATTCACAGATTTAATACCTAGCGTATGCATAATATAATTATAAGCAGCTGAAACACGAGTGATATTTACTTCAGTCTTTCTGTCTCCTCTGTCAGTCTCTCTTTCTTTTTTTTAAAACAAAGATTCACCTGATTAGGGCACTCTGGGATAGCACTGCATTGGGGCCACATGATCACCATCAGGAGCAACCTCTGACCTCCTCTGCCTGCAGCTTTTACTTAACCCTGTAGTTTCTGGACGTTTGTGCAGTATTGAAAAGACAGGAAAAAGAAACAGATAAATAAACATGGTTATAACCTGACGCTAAAACTAAAACCAAGGAAATGTACCTCTTTCTTCAGAATTAAAACTAAAATCTTAAATAAAACAGAAAACTTGATGATGACTTTGTGTTTGCTTTTCTTTTTTTAAACTTGGATTTTGAAGTACTGCATCTGGTAAAACCGTATGTTATTGCATGATTTCTTCCACCTGTTCAACTAAATTGGAGCTACTTTTTCATGGAAATGCTGCATTGCATGGTGACTTCTGTATCAAAGTGTGGAAAAAGCATAGAAATGTTAAATTTGTAAAGGGATTCTGTTGTCTTTACTCATATAATAGTTGGAGGATGTGTGTCTTTAACCTTTATTGGCATCCTTTTAAATCTGAAGCATGAAAAGTTTTGTTTATGCTTTCTCAATTCAACACCACGTCACTTGGGACAGATAGCATATAATAACGTCTGAACGTGTGGCAAGAGAATTCTAGTTATGAGTTGTTTCCTTCAGCATCTTTGCTTTAAAAAAAAAAAAAGTGTCAAATATTTTCTCTGTGCAGCAGGGGATGAAGAGCTCTTAGCATGCAGAAAGCCTCCAGCAAGCTCTTGCATTTCCAGCCAGAGATCGGTTTTGATATTTAAAACCAGCAACCTTGTGACTGAGGTGCTGGATTGAAGTCTTCACCACATAGCTCGTGAGAGGTTGCTGGGAGCCTGAACTACTGGAAGTGCCTGTGCAGAAGGATTTCTCACCCGATGCAAGCTGTATAGTTCAGGCTGGCTGCCCTCCTAAAATGTTTCCTGTTGGCAGGGGTGAGGAGGGGAATTCACGCCTCCAAACTGCAGGCACCCGCTGCAGGGAGGCTGGCCTCTAGCTGCACGGGGACGGAGAGCAGTCCTGAACTGCAAGTGGGGTGGGGAAGCCACCTCCTTGTGCCAGCTGTTGGATCTGCATGGAGTTGCTCTAAATATCCTGCTTTATAAAACCACTTGTTGGTGGCTGCCTGGTTTTGCTCTTACCTGTGTTATATTTGGTGCTGTGTTTACCTTCTGTCACCTGAACTGAATGTACTCCTTCTGGGCAGGCACTGTTGCTGCAGGTTAGTCCTGTGCCCTGGTTACTTGGAAGAATGCTTATGCCCTGTTCATGCCAACACCCCCCAAAACAAAGAGTTCTCCTGACCCAGTCAGGCCCTGCACACTCCCCACTATCTGCTTTCAGCAGGAGGAGAAGCTCGCTGCTGCTGCCCAGGGCCTGTGCTGCGGGGCAGGCAGCCCCGGGAGCCGTCTTCTGGAGCTGGTGGTGGAGGTGCAGGGGGCCCCCCCACCTCCCATTGTTATTGATGTGTACCTCTTCTCAGATGGGTTCTCTTCCTGACCCTGAAAATAAGCCAAGCTTTATAAGATCCTAAAGTAGCTGCAATTACTTCCCATTTCACACAGCAATTCACGAAACTTGGTACCTTCATTTTTTGATTTGTTTCCTTGCCACAGATCAGGATGCACTGAAGGTCTGTTACCACTAAACATAGGCTTCAGCTGTTCAGGACAGAGCTTACTCCCTGCTGCTCTACAATAGCTTGTGGTTGGCCTGCTGACAAATGTATAGCAACAAGGAAAGTTTTGTAACCAGAATGACTTTTCACTCTGGTGCTGCCCCTTCTTCCCTACCTCCCCAGAAGAAAGACTTCTTGCTGGGTACCGCTGGTGTTATAACATTAAAACAGATCAGTGGTCAGGTGGATGGTGTGCTTCTGTTAGCCTATTTTTATCTACGATCTGATGCTAATTCCTGCACCCCTGCTCAGGACGCTACCTGGCATTTCACTCTGTTCAACTCTGTGTGGCTCTGTTAGTTTCTCCCAAGGATTTTGTCGATGGTCTGTTCCTACTGCAAGAAATTCTGTACAGGGACCATTACTGAAAGGAGAAAGTTCATGTGTCTACTTTGTTCATGTGATCATCTCTGCATGGTCTGTTCTTGTTAACATATATTATGAACATGTACAGCTCTTCCTTGCATTAGGCCAGGAAAAGTGCTTGACTAAAAGGGCAGTGACTCTGGGCCAGCAACACATTTGATAGACGGTGTCTAGTAGAGATAAGTTGGAGAAAGAGGATGGATCAGATTCCTTCAAAACTAGCAGGAGTGTGTGTTGAGGGAAGGAAGGGAGTTGTTAGCCATGAATGTGTCGGTAACAGTTCCTCTTCCTTTTCAAAGAATTCTCTGTTCCAGTGTAGTAATTCTGGGGCCAACAGTGTTGGGCTGATACTAAGGGTTCATAGCTGCCTTTTTTTAATAAGAAAATTGCATCTCTCTGGAGTTACAGCAAGGATGTCACCTCCTAGGTAAGGTGGAGAGCCCTTGCACAAATTCCTTTTCCATCTATAACTTCCATTTCCTACTCGCCCATCAAGTGTGAGCAGGTGTGTCCTCACCAATGCAGTGTCCCAACAGGGCTGCTCTAACTATGCTTAAAGCACCATTGCCAACTTCCATGACAGTTTTAAATCGTGAAGTTGAGTGGTTTATATTCTAGTTCTTAAACTCCTAATTTTTGTTTTCCCTTCCTTCATAATAGTCTCTGTCCTGCAAAAAGCTTCTATCCGAGATGCTCGTTTAATCATAGGCATTCAAGATGCAGGATTTTAGGGAAAATGCAGTGATTTATAGTTCTGTAGAGCTGGTCATGCTGCTGTGGAGACTTCTTTGGCTTGAACACATTTTTCCCTGGGGTGGTGGTGGGAGGCATGCACCAATTTCCTCCCTCACTGTTGCAAGAGAACTTAGAAAAACACACTTGAAAAGATCATAGAACAGTTACCTGGTTCTTCTTTTTTGTCCCTCTCCTCAGGATGCCTGGAAATTGCTGTAAGTTGCAAAGGAGCTCAGGTTTGTTGTTGATCTCAGGCATATGTAAATCCATTGAGTGGTGGGTACTGCATTGCCTGGGACTAACCGCTTTGGAAAAGCTGTAGTGCTGGTGTAAAAGCTCTTACTACTCCGAACTGAGGTGTCTCGAGCATCGAGAGGTGGCACAGTGCTTCAAGGGTTAGTGGACTGGAGCTGTCACCAGCCCTACCTGAAAGGGTCGCAGGTTCTCCTAACCTCTTGAGGGGATTGAACTCTAGCAAACATGAATTTTCAGTGCACACAAAGCAGAGATGATGTGAAGTGCTGTTTCCCATGAATGCATGTATGTTAAGAATAGTTGCTTTACATCTTCCAGCGCTGTGTGGCTAGCTGTAGAAATGCTTTCCACTTCACTGATATGTTATCAAGTACTCGTGTTGAATGTGCATGTAGTAACCGTAAGAACTGGTGTTCATTCCTCTCCTCCCAAATCTCAGCACCTCTCTTTCCCTACTTTGGAACGTTCCACTGATGGGAAATAGCTCTCGGATCCTCTTCTATTTATGGCTTTTGCTGTAAACAAAGCTCCTAAAGAGGAAGAAGATGAAGTATTGTCATAGCTTTGGGATACAGCATAAGAAATGGTGTAACTTCAGTATGCTTTGACCTACATGTGAGAGCACTGTATATGAGCAAGATCTTCATCTTCCCTTCTTTCTGAGGTTTGCTTTTGTCCTAGGCTTACTGCTGTTAGGTTTCTGTGGTAAAGTGAAGGCTCTTGAGATGGAAATGGCCAAATGAAGTTCCTGCCATACAAGTACAGGGAGCTAGAGCCACTTGTGGGCATGCAGAAGTCCAAACTTAGGTACAGTGGAGGTTCAAGGTCAGTTGGGTGATCCTGGCAGCAATAGATATGTTACTGGCTTTGGTGATGAAAATGCACCGGTTTAGGGTGGGGCTGATACACTGCTACTAGGTGTGGTAAGTCATCTGAACAAAGGTGTTGCCACTGCAAAGGAAAACAACATAGAAAACCTGTTGTTAAGCTAAACCACCCACTGAGATGATCTGCCTGACCTCTGGTGCTCCACGAGTCCATCTCCTGGAACACAAATGAGCTGCGTCTTCCAAGTGGGATACAGTCATTGCAGAGCTACTGTTGCTTTTTCCTGGGAAATCTTGCTAGATTACTATTCCTTCCCTCCAGTCCTCAGACTTATAAATTTGACAAGCCCCTTTCCCTTTCAGCAATGCTACGAGAGAGGAAGGCACTTGCTCTGCTCTATCCTCTTCCTACCAGCACAATGACACTTAAAATGGTGGTCTAGAAAGCTTGTACTGGCAGAGGTTCACTATTCTTTTCAGGACCACAATGAATGCTTCTTGGGATTTCGTAGTTTTAACACTTGAATGTTACAGGTCCCAGCATTGACCTTGCCCAGATCTTCAGTGTGGGTCTGAAACCTCTTCTGTCAATGCTGACAGTCCACAGAAGGCTGATACACTGAGCTTATCTGAAGAATTGAAAGTTGTGACCCAAACTTGTTTAGCTATTTCTAAATAAGCATGCAGGCTGGGGTTTCACAGTGTGGAGTCTCAAGCTTAATATCCTGTTTCAAAAAAACTGAGGATGCATTCTCTGTTCACGCACTAAGCTGAGAGCAACTGACGGTGAGGTTTGCTTGGGACAGAAATTGGAATGAGACGACCTTGCAGCCATCTCCATCCCTCCTCAGTTGGTTTCCTCCAGTTCCAGGGCCCACCTTTGTATTGTATATTGCATGAATATAATTTAAATAATTGGATATTGCATTTAATATTACATAAAATATCACAGTTAAACCTCTTGGAGCTTCAGCTCCCCTGTAGGGAGGCCAGGACCTTAGACAGCTGGAAACCCTGTTCCCTAGCAGGAAAAAGCTGGAGCTTCTCTTGTGCTCTGCTGGGGAGAAGTGGTGGGAGGGACAGCCCCGCATGTGCTCCCTGGTGGAGAAGGGTTAGGTGGATGGTGGCTCCAAGGGAACCACCAAAATGCGGTCAGAACGTGTGGGATTACAGGCTTGTGAGTTTTTTTTTTTCCTTTCAGTTCACAAATTACTTGAAGTTTCTACATAGCTACCTTCTCCTTCCTCTTTTGGCAAATAAAAGCAAATGGTGATTCCTATCGCCTTCCAGGGGCGAAGCTGATCATGGCTCTTCACAGCCTTAACTCAGCTCTTTGCCATGCGGGTGCAAGGTGAGAAGGAACTGAGGCAAAGATGAAGTGATTGATAGGGGAACTTGCGGTAGAGTTGGGCTTCCTGCCCTTAACCCATCTTTCTTCCATTGGTTTTGGTCCCCTGCCAGTGTGAGATGAATTTCAAGGCAGGCCTGTAAGTTCCTTCCCGCTGGAGGATCTGCTGTTGGAGCCACAGGCTTGTGAGTCTTGGGATCCATTTTTATTTATTTATTTATTTTTGAAGTAGAAATCTCAACTTTTCACAAAAAAAAATAGAAAAAAATAAAAAAAAAAAGTCAGGGAAATGTTACCCCTAAAGAAACTTTTCAATTTTGTCAGGTAAATAATATTTTTTAAATATCAGTCATATAAAATGCTTGCTTCAAGTTGACATTTTTCTCAGTATGAAAAACTACTCTGTCTTTTTTTATTGAAAATGCTAACTTTTTGTTGTGACACTTAAAAATCAGCATCTTTCTGGACATGTTTGGCAAAAGATTTTATATCTAAAATGTGCGTCATTGCAGTTTGCAGTGAAAACAGGTGTCAATCTATGTAGCAAAAAAAAATCCCACTTTTGTTTGTAAAGCCTTGCTTGGATCCAAGGAAAAGTGAACTCTGAATGTGTCCCAACTGTATTTTTTTTTTTTTTCACAAAAATCTTGGAGAGAAGGGAAATTGTAATGAATTCTAAATTTTTCCTTAAACCATGATAGGGGAGAGGAAAAGAGGAGGAACAGATATGAAAAATCTCATTACCTTCTTCTCTTTCCCTTCTTTTCCTTTTTTTCTTTCCTGGTTTTGTCTCCCTACGTGAGCAAGAAATTGGGCAATGCTGTTCCCAGAGCAGATCCTGTGCTGAATCTTCACACATAAAACCACATTTTGGCAAACCAGTAACAGAAGCACAGCCTGCGGACATGGCACCAACAGGCACGCCAGGGTGCTCATGAGAGGCCACACCACCCTTAGCACCACGTCCGAAGTCGCTGTTGTTGCCTGCGAGAGCCTTTTCTGCAGGAGCTCTGCGCAGTCCCTGCGGCCTCCGGGAGGTGACCGGAGAGCAGCTCGCCGGCATGCGGGGCTGTGCCCTCCCTGTAGCTGCATTCCCGCAGCAAGCGGGTCAGAGATTTCTCTTTATGGGGCAGAAATTTCTCTGTTGGGAAATACTTGGGGGCCGTGCTGGGAGCACTGGGCAGGTCTGACACTTACTGGCAACTCCTGGGGTCTCTGCAGTCTGCCAGGCCCCGCAGGGCTGTGCGTTAGGCTCGGCTGGAAAACGAGGGAGGAGAAAAAGGTAAGGTTAGGACATAAGCCGAAGGGAAACACGGGGCAAGTCTTGTTTTTCCTGTCCTTTCTGCAGCTTCAGTTGTGTTATGGGAATGAAAGGCTTTTCTTCCTTGTGTGCTTGCTAGTAAGGGCCACTGCAGGTGTCATCCCCTTCTGAAAAGGACTGTAAAAGCTTTAGCACCTGCTGCCTCCCCCATAGACACCAGCCCCCAGACCGGTCTTTCTGTTGCTTGGTGAGGTGAAAAGACAACATAGAAGGTGGAATGGGGAGAGACTCCTTTATTATTACTAGAAATAGAAAAAGTGTCCTCAGCCCTCTTTCCAGGGAGAAGCAGCAGTGTTTCCAGGGATGTCCACTAGCAGGTCTTGCCTTTATCACAAAAATGTGCTACCTTGCATCTTTTCAAGGAAAGAAGCCTTAATTAAATGTAACGCAAAAGTTGATGGAAACCAAGTTGGCAGCCTAAAACTTCCAGCCTTTGTAGCAGGACAGTTTGAGTATCCCAGTTTGCATCCTTGAGTGCTGGATGGTGGTGACGCTGGTGGTTCATGTTCTGGCTGCTCATTCTTATTCCCTGCCCTGGGCATCCAGCAGCTCTGGGGCTGCCAGCACCTCTTGGCTAATGCAGCAGTGGCTCCCGAGACACAAAGAGCATCCCTGTGCACTTGTGATGCCATGTTCCCCAAGCCCCGCGGGCCCAGCATGCGTCAGGCATGTTACGTATGCCCAGGTCTTTCCTGAAGCTGCTGGCCAGGCTCTGTGTGTGGTGCTGGGGATGTGCCCATGTGTTTCCACCCAGCAAATCCTGGACAGAAATATGGGTGTTGTTGCCTCCTGAATGCGAATTACGGCACTTATGCTAGCTCTTTAGGCACTGCTGTTGGTCCTGGTACATGTGATGTGAATTTCTATTGCAGGACAGAAGGGATGAAAAATCCCAAGTTTTTTTTTAAATGCGCTAGGTCTTCTGTATTAAAGATAAATTCACGTTTTCCTCGTGACTGGTTATCTTTACACGCTTGTCATTGTATCTTGCAAGTCCTAGATTGGCTATAGAGATGGGAGGATGTTGCAAGTTCTGGACAACAACACCAACAACATGAAAAACTTTAAATCTCAGCCTACATTCAAGTGCAATGAATTGCAAATGCTTCCAATTATCTAATGACATAGATTTCCTTGTTCTGGTAACTGGCAGTGTTCACTTTCAGCCTTTAACAGAGCCCTAAACAGAAAATCAGACTCTTGTGTTTAAAACCTGAAAGTCTGCACACGCTTAGCCTATAACTTAAACTGGGGCTGTTCCAATTCAGCTTTATGCATCTCACCGAAATGATCAATTAAGAAGCTGGTAACCCAGGAACTTCTGTTTGAAATGTGCACTTCTGGACACAGGAGGGGAAATAAAAGGATTGTATCAAAAAAGCCTTTCAACATGAAGCGTCCAATTTTTTCCATTTGAAAACCCAGGTGCAGTAATTGGCTCTTGTGAAATTCTTTCCTGAGCTCTGTAGAGTTTCAAGGAATTGATGGTTTTAAGGAAAAAAAAAAAGAAAAAGAAAAGGGGGGAGTTGAATGACAGCTTAAACTTTCAAACTGGCCTCCCAAACTTGTTCAAGAGCTTGTGTTCTTTGTAACTTGGGCAGCAGCAGGCCCCGGGGCGCTGTGCAGGGCTGCGGTGCCAGCTGGGGCAGGAGCCACGCTCTGGGGCATGAGCTTTGCACGGGCAGCTTTGGCAGGTTTTCTGAGCTCCTGGCAAAGGCAAGAGGGAGAGAGGGCGGTGAGAGGCGTGGCAGCACCCACGGGAGCCCACAGCCCACCCAGGAGGTGCCGAGGCATCTCACGCAAGCTGCGATGCCCTGCGTTAGCAGGGAGTGGGCTCGGGGAAGGGGTCCGTCCCGTCGGGACCATGGGTAAGAAGATCAAATGGGTAGGGGACTGAATGCCCACGCGATGCAGGCTTTCAGCTCTGGCTGCTCCCACCTCCAGCCTGTCCAACATGGCGCGAGGAGCCGCGGGGCTGTGCTGTACCTTTGGAAAGCCAGGTCACTGCAGCCTGCGAACGCCCCTGGGAACACCGAGCTGGAGAGGGCCGAGAGGTGGTAATCGCGCCGCTGGCAGTGCTTCAGCCTCCCAAAAGCCTTCCTCCCGCTCTCTGCGGCTGAGGGGTTGCGTTTCCATCCTCTGAATTTCCCCCCAAGCTGCTGCCTGCAAGGTGGGGAGAGAGATGCGTGCACAGCCGCTTTCTTTGCGGCTGCCTGCTTTCATTTACCCCTCCGGAAAGACTTGGCGCGCCTGCTTCACAAACCAAAGTTGCCACCTGGTGTTTTTTACCCCCTGCCTCCGCTCCCAGAGGAAAGCATCGAAGCTCTTTCAGCCCTGCAAAAATGGGGTGCTGGTGAGGCCGCACCGGGTCCCCCGGCCAGCCCGGGAGGAGCAGGCAGGAGGAGGGGTGCGGACGGTGCCTGCTGAAGCACTGGCGTGTCAAGGCTCGTAGGGCTTTATTGTCATCGCGTGCTTGTGACATCGGGGCAACCGGCTCGAAGTTAAAGCTGCCCCCTCGGTCGGCTGCCGTGTGGCCGCTCGTTGCTGTGACCCTTGTCCGGGATGCTACCGCTAGCACAGCCAAAGGCTCCTGCCGGCCCACGCGTGGGGCAGCGCCGCTGCAGAGGTGCCGCTCCGGGAGCGCGGTCCCGGCTGGCGGCATCTCGGCTCCCCAGCCGGGCCCCAGCACGGCTTCGCCCCCGCTCCTCCCCGAGGAGGCCGCTCCAGCCCCCCACCCCCGCACCCCGGGGCTCCGCGGGTGCTGCCGCACCGCACTCGCCAGCTCCGGG
>VXAA01001562.1:112151-168035 GCA_013399115.1 Anseranas semipalmata | reverse complement strand
CGGGGCCGCGCTCGTTCCGGCCCGCACAGCGAGCCGCCAGGCGCCGCGCCCCGGGCGGGCCCCCGGTCGCTCCTTCCCGCCCAAGCGGGCGGGCCGCCGGCAGCTGCGGGTGTCGCTGTTAGTAACAGGCCTGCCGCCCGAACAGGAGGGGAGGCCGCTAAGAACCGGCAGGAAAAGTAACTGGGAGAAAATCGTGAAAGGCTTGCTTTCCGAGCGGGTTATCGTAGCTTAACAAAATGGCGAACGCGGGCGACACCGCGCCAGTTCCATGAACAAGAGGTTTCTGAAAAAAAGTGGCATTAAAACTAATATTTTCTTCAGCTAGTTCGAATTAAATAAAATAATTATCTGGGACATAAGACAACACTTCCGATGTGTCATACATAAAGCACGAGGGTAGCGGGAATTAAACTCCAATAAAAAAATAATGGTGGTAACTATTGGTTTTTATCTGGAACACAAATTTCTGCTTAGCCGTTCTTTTGGAAAAAAAAAAAGAAAAAAGTTAAAATGGGTTAAGGAAGCACAGGTATTTGAAAGAAAAATGGGCTTTTGAGGTGGCTTTTCTTTTAAGAATTCACTGGTAATTTCAGTGGATGCAGTATCCGCTGCCTTCAGAATTTTCTCAGACATGTGGACAGTGTGTGATCGCTGCCCACCATAGGGCCGATGTCTGAAAGGATCGTGTGAGTTACGTTGTGATCAAACTGGAAGGGGAAGCCACGATGTCTGCATTGTAAATGTCTGAAGTTAGGGACATGGCTCCCCTCCCAAGGTCAAAATAGAATGAAAGCATTTGCTAACATCAGCAAAAATGGTATGTTTAAGTTTTCAAAGTAATAAAATAAGCAGATTCAAAAAAAAAAAAAAAAAAACCCTTCAACCTCATGACACTTACAAAATAACCAAACTAAGACTTCTGAAAGTACAGAGATCGACTTTTTGTTTCAAAGAGAAATGTGAAGTATAGTTTTTTTTTTTTCCTTGAAACTGTTTTAAAACCTCTTTATTTTTGGGAACCTGAAATGTGATTGAAAGCTGCAGGGTGGTGGTTTTGGGCTCACTGAAGATGTTTGTGCATCAGGCAGTGTACAAACTGCAGCACCTGTTTAGAGCTGGGAAGATAAGGTTTGCTAATGAATGTTTTACTGGGGGACTACATGTAAACTATGGCAGCAAAGTTCATTACTTTTATTTTGCTATGATTGCCTTTATGAACAGAAGACACTCATTGACTATCACCAAATTTTACAGCTCTGAATTGACGGTGAATTGTTTTATTGGTGTTTGTATTTAAAGAGCAAGCTACCTGTGATGTTTTAGGGGCTGAGCTGAAGCGTCCCAGTGCAGGACCTACCGGGATGCTCTACAGTTGAAGCACATTTCTAATTTGGCTTTTATGAGATGTTACCTTTTTAAAATGGATTTGCTTGTCTTGAGCAAGTGAAAGAGAAGCAGCAAAAGCTCTCAGAGCTTTTCCATGTAAATCTTTTCTTAGCCAGCTGTTGCACCACAGGCTTGCTTGTAGACGGTTTTTGAAAGGGCGCCCGGGTCTTAAATTCTCATTGGCCAGCATGAGCAGTATAGGTCATGCACAGCTATATAGTATTTACAACTTCTGTGTTTTTGCTTGTTGCTGCAAAAATAAATAACTTTCTTGAGGGCAATTTTCCTGAAATTATTTTATGTATGCACACAATTCACAGTGCGTGAGAGAAAGCTTTTAAAGCAATAGACTTTGTTCTTTCGTCATTAAGCCATTAGTTCTTGATGAGCTCATAACAGAAAAAAAAATAGGGCCATTTGAAAGTGGCACATGCTTTGCATGTGCTTTTATAAACAGCACGTGTTGGGTTATTACAAAGTTCATCTTTCTTCCTGCTGAAGTTCAGCTTTCTTCCTACTGAAAGGTTTTGGCTGTGAGTTGGAGACCCTGTGACTGGCACCCGGAGCCGAATGTCAGCTGGTGCCAGGTTTTGACCAAGCTTGGTGACTTCTGTACCACTTAGTGTGAGCAAGATAACGCCTGGTTAATGACCTGGACGCAGGAGTTGAGCGCACACTAAGTAAGTTTTTGGACGACAGTAAATTAGTAGGAGCCATTGATTCCCTTGAGGGTAGAGAGGCCTTGCGGAGAGATCTTGGTAGCACAGAACGCTGGGCAATAACCAACCATATGAAAATTAACAAGAACAAATGCCAGATTCTGCATATGAGATGGTGTGATTCTGTATGTACGTATAGATTGGGGGGGGCACATGGCTGGAGTGCAGCCATGCAGGGAAGGATGTAGGGATTTTGGTTGTTGGTAAGCTCAGTATAAGTCACCAGTGTGCCCTGGTGGCCAGAAGGGCCAACCTGGGGTGCATTAAGCACAGTATAGGTAACCAGTTGAGGGAAATGATTGTCCCAGTGTACTCAGCCTTGTTGCAGCCTCACCTTGAGTACTGAATGCAGTTTTGGGCTCAGCAAAATAAGAAAGACATAAAACTATTAGAGAGTGCCCAAAGGAGGGCTACAAAGATGGTGAAGGGTCTAGAGAGGAAGACCTATGAGGAACAGCTGAGGTCACTTGGTTTGTTCAGCCCAGAGAAGAAGAGGCTGAGGGGAGGCCTCATGGCGGCCTGCAGCTTCCTCACGAGGGGAGTGGAGGGGCAGGCGCTGATCTCTGCTCTCTGGTGGCAGTGACAGGACCCGAGGGAACGGCATGGAGCTGTGACAGGGGAGGGTCAGGCTGGGTGTTAGGAAAAGGTTCTTCACCGAGAGGGTGGTCGGGCACTGGAACAGGCTCCCCGGGGCAGTGGTCACGGCACCGAGCCTGCCGGAGTTCAAGAAGTGTTTGGACAACGCTCTGAGATATGTGGTTTAACTGTTAAGTTGCCCTGTGTGGAGCCAGGAGGTGGGCTTGATGATCCTCATGGGTCCCTTCTAGTTCAGGATCTCCTGTGATTCTGTGGTTACCCACTGAACTGACTCCTGGTGAATTCACCCTATTGGCAACCAAGTGGATTTTTTTAGCTAAGGTTTAACAGCTGCTCTGTAAGGGACCGAAAGTGATGTAGGAAAACACAGAGCCTGCGTGCGTTCACTCTGCTGGGACAGAGCCTGGAGGCAGGCACGTCTGTGGTGACTGCTGGTGGTAGATTAGACTCTGGCAGAAAGCACCACGAGGCAAGAAGGTAGAAAATGCTGCGATGCCCCTTTGCTTTAGGATCCTCTCTAGCATCCTTGAAGGGTGTCAGCCTGACAGAAACACCCTGCCTCCCCAGAGAAGGGTTTTCTTGTGTCTCGCCATCTGGCTTCCCACACACGAGGTGTAAGAGCTCCCGAGGCATCAGCTGCGTGTGCCCAGCTGGGGGCTCAGGGGACAGCTAGGTCACAGTATTTCACCAGCTTACGCAGCTCATTAAACGCTCCTGCAAGCACCCCACTGAAAGCATTGCATTTCACTGGTGCTGATGGCCACCAACTGGGTGGAGCTGGACCTCTGCTGTCCCCTCTCAGGGCAGCTGGGACCAAGTTTTATGGGGCCCCCTGGCTGAGTTTGGTGAGGACCACTGCTTGGTGAATGATGGCGATCCCACGCACCCGGCTGAAACCCCACAAGAGAGCAGAGGGGCTCTGTGACGCCAGCCGGCGCTGCCGGGGCTGGGTCTGCCGGCGGGCTCCTTACCCTCGCAGTAGGGTGCGGGGTGGCTCCAGGACAAGGCGCTCTCCCGGTAGAGGCAGGACAGCCTCTCGCTGCCCACCAGCTGATAGCCCTCCTCGCACCAGTACACGACGACCGAGCCCAAGGAGACGCCCGAACCTCTGTCCACGTAGTAGTGTCCGTGGTGTGGCGGGGGCAGAGCTGTGCACTGTGCTGGGGGAGAAGGGAATTAAGTGCAGGTGGTGGTGAAGCCTCCCCCCTCCAACATGATGCTTTTGAAATGGCCGCCCATCCCCTGCGTCACTCCTGGAGGTCCTTCAAGTCTCTGGAATTCTTTTGCGTAACCCTAAAGGAGGGACATAGGAAGTCTAATGGCTGCTTGGGAAGTCTTCTGGTTGCAAACTCTGTAACATGAGGTGTTCCTGGCCCACAGAAGTGGGACCAGAAGGTTATAGGATGCGGGCAGGGTGCAAAGATTGACCCTTAAGAGGGAAAGGAGGGGCATTTTTAATACCCCAAACAGCTAAGAAAGTTAGACTCTGGGAGAATATTATTGGGTGGAACTCAAAGCAGTAAAAAATACTACTTTATGCTGTGGAGAAATACTTTTTTTCATTTCAGCTTTTAATTCTTTTATATTTTTTTTACCCACAACTATTCTAAACTACTTGGTTATTCTGCTTAGGTCATCCTCTCTGCATTGCACCCTTTGTGTCTTCACTGCTGTCCCCTTTCCAGCTTGCTAGTACCTAGAGACAGCTGGGAGTGGGGCAGGCTCCCAAAAGGATGTCAGTCTGGCTGTATTCTTGCAAAAACACAGATATCCCAACACAAGACCAAGGAAATGTGGATGGGTAGATTCTTGTGCAACAGATATCACAGGCATCAACATCCTGAATTAAAGGAAGTTACTGGTCAGAAAGCTTAGCCTAGCTTAAAGCATGGCTAGCTTTTGAGGCAAATGCAAAGTGCAGCAGTAAAGTTAATGCAGGAGAGGTTTGTTTTGCCTCTGGTTCTGTTGGGATGATATCAGAGGGGCTGGCAAGAAAGCATCAAGTTGAGTAAGATCAGACTTTTTCCAGGTCCAGCAATACTATTAAGAGGTAGTGGATGCATATATACATAAATTTAGCAGTGGTAGGGATGTTGCCTGGATGCCTGGACTGGATCTGTTGCATGGTTAGATTGTCTGGCACTGGCTAGCACCTTCCCCAGCAATCCCTGGTGATGGTGTGAAGATGAGGGGGTCAAGGGACTGTTCCCAACAGGTAGTTTGGAAGCACCATGTAGTGGATAGAGGTGTGGGAAGGTGAAGGTTCAACAACACAGCATTGGGCAGGCGGGCACCCGTGGCAGCCCTAACGCCGTGTGCCCCTTGCTGAGCACCCTTGCAGAGCTGCACCTCCTCTGCTCTAGGAAGCTGATTAAAAACCATAGTGAACCTCAGCATTTGAAGATTATTTGTGCTTTTAACAAATCTCCATCCTCATTTCTTCCTGAGGGCCCCAGCTCAGCCTGTGGGGACAGGGATCCGTCCCCTTGGCCAGAGAGCTGCCCTGTTGTGATGTGCATAGAGGTTAACATGGAAGAGAGCTTTACTCTGCACGGAAGGCAGTCAAGCGTTAGGTTTCCTCCCTGTGCCTGCAACTTTGCCTCTGACTGATGCGTCCCCCCCGGAGCACAGAAGTGCTGTGGCTGCAGGCGCCACATGAAGCCCTGCAGCCCCTACGCGTGCCCGACGCACCCTCTGCAGAAGCACCTGTGTGCCATCGCAGAGGTGTTCCCGTGCCTTACACGCCGCACCGTGGGGCCCCCAGCAGCCCTGCAGACAGAGAGGCGGGCAATCGCTCACTCGAGTACCTGAGGTGTTGCTGTGCACGTAGGTCCCGTTGGCAAAGTCTCTGGGCAGCCCCTTCCTGATGCGTCCTGCACCGGGCAAAGCGGTCGTGGGCCCAGCAGCACTGCTCCAGGCAACACTCAGGCAGCTCCAAGGCAATAGGCAAAGAGTGATGCATTTTCCAAACCTTTGTCCCGTCATGGTTTGGGGAAACACAACATCGCTGAGCACCCTGCCGTCCCACATGCCTGTGGTTTCCCTTTGCTTCTGAGCAGGAATCAGCTGGGCTCTTAAGGCATTAAGCCCTGAGCAGCAAAGCTAGCAGCTGCTCTCCTCCCCGCGGGCACAAGCCCCACATCCCTGCTCCTAGCACTGCCAGCCCTGCTCCAGCTGCACGCTGCTTCCCTCCGTCCCCCTCCCACCCAGGCCAGACTGCAGCAGCCTGCCCGCTCCTGGGCAGCAGACCCTCCTGTGCACATTTCTTCCCTCCCGCCAAAGCCCAGCTCTGATTTTCTGTAAACACTGGTGGAGCTGGATATGTGCTACCACAGACAAAGGGTCTTTGTATCAGCAATTCCACCACTGAGGGAACCACAAAGAAATCTGTTTTCCCTTTTCCTTGGGCTTTCCCCTGCACAGCATCTCCCTTGGCCTACTTTGTGATGTTTTATAACGAGAGGCTGCAGTAGCGACTAGCTCCTGCCTGCTGGTTTGTAAGTCACCCTTGCCTGCCTCCATCTGCCTGACTCCCTGCACAGGGCTGAGGTGCCCCATGTTGCCCCAGCACTCAAGACCATGAGGTTTAGGAGCAGGCAGTGCCTCCATGCCCAGGCTTTGCCCAGTAGCCACTACACCGGGTATACAACCAGCAGGGCTTTACACTGGTTGCTGGCACATCCCCTGCTGTGGCTGCCTTCTTCCCTCCCTGGAGCTCCCTTCTGCCCTGTTGGTCTCTGTGCTCCGCTGTCCTGCATCCCTGCCTCTCCTGGACCAACCTGGGACTTACTGCAGCTAGAAGGGCTAAAGCCCAGCCAATTAGTCATTAACAGCACTGGCAAGAATACAAGGGATACAATGGCCTTGGTGGCTGGGTGTGAGGATATTTGCAAGTGTTTACAGCTTGGCAGAGAGATGCTCTGGCTTTGTGGGTCATTTGGTTTTTGTTTGCCTCTTTTATGTCCAGGGCCTGTAGCCACAGCTCAGGAGCAGTGGTGCTGGCTGCCTTGTGCTGGCTGGTGTGCTCGGCCAGGCACGGCCACCCGAAGGGGTCTGGGGAGAGAAGTGTCGCCTCAGATGTGTGGGCAGCTCCTGTTTGTAAAACCAAACAGTGGTCTTATGGTCTTTGTGTGAACCAGGTGATTTACTGCAACACATGAAGGGGAAATAAAAATGTCAGATGGAATCAAACACTCATCTCATCCCATCCCATCCCATCACTGGGGTGCAGCATAGAGGGGAGCAGTGGGGCTGGGTGGTGGCTGGGATCCCCCTCCAGCAGTGAGCTGCAGCTGCTCCATCTCTCACTTTCCCCCATTTGTCGTGTCAGCATTGGGCAGGCGGGCAGTCCCATGCCACTGGGGGACCCCCCTGCCCATGCCACTGGGGGACCTCCCTTGGGGGTGGCCCTCTGCATCCTGGCCGGCTGGCCAGTGCACCTTGCTGGATGTGCCCTCCCAGCCGGCATGGGGGCTACCTGCGCAGCGAGGCTTCCCTCCCTGCCCCATGCAATGCCCCAGGCCCCGCTCAGACCTTGTGCTGCAACCCCCCCGTGCTGACACCGGGCAGCACAGCCGTGCTCCGTCCCTCCTTTCGTTGCATGGGGATCCCTTGGTGCCTCCTCGGGCCTTTGGACCGGCACACGCACTCTGCCTGTCCTTTGCTCGGACACCCCTTTATGTCTGGGCCTCTGCTGGCACCTTGCTGCCTTCTCTCTGCCGGATTTATTTGCTGTCTCAGGAAAACTTCTTTCAGCCTCCCATGACTCATAATGGTCTTGCTTGAACACAACCGTATTTGCTTCCCTTTCCTAGCTAATCCTTCTTAAACCATGAGCTTTCTTGGCTCCCCTTGGAGAGCGGGGCAGGGGGGCCATCACCACCCGCTAGCAGAGACCCTTCCCAGCTCGGTGAATATTGCCGCTCGCTCACTTATTGTCTGCGTGGGCCTTCTCTGGCAGCACCAGCGAGGCTCACGGGCCGGCCCCACCGCTGCCAGCGTGGGGACGAGTCCAGGGCAGGGTCCTCTGTCCCCCTCCCTGCCACCAGAGGTGTCCCCACACTAAATAGCTGGGGACCCAGCTCGCACCACAAGTGTGGCCTCTGGTGCAGGGCCGGTGGCGGTCCCCGTGTCATGTGCGCTGAGGAACGAACAGGCTCAGCACAGCCCCGGGGACACAATAACCATGCTTGAGCTTGTGCTCAAATTGCAGCGTAGGTGATGGATTATTCCTTTGCTAATGCTCTTAAGAGCTATTCCAGGGCCCGAAGGAGATGAAGGGGCTTATTATTGCGAAATGAATATCCTGCCGGGGAGGGATTTCAGCGCCGTTCCCCGCACCCTGCTTTCCAGCGCCAGCAGCCTGTGCAGAAGCAGGAGCTGGGCACCAGGCCGCGCAGGCCCGGGTGCCTGGCTGGGGCTTGGGCAAGGAGCGTGTCTGTGCCCCGGCTGGGGGAGCCCTTTCTGGGCAGGAAAGAAGGATGTGGGAGCTGTATCCCCGGGGTTGTGGCCAGGGCTCCCACCTTCCTGGTGGAGCAGAGCAGGGCCGGGCAGGTGATCTCCTTCAGGGGCTGCTCCACCACGGCAGCCTGCGAGGCAAAGCACAGCTGATGGCACGGCTGCCAAAGCTGGCTCAGAGGCCCCTCGCACCTGCACTCAAGACCTCTGCTGGTCGATGGGGATTCCCACACAGGGATAAAGCTTTGCTGAGCCAAGGCAGCATTTTCCCCTACCTTCTCCTGTGCCCCTTTGAACCTTTTGAATCCCCCCTCTGCAAAAATGCCCCTCACATCCTCCCACCTGCATGGCTGTCCTGGAAGATTTTCTCCTCCAAGTCCTTGCTCTACAGCTTCAAACCCAGCACCCATCAGCTGCTGGGGCTCTCCCATCTCCCGTCCCATGTCCTCACCAGGCCAGGATGCCGCTGGCCTCAGGGGTGGCACATGGCCACCTTCCACCTTGTCCCAGCCCTGTGCCTGCCTCCCCTTGCTCTGGTGCTCCTGGCCAGAGGAAGCGATATCTCGCCTGCCTTGGCACAGGCAGCCAAGCAGAGGTGTGTTGCCGTCAGCACAGGACCATGAAACTGAGGAGATGTCTCCTTTAATCTCCTGTCAGTGTCTTGGCCCACACCCTCATACCAATCTCCTAATTTTGGCACAGCCTCCATCAGCTCTGCGGTTTGTTATTGTGCTGCTTGGGCACCGGAAATCACCAGCCCTGGAGAAGAGTGAGCGCTTTTCTTCTTCCTCGAGAGACAAGGATGTCTGGAGGGGGGTCCTGGAGGAGCACAGGTAGATGAACTCTGAGGATAACCGGAAAAGCTTACATGCCAGTTTTGAGCACAGCATGCCCCAGGGCTTGGTATGCATGGGGCTGGGCATGGAGGGCAGGTGGGGCAGGGGAGGTGAGCAGGAGCCCCCTTCCCCACGGGGAAGCGCTCATCCTCTGGGGCTGACGCACTGCCCTGGCAGCAATGGGATCCAGACCCACACCGAGGGTAGGGCTATGGGTGCAGCTGGAAGAACTGGCAGGAGGAAAGAGGAAGAGATGGGTCAAGGCAGACTTGCTGGGAGAGCTGGGTGACTGCAGGGGTCTTGCTAGAAAAGAGCTGGGTGAGCTTAATCATTGCACACAGCCCAGGCAGTGCTGCTGCTTGACCGGAGCCTGTGTGATTTCACCATGACACTTGCTTTTGCTTGCACAGGAAAGTGGCGACAGGAATGTAGATGTGTGCCTCAGCATCTCAGCTGTCTTCTTGTCCTTTGGACGAGAAAAGGCAACCGATAAGTGGGAGGGGGAAAGGTGAGCACAAAGGTAATTCTCTGGCTGTGACTCTGCACTCAGTTTCTTGCTGCGCCATAGAGATCCTGTTTCAAAAGTAGAAATGAATGATCCCTGACTATTTAAGGGAATTTGCTTTGGTCATGTTTATCCCCCTGTTGTGTTTTAATCAAACATTCTTGCAGGTAAACTTGGTTGTATATCCCAAGTACATTGCAGTGCATTGCATTGGTTGCACTTAGTGATAAGATCCTGTTTCTCACAGGAAATACTGTCTGCAGTCCAAGACTAAAAGCACTGTGTTCATCTAGTCCCATTAGTGAGCAGTGCAGAACTTCTATGCAGGAGCTGAACTTTCACAACCAAACACAAAAGTAGTAATTTCAAGTCACTGAACATGGGTGATCCTATTTGCTTGCAGAAGGTTCCACAGACAGAAGGACATAGAGGTATTTTATGACTAAATTACTTACTGCAATTCATTTGCTTAACTCTCTTGCTAGTTCATCCTTTGTGCAAACCAACCAGGGCTAGCTTTGTGGAAGAATGAACCATTTTCCAGGGAGTTGTTTTCAAATTTTTTGGTGCAAGGTCTCCATGTTGGTCCTCTTCTATACCACATTGCTTTTATTTCATAGCCCTGAGTTCCCTCTAAACCCACATTCTCCCAGCTCCAGTATCTGGGACAGCGTGAGAAGTTTGGGAGAATACTGTGGATGAACCTGCCCTCCCAGCAAGGGGCTTGATGTGAGTCACCAAATCTGCACCTCCCTGGGTTGTGTGTGCACAGCCCCACAGGGAGGGACTCATCAGACACCTTCATATGTGCTAGTCACTCTTGGTTGTTTCATAGTTCAGGAAAGAAACGGCACTTGCTTTATCTAGCCTATTTGGGACTCCTCTTTTAAGATCCAGTGGAAGTTTTAGAAGGGCCCATTGAGTGCAGAGGAAGCTGATATATCAATGACTGTGTTGTAGATGGATGAAGTTGGTGGGAGGTCCACTAGCCACCATAGCAGTCTGTACCTGCTGGCAGCAGAGGGAGCTGCCAGCACATTCAGATTTGTCACTTCCCAGATTTTTGCAGGGATTGCGTGTGGCAGGCACTTGCCACATCTGCATCTACCCGTAGGGCCTTAGAAGTCACCATGTTGGTGCCACCCTATCTGCAATTTGGTGGGGACTCCCATCTCCTAAAGAGTGCAGGAAGCTCCTTGGTCATTGAGTCATAGTCAGGGGCGGTTCAGGCTTGCATCTCAGGATGGCATTATAAATTGATCCATTATGAAATGCTTCCTAGAAAAGACTTGGAGATTCAGGGAGAAATGTAGCACAAGAGAGAAAATGACCCTGTCAGGAGAGTCAGGATACAGATGGTCCAGCCTCTCTTTGTGGGTACAGAAGACTTGGGGTCAAGACTGAAGATTTCACATGGGTCTCCCATGTCCCCAGGCTTTTCCTTGATTAGCTACTTCGAACAGTCAATTGGCTTCTCCTGCCCCCAGGGGCATAAGCCGAGACGGCCTTTACTGACATGAGCAGCTGGACAGGTAGCTTGACAGATAACAAGAGATATGCCAGACACACAGCCTAAAGGGAAACCATATCACAGTTTTTGGTTTTCTTTTCTCACACATCCTGAGTAAGTTGAACAGGTGGATGCCTGCCCATTTATTCCTAAAAAAAAAACAAACACAACAACAACACACAATTGATTAGGCTCTATAAATTTATATTACTGGTTCAGCGTGCATCTTTGCTAACTGAATAATGTCTTGTTCTGAAAACCTCACAATTTAGTAATTTATTACTAATCCTGTTATATATA
This sequence comes from Anseranas semipalmata, assembly GCA_013399115.1. NCBI lineage: Eukaryota > Metazoa > Chordata > Aves > Anseriformes > Anseranatidae > Anseranas > Anseranas semipalmata. The sequence goes on along the minus strand of VXAA01001562.1, from coordinate 156,725 downwards.
CATAAATATACACACATACATATACATATGATGTACACAGACATATGCATGCACACAGAGACTTCCTACACTCGTTGCTTATTTCCAAGGCCAAAACATCCCAGGCTGGGGCACTTCACATGGTCTCCATGCTATTTCATAACCTTCTTCTAGATTACAGATTACAGCATTAACCTTTCTTTGGCCAGAGGCTGATATTGTTATGCTGTTCAATCCTAATAGGCCTACTCTGATGTCCAGGCTTTGGGCTACTTAGGACTTATTTCCTGTGTTTTTTTCATGAAAATCTGCAATCTCTTGGTACTTTTAAAGTGCATTTTTGACACTGCAGAGTTTACCAGAATGGTGAAATGATTTTCTGCCCAGCTTCTTTTTTGAGAAAAGTCATTGTTGTTACTGATGCTTTTTTTTTTTTTTTCCCCACATGCTAGCCTAGATGACACAGGCATTGTAATGCACCTGCCACTTAGGGTTGTTACACAAGTTTATACAACCAAAGAGATGAAGAAACCCTGATTACTGAATGCCTAGGTCTCATGTTAAAGCTAGGACTGGGGAGTCATTGAACAGATGCTGGGCTGAAATTAAGAGGTGGAAGACTTTTTTGATGCAAGGTCTCTTAAAAGTCTACTGGGAAGACAAGGTAACTCCAGAGGAATATTGTGCCATGGCTTGACAAAAAAAAAATTTACAATGAGAGAGATTGTGAGGCACAGAATGTGTCTGATTCATGGAATGGAGAAGGGTGAATGGAGGATATCAGAATACATAGATTTAGATGGCTGCTCCAAGAACTGCACTGTATCCATTGAGAAATGCAAACAGGAATGTACCTTTAAAAAAGAAATGAAAAAATCTAATGCTCCTTTTCTTAGAGTTTTGCAATAGTGCATCCTCACTGGTACTGCCTAATGGGTGCTGTCAATATATACGGTGCTGTGTGAAACTGCATATATGCAATGAACTGCAATCATACAGTGCACTGGATAACAAGAGATGAGCGAGTCTGTAAAGCAGAGTGGCTTTGTGCTGCTCCCTCTGCTGGGAATTGATAGAGTTGAGGGTGAAAGTGTCCAGGGTAGTTTGACCAGAGAAAGAGTTCTCATTTAGAGCTTGCAGAAAAAATGTGGCCTCATGCCAAGATCAGTGGGGCTGGAAATGCACCCGTTTGGTTAAAAATATGGGGAGATCCATATATATTTGGGGTTCAGAGAAGAGAACTGGCAAAGCCATGAACATCTGATGATTCTGATGATTTTTATGCCTTAAGATTTAGTTGTCCAGCAGCTAATAGCTTCACTGATGATGTTTAGGGCAAGGTTGTCTTCCCCTATAATGCAGTCCTGATCTGAAGAGAAGGCCTGAGAGTACCGGTGCTCTACCTAAGAAATAGGGAACAGAGCTTATTTCTGTTATGCTGCTTCCTGCCTGGAAACCTGGAGATGTTCCCAATGAGCGATCACTGTGTGCATGCAATAGCAAGCCCTTCTTCACAGGAGCTCTCTGCAGTTGGTCTGGGAAGTTCACTGCCTTGGGGAGCCATTAAATTAAATAGATATTTAATCTGAGGAGAGATGGGGAGGGGTGGCTAGAATAGCTTGATGGGAGCATTAACACTACTACTTATTAAGATAAGGGCAACTGTGCTTCAAGTCATCTGATTATCTCCATTCAGCTAGGATCCTTAGTTGAATGGAGGTAATCAGATGACCTGAAGTAGCCCTTTTAAAATCTTATTTCTTTTATACCTTCTGGTGTCATCTTCTGACACCTTGTTTGTTGGTTTCTGTCTTAAATAATTTCCCAGTAAAAGCCTCATTCTTTTCACGCTGTAATAGGATTATCATCCAAGATGACAACATTTGTACCTTAGCCAAAATACACAGCAATTTGCATGCAGAATAAGTGAAACCATCTAGAAATTGAATTTCTAAAGACCAGCACAACGCTCTTCAAACAGACCCAACCCACACGGAAAACACAAGTTGCTGTTGAATCAGTAATGAAGCAACAAGTTTCAAGGCTGTGCCAGGGACACAGGGAAATGTCTCGCCTCTCTGATACCCCCTCGCATCCTTACCTACAGAGGAAGTTTTTCTGTCATCAGTTACTGATTCACTCAGTCCAGGGAAGGGCTGCTTTCCAGTTTGGTTTGAATGCCGGTCCCCTAATCAGCTGGAGAAAAGGAGTCACTTATATAAGCCAAGGGAAAGGAAACACTTCTGCGATACTGCTCACATGAATACCTAGGACTGAGCATTGGGTGACTCCTGATGTCCAGCTTCTGCATCTGCTCACCCAGTTTCTTTAGGGCTGTATTGACTGGGACGAGTGGCAATTTGGGAGGCATCCTTTTTCTTACTCGTCTTTCTTTTTCAAGGCAGTTGGTGAAGAAAAGTGGAAGGCATGACCCCCTCCTCAGACAAAGAGCTCAACGGGCTAGATAACCCCAGCTTCGTGGTGAGTCTGCTCTTCTCTGAAGGGTGATTCTTGCATAAATTGGTGTGAGCCCTGCAAATGGAGGAGAGAGGGAAAGCCAGGGGGTTTGGACTGGCTGCAGGGATGCTTGTGTGTGGTAAAGGTTTGTCTCAGCTCTTTTATCAACAGGAATCTGAGGAATGATTGCCTCACTAAAGCCTGCTGCTGCTGCAGACTCAATGCAGTTTCTGCTCTCGGGTGCCCTTTTCACTTCTTTTCTCTCCGTTATTTCCAAAATGATTGAGTAGGTGAATGGCAGCACAAGTGTATCTGTATTGAAAAGGAAGAGAACTCGTGGATCCTTGTGCCAGTGTCCCTGGGTAGAAATATTTATGTATTAATTAGTAAAATTACAAAAGAAATTTTGCCTACTGAAGAATGCGTTTCTTTGTCTTCTGGATCTATTTCTAGTGAGATAAATTGTCGAAGAGGTAAGTGAAAAAGGGTTTGGGGAGTCGGCGAGGGAGAGCACCCTGTACAGTTATAGCAGGATAGTAAAAGCTGTAAATGATGTGTGAGGTCAGGGGTGTGCATGCACTGGAAATACTGGGGGCTGTAACAGAGCCACACGGCGAGGACTTGGGGCACAGCAGCCCCATTCCTATCTTATGGCAGGGGTTACCTCCATTAGAAACAAGGAAAGCTGCTTATATTTTGACAGCAAGGGCGAAAGAGTGGGGTCCTGCAGCTGTACCCAGGTACAGACTGCCCAGCCGGGGGACTGTGAAGGAGTCATTTAATCTCCCGGTGTCCAACTCTCCCATTTCTCAGATAACTCTCGGTGAGCTTGCTGCGAACAGTGGAGTGGAGTGCTGCGTGTGCAGCTGCAGGCAGAGCCTCAGGGAGGTACTCGGAGCAGTGCAGAGGCTGTCTTTCACTGTTGTTAATGGTTTCAGTTTCTACCTGTTCTGCCATGACGCAGGTCAGGCTTGTGGCTTCCTGCAGGTTAAATCACCACAGTCTTCTACCTGTGGTTCTAGCAGTTCAGTTTCTGACCACCCTCCTGCTGCACTTACTTAAGATGCAGCACGCAGAGGGCATCCTGGTCCCCTGGCCTCACAGGAGCAGCCGGGCTGAGAACTGCCAGCAGCAGCTACAGCGGCTCCCACAAGGGCCTGTGGCTGCTCCGACTGCTCCTGCCTCGTACTCCTTCCAGCGCCTCAGCACCACAGAACGGCTGAGGTGGGAAGGGACCTCTGGAGGCCATCTGCTCCAGCCCCCTGCTCAAGCAGGGCCACCCAGAGCAGGCTGCCCAGGGCCATGCCCAGGCGGCTGTGGAAGATCTCCAAGGAGGGAGCCTCCACAACCTCTCTGGGCAACCTGGGCCAGTGCTCTGTCACCCGCACAGCAAAGAAATGTTTCCTGATGTTCAGAGGGAACCTCCTGTGTTCCAATTTGTGCCCATCACCTCTTGTTCAGTCAGACATTGTCTCTTGTCCTGTCTTGTCCTGTTATCTCTGCTTCATGCTTCTCCTGCTGAGCCCTGCTCGCTCCCCTCAGCTCCTGGGGAGGGTCAGGCACTCGTGATGGTCATGCAAGGCTGTTACTGGCACAGGCTCTGCCTGGCTGGAATATGCCTCCTGGTTAACATGGGAAAAGTTGCAGTGAAAGGAAAGGAGCTTACTGCTGTCTGCCTAGCTTACGATTCATCTACCCGTGGTGTTATTCAGGAGTAGCTGTCCCCAAATAACTCCCTGCGTGAGCAGTCTTAAATACCTTGCTGTACGTTTGTTAATCTGCAGCTCAGGCTCTCCTGTTCTGAAATGAAAATGCCTCCACAGGGAGTTGTTGGGGAATGCCTTTTGCTCTTGAAGTTCATGCCTGAGCTCAGTTTGAATTAACCCTGCCTTCACCTATCTGTTTTGAAGGTTCTGTGATGCCTCCAGCCTGCCTAAGCTGGGTAAATACATTGTGTTTTAAAAGGTATCAGATAGCACATTTTTAACAACATGATCTCGAATGGGACTCAGCCACAAGACTTGGAAACTTGGAGATTTCAAGCAAGTGATGCAGTCTTCCAGGACTAATTGGCCACACCTGCAAATTTACAACTGAATGTAACATTAATTTTACATCCCTGTCCCCTGACCATAGCATTAGCTCCAGTGTAGGTAAGCTGTAAGTGCTACAGCACACACCTTGCTTTGCTGGGCATTTCAGTGTCTGTATGTTCTGGCAGGACTTGAAGGTTAAAAAGAAAAAGAATTTTGTTGCTGACAAAGTGGTTGAGCTTCTCCTGACAGCAGGTTTCTCTGCCATGTGCGTGTGTGCGCGTGGGGCTGTGTGCGTGCACAGGTGGGATGCGCATGGAGTTGTGCGTGGGGTGTCTGTGTGTGTGTTTGTGCGTGCATGGGGTGCCTGCATGCCCAGGCAATGTATGTGTGTGTGTATGTGTGTGCACGTGTGCACGCAGGGGTCAGGGGGAGGTGGAAGGAGGAGCGGACAACTGGGGGCATTTACTCGGCTTAAAGACTGAGGCAACTGAAGCAAAGCAGTATTTTTTTTCCCTTGGCAAAGCACATCCCTGTGCAAATAAACCCTGTGAGGCGTACAGCTGCCTGGGGAGCCCTGGGGCGTCTGGCTGCCTGCGAGGGGATCCAAGCCCTCCTGGGGAGCTGTTCCAGACCCACCACCTCCCCAAGGCCCCGTGTCCCCTGGTTGTCTCTCCATCCCCGGTGCTGCCCCTTGCTCAGCACATCCCCCTGCCCCGCAGCTGCCGCACAGGGAGCCGTCCCTGTGGCAGACAGCCAAGCTGGGTGGCACCCAGTCGCCCATGCTGGGGACGAGGTCTCAGCTCACCCAGCTTTTGCCAGTTGGCTCTTTGAAATGGATGCCGGGATGCCATGGCCTTTGGTTTCGCCCAGTTCCTCCGTTTTAGAGAGGTTTCCTGGGTAAGCCCCGGCGTAGGCGTAATTATTGAGGCAGAACACTTGTAAGGGTGTGTGTGATGAGATCAGGCAGAGAAGATTCAAGAGAAGGAAATAAAATACAAAAACAGCTTCTACTCTGTAATTGGTCAAATTGTTCTAGGGTATTTTATCAAAAGAACTGTTTGGGTGGGCCAGAGAACAGGGGCCAGTGCAACATTCATGCATTAACGAGCTGCACACTCATCCTTGCTTCTGGTTGCAGTTTCTCCATCCTTATCAAGACATTAATGATGCTAACATGCTTTGTCCAAATGTCTCTTTGAGGCTGAGACACCCTCAAATGTTTCTCCTGGACTAGACACACGTGTATATAAGCATATAAATAATTTCCCTAGGTGTTTTTACCTCTGTTTTAATCTCCCCTCAGTTGCTCTTTTTTAATCCTGGTCTTGTTGAAAGCTACATTCAAGGGGTTGCCACGAGACATGGATGTGGCTGCAAGAGAGGCAGCTGGGGGCTGGGCTGTGGCTAACGAGGGGTCTCTCCTGTTTGCCAGGCCGAAGATGGGAGCCACCACAGCGCCTTGCCGGATCTCGCTGCCCAGGGCCCAGAGGACATCAGGGTCAAAGGCCAGGGCAACAAGCTGGCCTACACCATCACGGACGTGCCCCCCTGGTACCTGTGCATCCTGCTGGGCATTCAGGTGTGACAGGGATACAGGCAGAGGGAGGGGGTAGATGGAATTTTAACAGTTGTTCAGACAGTTCATGGGGGCAAAACCTGAATTTGGGAGTGCTTTATGTTCTCCAGGTGTGACTAGAACTGTTTAGGGCTGGATCTTGGTGACTTCAGGTCCTTCGACCTCTGCCTGAGCACTGATTGTTATCCTTGTGCCTGCAGCTACACCCTGCCCCTTGAAGTGCAAATAGGAAGGCAGAGTCCCAGGGCCAGAGCCAAATAGTTAATAAGAACAGGTCAGATACCTCTGCTGAAGTCAGTCAAATGTCTAAGGGCTTCCAAACTTCTGCCTTCCCACTGTGATAAAAGCTAACCAGAGGCAGCATGAGAAGGGTCCACACTGCTTTGGCCAGTGTCCGTGCCCAGGCGTGTTAAATGACTCAGTGCCACACAACTTTACCAGGTGCGGAGCCTCAGGGAATAGAGTCCTCGGGGTGAGTAAGGAAATGACAGACTGTGCTTGGAGCTTGGTGGACATCCTGTGCTTTGTTTCCTTAAAAGGTCATCTCAGAGTTAGAAAGTGTAAAAGCAAGGTTTTATGAACACATCTGAATCATAATTTTAATAAAGCATGCCTCCAATGAGCACAGTGAGTTTCTGAGTGTCACCAGTTCCACCACTCCAGCCCTGTACTATGAGTGAGAACTGGGAAGTGCTACCAGCTGAAACAACCTTACCTTGTCCATTGCTCACCACAACTAAGGTTAATATTTAAAGCAAAAATAAATTTGAAAAATTATTTTCACGTTTAGTAACTAAGTAAAGGCCATCATTGAAATATCTCTGTGACTCTTCTGAAAAATACAGTGCCTGATTTTTCCATTCTTTGGCATCCATTTTTTAAGGCTATTCATAATTGCACTGTGTGAGAAAAGCTGCTGATAGCAAAGAATGGGTAACTCCAATTTGCTAACATTTTATGTTATCAGTTGTGGTGCAAATGAAATGCATAGAAACATTGGCACTCACCTCACCTGATCATTCTGTCCCCCTTCCTTGTGATGTCCCCTCCTTCCTGGAAGAGTATCCCCAACAGCTTTGTTTGCAGGGCTGGGGATAAACTGGTTGCATCTGACAGCAATCTGGGGAGTCCAGAGCACTACAAAAAGCCTTCAGGCATGGCAAGTGGGAGAAGTCTGTCAGGGTGCATCGCAGTTTTTATAGGTACTTCAGAAAAGCCCCTAACAGGACATTAAAGTTTTCAAAAAAGAGAATGGGTAGTACTAGTATCAGCCAAACACAAACATGCGAGTTACTTTTAGATTTTCCTCAGCAGCACAGTAATTATATATTGCCAGTTCTGTGTCCTCTTCACACAGTCTTTCTCTGTGGCTCCTAGCATTTCCTGACAGCCATGGGAGGACTCGTAGCCATCCCGCTGATCCTCTCCAAAGAGCTGTGTCTCCAGCACGACCTCCTCACCCAGAGCCACCTGATCAGCACCATCTTCTTTGTCTCGGGCATTTGCACCCTGCTGCAAGTCCTCTTTGGAGTCAGGTAGGCCAAAAGCAAGAAATGGGACATGAAAGAAAATTTATAGATGCAATTACTACGTGCTCGGCAGCCAGCTTGCTGTAGAGTTTATCTATTAACAAGGGTCATTTGCTACCCTTGGGCAATCTGGACACATGCCAAAGCATACTGCAATTGCTGTACGTGACAGCTTTGCGGGGCTACCTCACTGTTTCACTTCTGCATCTCCTGGTACTTGATGCACCTTTTATTGGGCTCATAAGGTGTCTGTCATGCAAAATAATGAAGCATTAAAAGATGCAGTAAGCAGTGTCTGCCTGCTCCTTATTGGGAATCCTCCAGCTGCATCAGGTCCCTTTCAATCTGGTCCTGGGACTGAGGGAGCAAAGAGCCTGTGAGAAACTCTAGGGCAGGGGATAACTGGGAGAAATGGAAGCCCATCTGCCACCCTTAGGGACTTAGGGAGGAGCTCTGCAGCATATCCAGTTAATCAGTAAATAGCCAAACAAGGAACAATAGATCAAATTAAACGGTGAGGAGTTATTCCTGTAGGATAAGCTTAAATGGCTTTTTCTGCGCCGAGGATGCAATTGCCTTATTCCCAGCCCCGATTATAAGGCATGGGGGCATTCCCTGTCAGAAAGGTGGACTCAGCCTGCGGTGCAGCCAGAGGAGGGATGGTAAGCAAACCAAGCCTGGGGAAACAGTTGGAAGCAGATTTTTTTTCTCCTTTTACTGCTTTCTCAAAGCCTTTAGTAGCTGATAACCATGACTCACCAACAAGACTGTTGGGAAAACAGTAAATATGATTTTGAGGGGATGCTTTTTCCTGGAAAAGATCAATGCTACTGTCTGAGGCCCTGGGGAGCCCTCAGCTAAGTGCTCTGTGTAGTTCATGGTGTCCGTATTTAAGAAGGACTGATTCAGAGAAGAGGTGAGAAGGGGTACAGAGATGATCCATTAAGATAGTATGGGGAAGGGAGACAGCTCATCTTATAGAAGCAATGTGAGCAAGATAGGCTGGCTTAGCCTGGCCAAATGGCAGCTCAGAGGGTCCGGCTGCAGCCTGCAACTAGTCTGGGAGAGAAGAATGGGGATCAGGCAAGGAGAAACCATTTCAGCTAAAAGACAATGCTGGCACATGAACAAAGAGGTGGGAACTGACCGTGGAAATGGAGAGGTTCCTTCCAAGAGTGAGTGCAATTTGGGAGCAGCTCTCCTGAAGCAATAGCCAGGGGAAAATCCCAACCCACCGTAACCTGCAGCTCAGTTGTGAGACAAAGCATGAAAAAGCAGTGATGGGTCTCCGATGGTCACTGGAGAAACTACCCAAGAGGCTCCTGAGGAGACACAGGTCAATTGTCATTATGGTGTGCCCCCTTAGCAGATGCTTGGGCACCATGCAGTGATGATCAGAGCATAACATCTTCTCTAAACCTGCAGCCTTCTGTCTTGCAAACCCTGCTGGAAAAAAATCCACATCTCCTGTATGCATTACCTCGGCACCCCAGCTTGCCCTTAGCCCACCCGCACCAGCAGCAGCTGTGAAACAGCTTCAGGGGCAACGCACCAGGAGCTATAAAGCTATTGTTAATTCAACAGTGGTGGCACTGGCCCTTCCGTGTTTCTTTTTGTTTTTTGTTTTTTTGTTTTTTTTTTTTGCCTTGCCCAGCAAAATTCTTTGAAGGCTGCAACATGTTTGGATGAATGCCATAAATAAGTAACTCCATGGATAACTGATGTTCAAATGTAACTTACTAAGTTCTAACAATGCTTCGGTTGTACATGGCATGGGTAATTGCAGTGGTATAAATATTTGTTCTAGGTGACAGAGAAGTGGTGCTGTTACAGCTATGCCATCTTTCATTTTCCTGTGCTTTCTGGTGTATGGTGGAAATGCTTCTGGTTCAGGGAAATTTGTGCCCTGCAAAAGCATTCATGTGGATTGCTGCCCCCCTGCTTTTCTGAGCAGGTTCCACAGGAGTTTCTGGGGCAAGGAAAGGTTGTCTGGGGAGCTGCTCCCAGGAATGCTTTCTGAGCAAATGAAGCCAAGGCACCTTGGAGGTTTCTCTTGGCTTGTTCAGAGCTTGCTGCTGTGACCATGCAGGTCTCCTTTCCAGTGTCAGTGGAAATGGGGCAGAAGAATTAGCTTTAAAAAACAGTCTACTAAAAGCTAAGTCACAATTTCCAGTGCCCCCAGTCTGAGGATGGTTATGGAGTGGGGAGTAGCCAGTGTGTGCGTGTGCTTGTGTTTATAAGCATGTTGTAAAGAAAAGTGAGGTAGCTCAAGGAGACAGAGGAAACAACGGGATATTGGCAAGATTTGGGCCTAGGTCAATGCTAAACTTTTCTTCAGAGTCTCACCATCTTTCTTCCTTGCTCTTTTCTCCTCCTCCAGCTTTTTCTTTTGGCTGTTGTTTTACCACATGCAGCTCTGTGACTTAATCACACCTTAGGAGGACGCTTTTTTCCTTAAAGCAGGGTAGCAGAGTTTGACTCCAGAACCAATGTGCCTCTCAATTGTGGTTGTTGCTCTTGAGTACAACGAACAGCAATTCCCAAGCATTGTCAGTGATGGAGACCTGCCAGAACAGTTCAAAAGACACTGCCAGAGGCCATGAGCAGACTGATTTTTTTTTTTAAATTATTTTGCTTTCCTTTCTTTCACCCCTATGGAGCTGGGATTCCAGCATTCTTGCTTGTCAGCTTTTCCCTCTGTTCTCCTTCCAGGTTGCCTATTATTCAAGGAGGGACTTTCGCATTCCTGACCCCCACCCTGGCCATGCTGTCTCTCCCCAAGTGGAAGTGCCCTGCCTGGACACAGAACGCCACCCTGGTGAATGCCACTTCACCAGAGTTCATTGAAGTCTGGCAGACACGGATGCGAGAGGTATGTTACATTTTCAGTGGCACCTGTTCTCTATCAGGGCTGTTTGCTTTCAGAAAAGCACCTCACCATGGCAGGGCCATCAGTGCTGGGAAAGCTCCATCCCCAGTGGACCTTAGCCCTCACCTTGTTACAGCTTCTCTGGTGTTTTCATAGAATGGAATCATAGAATGGTTGGAGTTGGAAGGGACCTTAAAGACCATCTCGTTCCAAGCCCCTGCCATGGGCAGGGACACCTCCCACCAGACCAGGCTGCCCAAAGCCCCATCCAGCCTGGCCTTGAACACTTCCAGGGATGGAGCATCCACAGCTTCTCTGGGCAGCCTGTTCCAGTGCCTCACCACCCTCAGAGTAAAGAATTTCTTCCCTATACCTAATCTAAACCTACCCTCTTTTAGTTTAAACCCATTACCCCTTGTCCTATCACTACATTCTCTTACAAAGAGTCCCTCTCCAGTAAAGAGTCCCTCTCCAACTGCAGTTTTGCTGCTGTTGAAGAGGTGGCATAGAGTCTCTGGGAGATTATGGTCCCTACAAAGTCTCTACTGGCCCAGACAGATCCTTTCTCCATGAAGTGTGGTTGGCCTTGAGGAAGGAAGCCAGGGAAGATGTTTCTAATGAAGAGACCTTGTCTATGCACATGAAACCTAGTAAAAGAGGTGGAAGGGCAGAACTTACTGTAAATGCTACAGAAAAATGTATTCTTGGGTAGTCAAAAGAGAGGAAGGAAGGGTCAGAGATCTCATTGTCTTATTTTATGTCTATTGCTTTATGTGACTAAATTTGACTAAATTTGCCTCTGTCGATCTATACATTGTGGAGCTTTGCAAAGTACTTGGGAAGTGTTATGAGCTCACATAATATTTGCTGTGCAGAGCAGGGTGCTGTCCCTACTGATGTGTGTAAATCCTGTTCCGTCAGGAGGACACTGCTATTTTTCCTTTCAGGCTGGGTGCTTCATCCCCAGCCCCCTGTGTTTCTCTTCCCTTTGGAGCTGGGATGAGGAAAGGTGCTCAGCATTGCAAGGGATCCAGCCTGGGTTTATCATCAAATCTGCAAAGTCAGAGAACAGCCTCACCCCTGAGTCTCCTAGCTGGAGGTGACGAGAGCAGCAAATGACTTTTCAGGTCACGATCACTGGCTACTTCAACAGTGATTGTCAAACACAGAAAAGTTCAGGGTGATAACTGTGTCCCTGGAGGGAAACTGATACTCAGAAAAAACAGAGGCTGTCATGACCCTCCTGTCCTACAAGTGTGCTGAAATGTCCCAAGCCCTTCCCAGGTGGGAGGTGAGTGGAGGCCAGAGCTCTACTCCCATTTTCAGAGCAAGAGCTTTTCCCCCGCATTTTGAGGGACCAGAAAGAGCGGGTGCAGGGAAGTTGATGCATGCTTGGGTGGCACAGAGGACAGGCAGGAGGAGTCTTTGGAACAAAATTAGCCCTGGTGAGGACTAAATCCCTCAGCCAAGGTGGGAGTTGATGTGCTGGTACTTTGGTGGTCCTTCCCCACATGTCATGCTCAGCTGAGCCCTGCTGTGGCCAGCCAGGGGGGCTCTGTACTGGTCCGTCTTTGGAGGCTGAGACTGGCTCTCAAACTGTTTTGGCACTGACTTAAGAAAAGGCTTAACAGCTGGAGATCCATTCACCCTCTGCTCTCTTCCTCCATTTTTTTCTAGGTGCAAGGAGCTATCATTGTAGCTTCCTGCTTTCAAATCTTCGTTGGATTTTCTGGCCTGATCGGATTTCTGATGAGATTCATCGGTCCCCTGACAATTGCTCCCACCATCACCTTGGTTGCACTACCTCTCTTTGACTCGGCGGGGGATGATGCTGGGCAGCACTGGGGCATAGCGTTCATGTAAGTCTTACTTCCCCGTGGGAAAGCTGAGTGTTCACAGGCCGCCTACCTCAAACATGAAACCAAGTGTTACAGTGGTTAGCAGGGTCCCCCTGAGTTCGAGGTTTATTTCTTGAGCGCTAACATGCAGCAGGCTTGTGCAAGACACCAGCATGGCATAGTTACCTCCCCAGGAGCTCAGAGCCCTCAGCAACACCAGCAACAAAGCAAAGAACAAAAATGAATTAAAAAATCTGATTTTTTGAAAACCCAAAGTTCATAGGTCAATAGAGAAACAAGTCTTTCCTGTGTGTCATTGCTGAGGGCACTCTCTGTGATAGTTGTCTATGCACACTATCTTACACACCCATTATTTAAGTTAAAAAGACATTCCTAAAATAACAAAGTTGAGCACTCAGGGTTAGGTATTCCTCAAGTTAGAATAGCTGCTGCTTCATGTCTTGTTTTCACACCATGAGGAGGAATTGTTTTATCCACAAGGGGCCTGGGGGGCTCTGGAAATGTCTGCATTGTGCACATGTGGCTTTGCAGCATTAAGAGCATTCTTTCAGGGATAGTTGTGTGCGTGCCTTTGTGCATGAGTGTACAAGTGTGCTTGGTGGCAGAATTTCTTTGGTATTTCAGAAACAATTACAAAAAACAGAAGGTCCACTGCATGGTTCCCCTGCAGATTTAGCTCTTTCAGATCCATAATACAGATTTAAGCTTGGGATAACATACAACAACAGCAGGTTGTTATCCTCTATAAGGACTCCCAACAGTTTTCTAGTGCTTTCAGAGCTGCCTTTGGAGACTCAGGGGTCAGGTCTGAATGCAGCCTTGGGAAGGCAGCGTACTGTTGTGGGGACATGATCCAGCCCCAGACTGGGCTTCTGCTCCCAGCTCCACTTCTCCTGGCACTGCTGGTTCTGTTCTGCCTGCCCACACCTGCATTCCTAGGCCCCAAATGCCAACCTCTCTCCTCCACCTCCAGTTCCTCACCTGACTGATCTCTTCCACCAGTATACCATAAGACCCCAAATCCTGCCTCCCTGCTACCCAGCTTCCCTTTCAGCATTGTTTCTTCCACCACATCTCTGGCTTGACCTGTTCCCTAGCTCTGATGATTTGTCCTTGCCCCTTTGCTCAGCCAGTCTGAATTCTCCCTTCAAAATGTATTTCCTTGTCTGGACTATCTCCTTCTGCTTCCCTTCTGCAGTCACTGGCTCCTAACCTCAGTTCCTCTCCTGACCTCTTTGCCCAGCAGTGCTGCTCCATTAACAGGGTCCCAGTCCTCCAGCCCATGTCTGGCCCCTGCACCCAGCCCTGGCCACCCTTTCTGTCCTGTTCACTTCTGTCCGAACTTCTACCCGTGCTAATCCCAGTCCTTTCTTTCATGACTCAGACTCCTTTGTCCCAACCCGATCATTGTGCTCTGAGCCATGTGGGTTGTGTCCTCTTTTGCTGCCTCCTCCTACATTGGTACCATTAGGGAAAGGGAGAGAGAGGTGATGGAGACAGTAGAAGACACGAGCCCTGGGGGCTCAGCCCTGCTGTCCAGCCCCCACCACATCCCAGAGACCCCATAATGGGTGATACCTAACGTTGCCTTGAGAAACTGGGTTAGTGTGTGCTCACTTGCTCCTTGGTGATGATGCATACATAGTTCATCACTTGGCAAGGCCTGGACATATTCCAGAAAAAAAGCCCCAAATCTCTATGGCCTGCAAATGCTGAAGTCAGAGATGTTTATGCTGAGTACTTGGGACCTGGGATGAATGATCATTGTTACAGATTGATCATATTTGAGCAGAGTTTTGTGAGAAAGAGCAATATGCCTCTCCCCAGAGAACAAATTCTACTAAACCTTAAATCTCTGCTGCAGGTCATAGGCAGACCTTGCTACTGCTCAAGGCAAAACGACCTTCTCAATGCAGGCTATGCTATGTCTATTTCCTGAACATCACTCTTTGAAATAGGTTTAGGATATATTTCTCCAGAAATATTTGGCCTGAGGCAGATGTTTTCCATGGAAAATTTCATCCTGAATGGGTAAAGTTAGGCAGAATTATAAGCAGCTGAAAATAGCGTCTGTTAATGGAATGTGTCAGGCAACCTGAATAATAAGCAGTGACACCTACCCAAGATAGACGAGTGCTCTGCAGTAATTCATCAAGCTGCTGAGCCCCTTTGTGCAAATGCACAAAATGTGCACTGACGCAGTTGGTCTGGGCTCTGTAGCTTTAGAAACCAGGAATGGAAACCTGTTCCTCCTCAGTTGTTCTGCGTCCAGTCATTCACTGCTTTGAATCACGACTGATAACCTTTGGCTGTATGTCGTGGTGTGTCTTTGTGCAGCCCTGCGCTGCTGTTGGCAAGAGGTTCAGTCCCAGACGAAGGATGGGAGAGGAGCTGCACCTCGTGGCCACCAGAACAAGCCCTGGGAACTGCTTGGGGCAAACATGGGCACCTCTGCCTTGGACAGCCCTTTTCCCTGCAGCCCTTGTAGACCGGACGGCTGTGCTCTGTCCTCGACTGGCTGTGTGCAGCCCCACAGTCCAACAATTTTTCTGTCAAAAAAAGGGACTTGCACAGCCAAATCAAATGCTTTTTCTGTTCTCCTTGCCACGTAGGAGCTCTTTGCCACTTGAAGAGCAGCATAGGTAAACCTGAAGCTAACAAATCCTGTATTTCCGTATATCTGAATTACACAGAGGTGCAAGGACACACATAGCCTGCCTGGACCTTGCGTGTCTCCCAGGTCTTTCTTTTACTCAGATGTCATTTTTAAGCTTCTGGCAACTGTGTCATAATCAATGATGCACCATGTGGGGGGGTGGGGGGTCGGTCTTGGAACAAAAAGAGAAAAAAAAAACATTTACAAATGCAGCAGAGCTGTGGGTAGAGTATGACAGAAAGCTTGTTCCACCCCAGCCTTGCTGGAGCTACCCTTCAGTGCTGAGAGCCTGTTTTTGGGGGTCCTCTGGAGTCCTGGGACCTTAGGTAGCCAGGACTTCAGTTAATGTGGGGACAGGCAGGCAGCTGGGCGCTCATTCTATCTCATGGTCTGTTTTTCCCTCCTCCCAGGACTATTTTTTTCATAGTTCTGTTCTCTCAGTACCTGAAGGACATCCCTGTACCCCTGCCGTTGTACCAGAGAGGCAAGAAGTGCCACTTCTCCCCTGCCTACCTCTTCCAGATCTTCCCGGTATGTTAGTGTTCCCGGTCGCCTGGCTGGCAGGCAGAGGGACCAGCCTCACCCGGCCCAGGCTGTCTGGGCTGTTTCCACTCACTTCAAGTGGACGTTACACTTCCTGGCCCAGGCTACGCTGCGAGGGGGCAGGAGGGAGAAGGGGAGAAGGGGAGAAGGTCCCCACAGCCCTGCTCGTGGGCTTGGAGGGAGGGCCACCGGGACCCTGCTGTCACTCTCTGTCCCACGTGCATGCACACACGTGCACGGGGAAAGGGCTGCGCAGGGAGATGCCTCGCCCCAGACCCTGCCCAACCTCACCGGAGATGCAGTTGTGCCCTAACCAGACCCCACTGGCAAATGTGACGGGCAGGTGCTGCTGGGGCTGTCCCTGAGCTGGCTGTTCTGCTACGTGCTGACGGTGACCGACGTCCTCCCTGCGGACCCCGCCGCCTATGGCCACCTGGCACGGACAGACACACGTGGGGACGTTTTATCTCGGGCTCCCTGGTTCCGGATCCCTTACCCAGGTACCATGGTGCGACCCCGCACCCCTGTCCCCCATCCCTTGCTGCTGCACCCTGCCCGGCTCATGGCCACCACAGACAGATGAAGTGTCGAAAGTTAGGCAAACACCCACAAGTACCCTTGCTGTTCTTCCCCCTCAGTAGATTTCAGGGCAAACGTGCCTCGCCGACCTGAACCGAGCTCTTTATTTGCAGGCCAGTGGGGAGTGCCAACCGTCAGCTTGGCTGGGATATTCGGCATCCTCGCCGGGGTGATCTCCTCCATGCTGGAGTCCATGGGGGATTACTATGCCTGCGCCCGCCTGTCCGGCGCCCCGCCACCACCAAAGCACGCCATCAACCGCGGGATCGGGGTGGAAGGCATCGGCTGCCTCCTGGCCGGGGCCTGGGGAACGGGGAATGGCACCACGTCCTACAGCGAGAACGTGGGGGCCCTGGGCATCACCAAGGTGAGCCTCGTGCAGTGGGGTGGCTGCAGCGCCCTAGCCCTCCTGTGGGTCCCCCCAGGTGTGTTTACAGATGTGTTGTGCGTGTGGGTATGGGCTGGAGCTGGGAAGCGATCCTGGCACACCTCTGCAGTGCGTGCCACCCAGGAATGGGCCTGCTGCCCACAGGCACTTGGTGACCACCTCATAGTGTCATGAATCACGTAACGTAAGTTGTCACTCCCTCTCTTTCACTGCTCATGGTCTGCATACAGGAGAAGTACAGGCTGCTGTTACTCATGGCTCCTGGCTTAGGCTCCTGTAAGACTAAAGAGAGTATGTTACACTGAGCTACTCCGGAAAGGTCCTAAGGACTAAATTTATCAAAGACTATCTGTCTACCTACCTATCTGTCTGCCTATCTATCTATCTATCTATCTATCTTCCTAAATATATTTATAGAGAGGAGAGGAGAGGAGAGGAGAGGAGAGGAGAGGAGAGGAAAATAAATTAATAGGGCTTCAAGTTCCACAAGTTTTATAACCCAAGGATGGCAATCATGTGAAAGGTAGACCATTTCTTTGAGATTATAAAAATGTGATGGCAAATGCTTTATGTTTTTACCTCTCTATAAAGTTGTGTGAATTCCTTGAGTATCTTATTGCTCTTATAAGGAAAAGAAGTTTCCAGAGATAGATAAGCTTGATCATAGACTTTCACTAAGCTTTATAGCTAGGGGATGGGTACCATCCAGCAGCCAACTTGAAAACATTTTAAAATCATTGTCAAATAAGCTATGTCATGTCAGCAGAATTGTGAGTCTGTAAATAAATGCAGAAGTTGACTTATGGCTCGCACTCTATAATATTAGTTATTTCACTGGATTTTATAAACCTCACTCACAATAACCATTTTTCACAGTGTTTGACCAAGGTGGTTGCTTCCAGCAGTACGAGCTGTCTGGATGTCTGCATGGAGCCCAGTTTAGCCTGTCACCTCTACCTTGTCACTATGTGGTTGGTGCATGCTGACCTTGCACCTGAGCCCGTTCTTTCGTGACATGTACCTTCCTGATGTGATCACAGTGCAGAATTGACCAGACCCATAATTATCAGATTATAGGACACGGCTTCTCTCCATGTACTCCAAGCCCTTCCACTAGACATGCCATCCGTGCTGATTTGGGGGAGATAGTTCCCTTAGAACCCACCTCTGCTCCCCTTGTTCAGAGTTAAGAGACCAGAAGACACAGTCTCATCTCAGTCAGTCTTAAATCAGACTCTGGCTGGGATAGATGGAGATGCTGAGAGCGCAAGGCAGATTTCATTTCATTTGTTTTTTACATGGGAAGTACATTTTTCCATAACAAAAGAAAACACAAAGGGCTTGTTTCCTGTGCTTAAACACAGCTGTCCAGCACCACCTGAAATGTCTTTGGGTATTTCAGATATTCACAGGGGCTGTCAGGTAAGGCAAAGCAGAAGCTGCCAGAAACTGCCAAGCTCCAACAACTTAATGGCACCAGACTGGATCAAGCCCAGCATACCAGCACTGAGCTCTCATGTCCAAGAAAATAAGAGGAGGATTTTAAGGAGGGGTAAAGATCTCAGAATCACTTTATATGTAGTAGGGAACTGTGCAGTTTCTTCAGCCTTAAGAAGGAGAACCAATTTTCTTGTTTTCCAACATAATCGAAACAAACTCTTAACTAGAGGCTTTAGAAGCAGATGCTCCCAGTTGTGGTATCAGTGGATTAGTTAATTTGCCTTTAAGGCCAACTCCATATATTGGGTAATTTGACGTTTGACAATTTTGGCAAATTAAGAACCTGAAGCTTCATTCTAATCCTGAAACAAATAGATCTTTTGGCTTTTATTAAATTACTGTTTTGATGGTAATGGTGTCCCAAGGTTTTAAGCCAAGAAATATAAAAAGCACACCTGAAGGCAATGCATGATTTTATTTTGAAACTCCCCACCAAATCTTATTCATTTATCTTTCACAATCAAATAATACTTAGTATTTCATAAATACGTGCCTTTAAAGTATTTTAAGAAATATTTAAAAAGGGACACTACTAGTCACTGGGAATGTTTTTGTTGAAAGCATATGCAAAAAGCCCTTGCAGGAAAAATGACATTCTTCAGATATTTCAATGGAAGGATTAAAATAATTAATTGAATTATAAATTGTTTGCAGAGGATTACAGAATTTCTTTGCCTAAGACTTGAACACTGTAAATCTTAGCATGATTCTTTAAGCTGTCCAAGTTTTCGTGTGGCAGTATCTTGAATCAAAAGTCTAATAAATATTGCTGCTTTTCTGTTTAATTTCTGTAATCTGTAAATGTCTCTTTCATCCTTTTGTTTGGCAGATGCTCTTTTTCTTCCCTATTCACATCCTCTAACAGCTCTGAATGAAAGGCGTGGCTTGGTGCTTCATCCTGTCTTACTTGTAGTGCCAGACTAAGAACGACCCCCTGGCTCTTCCTAGAGAAAAAATGAGAGAAAACTGGTTTTATTGAAGCTAGATGGGTGATGATGGGTAGTGGGCAGACCAAGAGACTTCCCCGCTTCTGTTGTTGAGCGTGGAAAGGATATATCAGATCCAAGAGCTCAGGATGGAAGCAGACAGCGTCACCAGCTCTGCTCTCCCAACTCTTGGTCCCCGAGGAATGGACAATTCAGTGCAGGACACCTAGTTGAAAGCCATTTTTAGATGGAAATCTAAACCCTGCTGGAAGTGTTGTCCAGTGAATTATCTGGGTGGTTGCAGCACCAGCCTGTGGGTATGCCAAGATATTTCTAGGCTGGAGCGAGAGCAAAGCAGTATGTGGGGATTACTGTACTCTGAAATTAATAATAAACTTTTTGTTTCACAGCAAACCGTTAAAGTCCTGACAGCAATAAGGAAGAGGATAACATAAAGTGAATAGGTGTGGATCCATGATTGTTCTCAGGGTGTCCATTATGATAACTATTTCCCAGTCTGCAGCTACAGGGCTTTTCGCACAGGGAGAGCGTCCCAGCTCACCGGCGGCTGCACCCGAACCTTGGGACCGAATGCACCACTGAGTGCTTTGGCTGGAGGCGCGAGCCCTGCCCGGCAGGTCCGTGCTGCCTGGCGCTGCCACCCCTTGCCTCGCCGTGCCGGTGCGTGACTGCCTCCTCTTCCTCTTGCCGCAGGTAGGGAGCCGCGTGGTGATCATTGCCGGTGCCTGCGCCATGCTCCTGAGCGGTGTCTTCGGGAAGGTCGGGGCGATGCTTGCCAGCATACCCACCCCCGTCATCGGAGGCATGTTGCTCGTGATGTTTGGCATTATCACAGCAGTGGGGATTTCCAATTTGCAGGTAACAGCTGTGTGAGCATTGTTTCATCCCTAGGGAAGATGACTTTGGTTTCAAGCCAGATTCTTACCAGCTTAAGTCAGACATAGCTATGTTGCAGCGAATGCAAACATTTGTACTGGCAGTTCCTTGTGTGAAGATGAGGGCACATACCCAGAGATGCTAAATCACAGAGGGGTTCCTGGTTGGGACAGGGCTTACTGGCAGCTGGGGCAGCAGGACAACTAATGGCTGCTCATCCCAGTCTCATGGTTTATCTGAAGGAAGCTGTTATCAGCAAGGGGGGGGGGAGTTCTGACACTGCTCCTATGGATGATTTTTCTCCATGTCCTATAGTAATGTGTATTTAGAGGAGGGCCCTTCAACTAGAGGACACAAGCTGGGTGGGAGGCTTCAGTAAATGGGTTTCATTTCCAGCTCTCCCAGTGGTTTGCTCTGCAGTGATGGCTGAATTGCACCTTTTCCCGGTGTCTCGGCTGGAGATCATGGAGTGCTTTGCCACCTGACTGTATCTGCCCTTTATAATTGCTAGTGTACGCCATACACGTTTTTGAAAGCATTTGCTAATTTTGGTTCAGCTTTAAGCAGAACTTTCTGTTCTAACACCTGTCATTGGGTTTGTGTGTACATCTGAGCATGGCTCACTAATACAACAGCAATCCACAGATTTTGGTAATTCCAAATGGCAAATAGTAATATATACAATTTGTCTGTGCAGTACACGGATATGAACTCCTCCAGAAACATCTTTATATTTGGATTCTCTGTATTTGCTGGCCTCACAGTTCCCAACTGGGCAAACAAAAATGGTGCACTGCTAGAAACAGGTAAGAAGTGATAGCACATTTTCATTTTAGAAGCATTTTCTGTAGCATAAAACTGAAGCAAAGGCTTTAGATCCAGAAAACATCTTTTAAAATGCATTTTTTCCAGACAAATCACCCAAAGCTGTGCTTTTGACTGTTGCCTGTTGCTTTCTAGGAGTGCTGTTCTTGCCCTCTGCTCTGGTGCACAGCTCTGGTGTGGTGCTCTTGATCAGTGACTGCACCTTGCCAGATTGCTGCTGGGCTAAGCATTGCAGAGCCCTTCCTTGAGACATGTTCCTGGGATGAGGGTTTGGATAAGAGAGTACTCTAGGGCTGAATCCTGATCAAGATCTCCATGAATGAGGCTTTCTTACATGCTCAAACACAATAAAACTTTGTGCTTCCAAAAGACAGGAGCAAACCCTTTTTCTAAATTCCATCAAGTTTATTGTACTGAGATTTCTGGTCCTCCAACAGTTAACCCTTCATTGTGTCTCATGTGATTCATGTCTTTGTCACAAAGGCTATAGTGTCATCTCTTAAGGTATATATATGTCATGCTGGGTGGGCTGTTGAAAAAGCTGGGCGCACAAATTGCATGCTCTGTAGGAGGTCTGTCAGATGCTCCATGTCACCAGGATGTTTTGCTCATGAGTGTTAGCCCTCACAGAGAAACATCACACCTGATTAGTTGTGGTGAAATCCCATGCTAAATATATTTCTTTGGGAACTGAAGCTCATGTTTTTGTAGGGAACTGCTTGACGTTATGTCATGGAGATTCAGATTTTTGGAGCAGCAGAAGGATTTTGGGGTGGATAGTGCTGTGATCTGCACTGTAAATAGGCTCTTAACTTATTTCTGAGTCACGTCTTGCTCACTGGCAGCTGGGTCAGTGAATAATTATGCAGAATAAAATGATAGGTTTGAAACTGGCAGTAAGGTTGACCTCCCTTGCGTTGCCAAATCTCAGGCTCTGCTTTGGGACTTGCAACTCTTGCCTAAACAAGCATGCAGCTTGCAGCCTCTTGTCACCAGGTATGTTGCTGGTCAAATATGAGTCTCTTTGCACCACTATCCAAAGCTTTGGTTTTCTGCTAGGAATCATCCAGCTGGACCAGGTGATCCAGGTGCTTCTCACCACTGGCATGTTTGTGGGTGGACTCCTGGGGTTTATCCTGGATAACACCATTCCAGGTAGGATTTGCTCAAATGAGCTAAACTACTTGTTTGTGCCTGCCGTAGGGTTTGTTTCCTAGTATTTTTTCTCTTCATTGCCACTGCTCTATGGGTAGGAGTTGTGATAGCAACCATAAAACACCACGTCACTGAACTGCTCCTAGAGAGGGGTGAGGAACAGGAGAGACAGGGAATCCATCACTGGAATGGTCTCTGGTTGCAAAACAGCAGCTTATAAAAAAACAAACAAACTTGTTTTTCAAAAACATCCCAGTTTGAGGAAAAGTTTATTTAGGAAAAATGTCTTTTATGGAAAATACTAGCCTAGAGTCATATTTTTGGTTGAAAGGAGAGAGAAAGGCAACTGCAGGAGGGGGGACACTGGAAGAAATATTTCTTCCCTAGTTATAGGCAACGTGCTAATGTGTTAATATGTGCCTGCTTATGAGAGGTGCTGAAACCGAGGCCGAACTTATATCACAGCAGTGGAAAGCAGCAGGAAAGTCTGATGACCAAAGTTAGGATATAGGACCTGTAGCTGGCCCTCACAGCCAGCAAAGACCCTCTGATTTTCATCAAGCTTGGGGAGGAATGGTGTAAGAATAGGAGAGGAAAATCTCAGTTCTGCTACAGAAGAAGAACAGGAAGGGCACTCTGTTAACCAGATTCTTTTACTGTCTCAGACTCATTGAAAAGCCAATATCCTTTTGGCTCATTAATTTTATTGTACCCTTGATCTTCAGCTTCTCCAGACAGAATTTACAGGTGTGCTCACTCCCTTTCCCAAGAAGGAGTCAGCTGCTGCAACAATTACAGGCAGTTCATAATTGCTAGCTAAACCTTATTCCCTCAGCCTACAGCATCTGAGCAGTTAAAACCTAGCCTTGCTTTTCTAGCACTTTATGATGCCCCTTGAACAGTTCTTGCATCCCCCATGGCTTGTGAAAACCTGTCTTGGTATCCTTGATTCACATGCGACACAGTGGAGAAGACTGCCTACCTGGAAGAAGCCGTTGCAGGAAGATGGGTGTTGTCTAGCAGCTCGTTAGCTGATTTTTGTAAAGAGCTTTGGAGCTAGAAGGGTTTAAGTGCAAGGGATCTGTATGTTGTAGTGGGGCTGCTGGGATTTGAGAGCTGGGTGTGGAGTGCACAAGGCAGTTGTATGTTCAGAACACCCATTTCAGTATTTGAAACACAGCAATCTCCTTTTTGCTTTCACAGGAACACAGGAGGAGCGGGGACTCCTGACATGGAAGCACAGCCACAAGGGAGAGGCGGACAACTCTCAGCTCATTTCCAAGGTCTATGATCTTCCATTTGGCATAGGCACCAAATACTGCGCTGTCTCTTGGTTTCGGTATCTCCCTGCTTGCCCCAAAAGACTACCTGGCGACAAGAAAATGGATGAACTGAAGGCTGCTGGACAAGAAAGCAGTGTTAAAGCATGCTCAGAAAGAGACTCTGAGATTGGTGTTGATACAAGGATATAAGCACCAGGCCTGAAGTGAACTCGTCTCTTAAGCAGAGGTCTGAAAAGTGTGTCTGCACTCCCCATCATTTGAGCATAAGCTGGCATCTCTTAGAGGCTGGAGCAAGAGAATGACAATGTCTTTCTCTTCCTAGCTCTGCCCCCAGTGTCACTGGTGACCTTGAGGGAATCACTTTTCTCCTTCCTGTTCCTGCCTGCCCACCTCTAGGAAGAACATAATCCTGCTCTGGGAAAGCCCAAGAAATGCCTGGGAAGGATGTTCAGTTTCCTTCTTTGCACTGAGCCTTGGGAACCCTAAGGAACAGCTGTTAACCTGAAGCAGAGCTCTTCCTTTCCCATCCTGGCAGCTCACCAGGCCACAGCAGAAGGCCTCCCTGACGTGGGCCTCTACCACTCTCAGGCGTCCTTTGGGCTGAGGCTTGTCCCCCCCACCTTAAAGATCTGTAATGGCAATGTTCACCTCTCAGCTTGTGATTTACACCTCTTTCTGGCCAAAGGGAAGAAGTGGGCACCTCTAGGCCATGATTCACCTCATTCCCATGATACTTTAAAGTCAGTCAAATGAATGTTGATAGAAGAGAGGCATCTAAGGTTAATGGGATGAATTGTCTTCTGAAGGTGCCTCTCCCTCCCTAGGCTGCAGAGGGAATCCACAGACCTTACTTAGGTTATTGATCTGTCAGAAATAATGAGCTTCACTGAAAGGAATCCCACCTGGGGTGCTGGGAGCAGGCTCAGGGCAGCCGGCTTCCCCGGGGCACCAAATTGCACTGAGATGAAGGAATCTTCATCACAGATGAAGGAGAAAACTCTTCTGCTTGTAATCTGATATACCTCTGCTACTGCTATGTTCCATGTGTCCCCACGGTACCTGTCTGATTTGGTTTGGTGATTGTGTGGTGACAACCACTTCTCTGGAAAACAGTCTGCAGATTCTTGCTGCTTTCCACTATCAGCAGAAACAGCCTTCACCTGCTAATAATGTGACTGCACACGGTGCTGGCTGCTGGTGGCATGTAATAACATTGCTGTAACATAAGCTTGTGTTTCCTGCACTGAGATTTATACTTAGACATTTTGGGGGAAAAATAAATAAAATATACAATGCAATGATATTTCTCAGTGTGATTGCCACAGTGAGTGGCAGGTAGTATACGAAGAGTCACAGAGTAATTTGAGTTGGAAGGGACCTTTGGAGGTCATCCGGACCAACCCCTCCTCTTAGCCCAGGTGGCCAAGGGCTGTGTCCAGTCAGGCTATGGATGGAGAGCCACAGCCTCTCTGGGCAGCCTGTTCCAGTGTTTGACCACCCTCATGGTAACAGACATTTTCCCTCAGGTCTAACTGGAATTTCCAATGTATCGACTTGTGTCTGTTGCCTCTTGTCACCGTTCCCCGCTCAGAAAAGTCTGACCCCATCTTCTCTGTACCCTCCACTGTGATATGGTGTCCCCTTAGCCCTTTCATCTCAAGACTGAACAAAACCTGGGTGGTTTCAATGAAAAGTCCTTATTTCTCATGCCTATTACAATCTGGTTCTTTAGTCCCATCCCGCAGCTTTAGTGGTGTGTTGCTTGTTTTTATTGGTAAAGGGCAATATTTTGCCCAGGGATGTGGTTTGAGTCCCCATTTCTGGGGGTATTTAAGAGATGTGTGGATGTGCAGCTTAGGGACATGGTCTAGTGGTGGACTTGTAGTGTTAGGTGACGGCTGGACTTGATAATCTTAAGGGTCTTTTCCAACCTAAATGAGTCTATGGCTCTATATTGGTGTCCTCGCTCTGGGAGTGAATGAAGTCTGAATAGATCAAATCTATTGTGTACATTGGGATCTGGAAGGAGGAAACAATATGATATAAGCAGTTTGCTGTTACTGGCAGGTTGGAGCGCCTCCATTCAGGCTGTGGTTGTATGTCTTTGGGAGAAAAAATGATAGCACGTCTAACTACATTAGCACATCTAACTACATCTGATTTCTGCCCAGCTCAGATTTTACAGAGGTGATTAGTCCTAGGCATCTCAGCTCTGATATCATCTCCATCCTCCACAATTTTGCCCACACCTCTAAACTGACAGCCTATACTTCCAGGGGATCTAGCAGATAAGCCCACAGTCTTACACATCACAACTCTCGAATTTACGTGTGCTGTAGCACACATGTGGAAGTGAGCTGTTAGTCTGCACCACTGTCCCTGGGCCCTGTACTTAAACTGCCAGGCTGCTGCTGGCCAGATCCAGCATACACTGGAGGAGTGGCTTAGATGGGAACAGGATAACAGCTAATGAATGAGGTACATGAACAACAATAATAGGGCCAAAACCTGGCTTCAAGTGCTCTTGAAGTGCTCTTCCGTATGAGACTTTTTCGTTCAGTGCTATGGTTGGGATCCCCACATGGAAAAAGAGAGGTGGGAAGCACGAGTGGGGAATCCTCTGTGATTTTACTGGCTCAGTCTCAGTGGAGGCTGCACCTATTTCTTTTTGCTTCCCCTTCTAAGACGTGTTAGGATGCTGGCAAGCATCAGAGGTTTGTATTTGCTTTATACCTGCTCAAAAGGGATTTATTCATGTTTTTTTTTTTTAATTTACACAGGTTTCCTATAAAAATCAGTCATAGAATCGTAGAATCATTGAATCATAGAATGGTTTGGGTTGGAAGGGACCTTAAAGATCATGATTCCTTTTAGTTCATAAGAAGATTTTGAGAGTAACACTATCCTGTCTTTGTTCACTGTATTTGGTAAGGACANAAAGAGTCCCTCCCCATCTTTCCTGTAGGCCCCCTTTAGGTACTGGAAGGCCACAATGAGGTCTCCCCGGAGCCTTCTCTTCTCCAGGCTGAACAACCCCAGTTCCCTCAGCCTGTCTTCACAAGAGAGGTGCTCCAGCCCTCTGATCATCCTCGTGGCCTCCTCTGGACTCACTCTGACAGGTCCATGTCCTTCTTGTGCTGCGGCCCCAGAGCTGAACACAGTGCTCCAGGTGGGGTCTCACAAGAGCAGAGCAGAGCAGACGGGGGAGAATCACCTCCTGTTCTCAATCCATTCTCCACCCAGCCTGTATTTGTGCTTGGATTGCCCTGACCCAGGTGCAGGCCCTTGCACTTGGCCTTGTTGAACTTCATGAGGTTTGCACAGGCCCACCTCTCAAGCCTGTCAAGGTCCCTCTGGATGGCATCCCTTCCCTCCAGTCTTCAACTGGCTTTTTGTTCCCCACCCCAAGGATGGGGCCATTGCTGATCTGATCTGCCATCATCCTGCACTTCCAGCCTGCCGCCATGTCTCTGCGTCCTCACCTTGTATTTGGCTGGCAAGCTCCCTGGAGTAGAGCATGAGGGGCCTGAGTCCCCCTGGAGGCTCATTCATTACAGCGCACCCCGAAGCCCAAGAGGGGTTTAGGGTGAGGCTTGAGGTAGTTTTCAGAAGCTGTTTATGTCCCTATTTCAAGCTCAGGCTAATAATTGCCCTTTAAAATTTCCCCTTTGGTGTGTTTGTTATATGTTTTGTTTTTGTTTTTGCCTCGGGGACATTTCTAAATCTTAAAATGAAGTAGAGGGGTCAGGCTGCAGGGCCACCACTCCTCCCCAGCTGCACGCGGCCACTTGGGGTTTGGAAACAGCTTTGGCTTTGCACCACAGTGACACAGCTTCTGTTTAGTTGCTCCTTAATGAAAATAAATGAAGATCAGAGGTTCCTCAAGTGTAAAATTGAACACCTGAAGGCTGTTCTGCATTGCCTGGGGAACAGCAAGCTACATGCCACCTGTACTACCCTTTGCTCCTGATTAGTCCTGAGTGCAGCGAGATTAACGTAAATTTAGGCAGGTGTGGGGTCACCCTGCTTGCAGCTTCTCAGAGGTGCACACAGCTCATTGTGAAGTCCGGGCAGACGCTCCTGCTGTTCTGGCCAAAGACAGCTGGTGATGGGCGTTTGCTAGTACCTAATTGCACTGGCTCTAGAACAGCTAATTAGAGGCTCATTTTCACAGCTTTCTAACAAGATGGGAGCCTGCCCTATGTTATAGTCACTGTGTTGTAATGTGTAGGAACTGCCATGCACAGCTGTAACGTACCTGGTCCCACTCTGTCCATTCAGCTTGGTCTGCCCAAACCTCTGCAATGGCCTCAATTCCATGCCCTCACGCACACCAGGGCAGCACAGCCATTGTCTGGGTAGTGCCGGCTCTGCACGAGGGAGCTGCCTTCCCACGTTACACATGGGCCTGCATCTTGCAAACTACGGTCATGCCACGGGAGGAACCAAAGTAATATGTTCATCATCCTCTCTTAATGCCGTAAACACCTCCCCCACAGCTTGCTACCATTTGGAATAGTTATTTCTTAATTTCACACTACCTGAACACACCTGTTGTTTCACATTCATGTTCAGGCCAGTCTTAACCTAAAATTCTCCTGGTGAAGCACCAGAAGCTCTCCCATGTGATGATCAAGGGAATGCATCTACACAGCATATGGTGACAACTTAAAACTGTCTCCTCTGTTATGACGCAGGCTGAAAGTCAGTTGAAAATGAAATATTCCTACTGTTTAACTTCTGCCCTAGACTGGCCTTCAAAAGGGGGGATTGAGGGCTAATAAAAATAAAGGTTGTTAATCCTTGAACAGTATCTACTTACACGGCCCTCCATGTACAAGCCAGTTTTGCCACATCTGACCTCAACGGATGCAGTAATTAAGGTGGACACAGTGAAAGGCTCATTCATATGACAAAACTGACCAATGTCATATGGCAAATGGAACTGGAGATGACAGAAGTCTTTAAGATTTGAAAGAGAAGCTTTAAGCTGTAAAAACAGATTCAACACTGAGAAAAACTAACCCATTTCTCCCCCCCCGAAACTACAGAATAATAAGAAAGCACACGCAGGTCATTTAATGTAAACACTTGCATGTCTGTCTCTTGAACTCTTTCCTTTAGGAAAGAATGATTTGACCTCTGATCCCCTGCAAAATCTGTACATGTATTTCAACCAGCATGTGTCCCAAAACCCAGACTCTACGGGGCAATATATGCTTGATATTTCGAAATGAGAGGGAGAGGAGGAGGAGGGAGTCAGCACTGCCTATAGTGCCAAAGCAATGATAGCCTGTACATATGAAGCACACCAGACAGGCAATGGAAAGGCAAGGCTGCACTTTGGAGAACTCAGAGGAGCTCTTAAACAGGATCTGCACGGTAGGACCTCCCCTCACAAACAGAGCAGCCTGGCAAACATCTGCCTGGGAGTGCTACCACGGCTTCAACCACACTGATGGAACGTTCTCTGGAGGAATTGTCCTCCCCTGGCGCTGATCTCCACGCGACTGTGTGCATACAGCTGTGTGCAGCACAGCCTATGCAGGAGGCAACGCGGGGCCGCAGCCCAGCCCTCCTGGATTCAGCCTAAAAGCCTGGCTGCTGAAGACTGATGGATACCTGGGCATACCAGCTTTATTCTGAATTTTAAACTACTACCAGCACACTTTGGCCGAGTCTGCAGAGAGACGCTAATGACAGCTCAGAAATGTGACTGATCTTATTTATCTTCACAGCATTTTTAATTCCAAGATACCATCCGAACAGCACTACTCATCAAAGAACGAGATGTGGCAGGGGGCTTTGTTCTCTCTCAGCTTTAAACACTTCATAGAAGTGTTTAAATAATCCAAAGTTTACTATTGCACCTGCATCTCTCTGGGCGATTTGGGAGTGGGTGGCCACTGCTGTTGTCCTCATAAAGAGATGGATGAGCTCCATCTCACTTTTCACAAGAAATTCCTCTTTCATTGCCAGCCCAAGCAGGAAAATTGTAGAGGAAAGTAATCACTGCCAGGATGCTGGGAGACACTTCGTGATTTTTGCAGGTTGCAGTCTGGGAAGCACACGTTGCCACTGATGCGTCCTCTCTGCATCTCTTCCACAGCCTATGCTAGGCAAGGTCACCGAACTGTACATGCCTCAGTGTATTTGTGAAATAAGGTTAAGCATTAAAAAGCCATACGCAAAAATATTTCTTCTTTAAGATTTTATAAATATTTTAAACCTGGAACTTTTAAAAGTATAAATTACTCAACTGATATGTCAAGAAGCACTGATGAGGGAATGAGAAGTCAACAATAACAAACCACTTCAACTCAGTGTCTCCCCACTCTGCTTGGAAAGGTGTTCCACTGAAAGAGGGGCAGTCTCTTCACATGCCTGGTGTATCCAGCAATGCTTGGCAAAACATTAGCAAACAGACATAGTATTTACAAATCTTCATCATCGAAGGTCTCAGTGCACCTCAGCATCACAGTCTCATAATCGAACTGAAGATCTTCTTCCTGAAACCACCCCAAAGCCAGGTAAGGTTAAAAACCACAAGAGTTGATTGTGTTTCAAAGTGCTTGGTTGGTCAAGTGCCAGCACGTGTTGGCTAATGTGCCATGAGCCCTGCTTCCTCTCCAAATCAGCAACCAGCACTTGTCAGTCAAGTGCCTGAGGTGCCCGATGAAGAATGTTTCAGATTCCCAACCAATTTCATTCTAAAACGACAGGGCTTCACCCTACCTTTATTTACATCAGTTAGACACATGTTATTTGACCGTGGTAGCAAGCATGTCACATAACAGACTCTGAAGATACAAGAGCTTCCTCGAGCCCTTAACTTCTCCTGATTTCAGGTTTTGCTGCTCGTTTAACAACAGAAGGAAATGGTCTTCTTGACCAGCTTACAGAGCGTAAGTGGCTCTTGAGAAATCAAAGTCTAGGAGATGAAAGTGTCTGCAATCAATCCAGTCCACCTTCTGCATTGATGCAAGACTCATCAGGGCAAGACTGCTTTTAAAAATAGGTGATGTTTATAAAATGTATAGCTTAAGGAACACTAAATCCCTCTTCCTTGCAAAATGACTCATCTGAAATCTGTAATTTTAAAAGAAACTGTGCATTTGAAGATGCAGAGGTGCTCAGTACAATTTATAAAAAAGCAGACTTTCACTTAAGATACTTTACAAATTTTGGACCTCAATCCAAATTAACTTTTAGCACCTTTGTTGCATCCCTTATCACGTTGTCTCATGACAACAGCTCTGGACAACTGAGAAGATTGCTTAACTATTCTCATGCTCAGAAATATTTCTGTACCACATAGCTTCCACAGTCCTGTTGTCATTTTTGGGCCAATATCCCTTAAAGAGCCCTCCCTTTCCTTGTCCAGATGATTTCCTCTCTCCTCCTGTGTGATTCTTTCTCAAGCATTTTCTATCACCAGGGAGCATAACCTTGGCAGCCTTGAGAGTCAGGGCAGCAGCTCAAGAGGAGCTGCACTCAGTGGGTCTGTGACTACTGAACAGCAAATGTACACAACCCAGCAATACTTTGTACCTGGATAGTTAACTGCAAATCGCATAACACAGAACTGGCATGTAATGACCAGCAATAAAATCTGTCACTTCATCAGTTCTGCAGGTGGAAGGAAAGAAGACCACAGGCTGCCTTTCACACTTCAGTCAGGTACATACTGTTTGCCTTGCCTTAGGACTGTACCTGCTGCCCACCTCCATATTGTCTACAGTGTGTGTGCACAGTGCATCAGGACACCACTTCTCCTGGGATAATCTATGCCACCAGCACTGCCCCAACTCCTGGGCTAGTGTACCGGCATGGGTGCTGCACCAGGGGAAGCAGAATGGTCTGTAGGGGTTCAGTCACACCCACAAGGTAAGCAAGAGGGGCTCGTATCCCAGACAAGTCCAGGAGTCTCCAGTGCTCTGAGTAAACCAATTTCTGGTCTATGTTGTGGAGCCTCCACTGAACTCTCTGCTGCTGCCAGAGTTGGTGATTCAAGCTAGCTGAAATGTTTCCTAGGCCCACTCAACAGTCACTTCTATTGCTGCCTCCAACTATTTGCTCAGAGACAGGGCTGAATTTCTGCTCTCAAAACAAAAAACTCTTGTCAGTTGTATTTTTTTTTTTGCCTCTTGGCAGGACTCTCTAGATATGTTGTACTGCAGTTATCTAAACCAAAACAGATTGCAACTTTCGCATTATCAGTATTCCCTAGACTGGGTGATTTCTGCTCAAACTCCCTTTTTATCATCTTATCACAGACAACTCAAAGTTCCTGAATAAAAAAAAAAAGTGCACACAGTCTTTTATTTCCTTTTGGATCCACAGTGCTCAGTCAACTGCCTATTTGCAGTATTTCACTACCACTCTCACCACAGTCTGGGAGCTCTGTGATGGGCCTGGGCTCATATATAACAATACAACACCAAGCAGGAGGATAAAAGCAGCACTAAGCCAGGCATGACATTCATAACTGGAAAACAATGCATCTTGCCTACAGTTGTTCTTTCTTTTCTAAGCATCTTTAGTTCACGGTCACTTACATAAACACAGGAAGAGCCCTGTTTTTATGCAGAACAGTTATTCACAGACCAAAGGGCTGTACAGATCACCGCCTGGTCTCTGACAATGGCCAGGAGTGGATGTTTAGACAAGAAGTGCAAGAATTTTACATGCAACATGCTCTGTCCCATAATATATGTTCCTGCATTCTGGCACACTGTGCTGCCAGGATGTTCTGAACTGGAGATCATATCTAGACTTTCAGGTTTATTAACTGTCAATGGACTGATCCTCCAGGAGTTAACTATGGTAATTTGCAAGTAGAAGTATTTTTTACTGTGTTGTTTGTTCATGTCATTGGGTGCTTTCTAGTTCTGGTGTTAGAGCAATGAATAATCGTTCTGTGTACCAAATCCATTTAAGATCAAAATTCTCTCATGCTACCCCTCAGTCTTTTTTGGTGAAGAGTCCTACTCTAGTAGCTCCCGTTTAATACCTTTTGCTGTGTCTGCTGCCATCCTCTGCACCTCCTCTAGTGCTAATGTCTCCATGAGATGGTGGGAACCAAATGGCACACAGAAATCATTATCTGATAGATTTAGACAGTGATGCAAAACTAGTTTCTGTTTTTTTTTTTTGTTTTTTGTTTTTTGTCTCAATTACCCCTCATCACAAACACTCTATTTTCTTTAAAGGAGCATCTGCTCATGTAACAGACACTGGGTGGAAGCTATGCAATAGTATATATAAAAAAAGAAAGTAGAACAGCGGCCATTGTAGAGGCACAAGTGTTTCTGAGCCCAAACAAGCTTGTTCTTGCTGAGGGATCTCTCCCTTTTGGTCCTCTACCCATGTGCAAGCTCTCAGATACCTCCTTGGCAGGAGAACAAGAACAGAAGGAAGAACAGTGCAAACACAATGACTTCTGGCTCAGTGAACCTGCAACAGTAGGCTGAGGGTAAGACACAGCACAGCAGCTGCTCTCTTTTACAAACTGTTCTCTTTTAAGAGCGTAATTACCCTATGCTGCCAGACAGGGGCTCAGGGTAGGGAACCTGGCACCAAGACAAAGCACAGGGTGGTCCTATTGAGCTCAGAATCAAGAGGCTGTGGGTTATGGAGAGAACAGGCACTGCTTCACCTGCTTAGATGAGATCACTCAAGCTTTTCCACGTGGAACTTTCAAGCAAACAGTAATAAAAAAAATCCTCCTATTACTTGCCATTTTTAGTAATATTCTAAGCAATAACAACACCTCAAATCTTGCCTCTTGCAGAGGCAATCCTACTGACCTTTGGAATGACACATCTGAAATGATAAACCCCACGCTCTTGTTTTAAAAATTCTGGACAATATGATCTGAAGCATGGAAAATAGAAATCCCTTTCTGACAGTGACAGAAATACACTGTTCCTCCTATAAGGAACCCTTTGGCAAAGCTTACCTGGCAAAACTGTGTATTAGCAAAGAAAAGGCTTTTTAGGAAGTCAGTGATCTGCAGATAGAGTCTGTGGTCATCCTCTGGATTTTCAGAAGTGCAGCTTGCAAATGCTGAACTGAAAATGGAACCAGAAATTATGTTTAATTTCCTGTTCCCTCTTTTCTCCTCCTACTCACTTTCTCTCCTCCACATTTTACTTATAAATTAAAGAAGACTTAAATTGTTTTCAAGACGAATCTGATAATGAAGACAATAGGTAAAAAAGACAGGGAGGAGTGGAGGTGTTTGTAGTGAGGAGATATTGTCTAACAAACGTGAGGAAGATATATAAGAACAGAGAACTGGAGTACAAGAAGCCACTATCACAACAAAGAGATCCACGGATACACTACAGCTGTGGTAATACCGCTTTAGGAAAAAGTATACATCCATCGTAACAGACAGCAACAATGGCTATTTTGCAGTGTATTTTGTAGGGTTGTTCAAAGGAACAACTTTGACTTCTTTTGCAAAGTTTTTGAGAAAATGCAATAAAAATGTGGTCATCAAATGACACATCATCTGTCACTGGCAAGTTTGTGCTCAGGTAATAGGTAACTTTGGTAACAAGCTCAGATACTCACTCTGGACCTCACCTCTATATCCTCCCTGGGATCTCACAAAGTTCTGCCACCATACCTCTGTCCTGAATTACAAGGCACAGGGTGACAGAAAAAAGAAGGGAACAGGATAAATGCTGACTACTGAAATACTAATCTAATTTTGGGCTTAAACTAGACTGCAAAGATGATGGCAATACATTGCAGTATTCATGAATGTTTTCTCTTGTTTCAAAAGCAAACAGCAATTGTGACCTAATCGATGTTATTTAATGGATACATGTCTGGTTAAGCTTTATGATGTATTCAAGAGTATTCTGATCAACAGTCAGAACGACCTTATTTCCATTCATGCTGTTCTGGAAGTGCAAAGTGGAATTGTGGTGAAAAAGTGAAGATTCACACTAAAGAACTGTCTAAATATGGAAAAATAAGTAGAAAACTGGATCAAAAAAAGGGATTAAAACACTATTTGGAAAGAGAAAAAATATCCTAACCAAGACTAAGCAGCAAGAATACATAAAAGATGAGTCATAATGTGATTTTCCTCTTGAGGAAAGAAACCCTTTTCTTTCCTTGGTCTAATGGGAAAATCAAAGGCAGTGCTAGTTTTGTATCTGACATGTTCTTTCTTAGGTAACTGTGATCTGACCTGCAGAGGAAAGAGATGTTATTATTTAATAGGTCTTGTGTTTCTTTGATGTTACTGCTCAGGTCAACCACACTTTAGCTTGATCACCTCCTTCTGATAGAATTAGGGTACTTGAAAAAGGTTAAGGGAGGCAATGTTAAAAAAAAATATTATTTTTGTCTCATTAAGTGAGAGTACAGTTCATGATTAGCTGACTTATCCAGGGAATGCCTTATGGTCCTCATAGACCTGGTAAGTGAGAGAGAGAAGAGGAAAACATTACAAATCTTGTAATTTGAAAGATGGAAAACTATGCAGAGTGGAGAAGAAAATTAGAAGGGTTTATCCATTTATCTAGAATCCAGAAGGATTCTTCCTGGATTTACCAGGCAGACTTACTCACTAAGACTGCCTGGTTATCCCAAAGTGACTGGGCACTCTTAGTAAGCGAGTCTTCCTGGTTTTGCTGTAAATGCCTATTTACCATTTCACTTGTACACCTTAAGAGACAGTACTATTGTGAGCACAATTGCTGCATGCTACCATTTTAACCATCTACTAAAAGTTAGGCACAAAAAAGAAAGTTAGGCTACTGACTTACTCCATGGCAAACTTGCTGCAGAGTATTGACTGTTGGCTATTAAGTTATTCTATCTAGCAAAAGGGGTGGGTTTATAATTTACCTCTGGCTAGACATTCCCTGAGTCTCATTTGTGTCAAGGAAACCAGCAGCAACATCAAACGCATCTTCAAACATTACCTGTCAGAGAAAACACTTTGAATGTCAACATATCCAGCCACTTAACAGTTTTACCTAGGGCATAATTTTTAATAATTAAGCCTTTAAAAGCATATTCTTTCTTTCCATTTAACAGGTATGTTTACTGCTACAGTAAACCTACAGGGTTTTGTGGAGACAGGAATAAGGAGTAACTATATTTCATGACTAGGAACACAAGGTTAGTCCGTTCCCTTAGGCCTGTGCTTCAACCTCCAAGAATTAGACTTGCATTACATCTCCCAAAACACCAGTAAAAACATGAATTGTAACAGTGCTTTCTGGATTTTACTGTGGGCTGTTGCATTGTTTATGGCTGGGGATCTCAGCTGTACCAGCCATTCTCCACAAATCCAATTCCAGTGTATGATCTGGCTTACAAAGGAGTTTGGATTCTGCATGTGACAGACCAGTAAGCTCATTAGTTCACTCTGCCATAACGTAGTTCACACATTTTCTGCGCCAGAACGTACTGTACATGCAATATCCCCATGACATTTCCTAAGTAGGTCAGCAATATGAATTGCCTAAGTGTCCTGTGACTCAAAAAGAGCTTGTCAATGCAATGTACTTATCTACTAAAGGTGACCCCCCCGTCCTTCCCTTGCAACTAATAAAATTACACACATCTTTGAGCAGCTAGTTGCTTAAGTAATCAGTGCTCCAGAACAGTCTGTGAAGAGTTGGCTGTTATTTAATCTCTTTTTTACACATGCCCTGGTCTACACAGGCACCGAATTCTTGGCTCTGCAGAAATGCATGGAACAGGCAGTCATTAGTCCCATATCACTGGAACTGGTCTACAAATACTTTATCTTTGCTATCAAGTGCTTTGATTACCAAAACAAAACAAACAAAAACAAACAACCAGGCAAAAACACTGCAGGTCTTGGGAAATTGGGCTTTTCGTCTGGATTTAGCTCACCTGTGCTCCTCGGAGGACTTGCAGAGGACAGTAACTGTATAATCCCTGTTCTTGCTCCCCACCCCACCGCAAGTTAGAACAAATTGTAACTGCTACCTAGCACAGAAACTCCACGGGTCAATGAAGACCAGCAGGATTACTGCCATGGAACTCCTATAGCTTGCTGTATATCTTACCAAGAGAGAATTCAATGCAGACATTTACTCAAAGACTGTTTATTGTCTCCACATGTGCATTCAAGTGGTCTTGGGAAAGCTTAATTACAACTACTGTATGTCTCCAGTTAAAAGCTGCAGTGCCTATTAGCAACTGAAGGCTTGGAGTTTCAGAGGCAGAGGATGTGTGTTACTGAGCACTTACTTCCTCCAGTGTGCAGACTGAGGAACCACTGGCTTCCTCACTGTTACCTCGACTGTCCCTCACATCACTATCAGTGCACTTAGGCTCCTGGCAAGCAGCCTTAGGATCCAGGAGGAAATCTCTCTGGCTACAGTACTGCAAGATGCTGTCTCTCTGTTCTTCAGAAAGTTCTTGCCAGAGGTGTGAAATAGCCATGGAGACCACAGGAAGAGGCGCCTCCTCAGTGCAAACAATTCCATGCTCTATCAGCAGGTCTACTGTGTGCTTATAAAAATACAGGTACCTGTAACGAAAGGAAAAGGAGCATCTCAAGACCAAGGTATCATGCATCCAGCTGCTGTATATCAGTGTGAAGGGACAAGACATCCAGGGACAACAGGACTGCCAAAGGCTCGACTCAGTCCCAACCTAGGCCATAGTCAATGCTGAGTTAGTTGCTATTGCAACACATGTGGTGAAAACGACCTTCGCCCTTGCATAAGATGCAGTTCCTCATGTCAGTTTTAGAAGCTCTAAAACTGAAACAAGCCGTTCCACAGACGGTAACAGACACTGTACCTAACCATGCTGACAAACTGAGCCCCTCTGAGCACTGCTGCCCGAGGCACCTGGTCTGCAGAGGTGGTGATCTCCCCTTAGCTCGGGAAACTTTCCTGGGACTGACTGACTGCTTGGTATTTGGAAGGTAAGCCAAGGATATAATTAACATTACCTCAGAATAGTGGAACAGTGATTAAACTTTGCAGGTAAGTAACTACTGTGCAATGCTTGTTGCTAAACAATTGAATTGACACCTTAATAGACTTCTCTAATAAAGTTGTTGTGCTGAACTGACCTGACTGTTGTAGTTGTTACCCAGAAAGATCCTGTTATATGATTGCAACCATCAGCAGGAGAGCAGGGAGTAGCTGTGATTTGAAACTACTTCACTGACTTCTCCCTCTGAGACTTCATACAATTATTGAACGTTGCCCAACACTGACAGAAGATTTTAGCAATTCTGTTCTGCCAAGATTTTATCTGCAAAAGGCAGGATCCAGCCAGAGCCTCAGCAGGATTGCCTCGGAACAGAAGCTCCAGGCTGCTGCAGGCTGTACTTGTTGCACAGGCAAACCTCATTCTGGCATTTCATAAATTTTGCATACTTGCCCTTGTATCCTGAGGCTCCTGCACTGCAGGTCAGTTTTTATACTTCTACTGGCACTGCAGTACTCTTTAAACTGTTGGCTGAGGTCATACCCTGATGTATTAGGTACTATACATGCAGATAGAACAAGACTACCCTGGGCCTGGAAGCTCTGACTTGAGAAAGCATGGGAGCTCAATTTCCTCCATTTTACATCTGAGGAATTGCATTCCTAAGACTGACTTCTGTGAGGTCTGTAGTGAAACTGGCAATTGGACATTAATGTAATTTCAATCTGGTGACCAAAACACAGAAAGAGCCTGCTCCTTCTGATAGCACTGTGTGGCACAGTGAACCACAGATAATAATGTCTACTCTAGCAAGCAGCACTGAAGGTTATTTTATGTTTGTTAGATTATTAGAGCTTCTCAGATGAAAATAACAAGTTCAAAGGAGTAAAAAGCAAGATTTCTATAAGCAGCAGTCATTGTTAATAAGTTTTACTGGGCTCAGAACGATTCCTTGGAAGATGTCCCAGTTAGGCACATTTCCTGACTAACTAAACTATTGCACAAGAAATCAACTCAAAAGAACTGTTTTTTTTCTTTTTTTCTTTTAGTAAACCAATATTGAAAATATTAAAATAACCCCCCCACACACAAACATGTTTGATCTCCAATTTCCATGCTCTAAAGTATTTTCCACCACTGCTGGAGGCAAAAATACCATAAGGGGGATAAGCATTCTCATGTCAGCTATTGCCCTCACCAAGAATTTTGAAAATCCAGCTCCAAATGAAGGATGTGGAGTTTCTCAAACAGAATATGAATCACCATTAGACTGCTTTGCTAAAGAAATTAAGCTTGAACAAACCATGACTCAACAGCTTCCTTCCCAGCTGGAAGGAGACAACCACATTTTGCACAGGACAGAGTACCGTGTAGTCCTACCATTGTAGCTGCAGGACATGGCTAAAAAGAAACATTCCGTAGAAGCTCAATGCATTTCTGATGCTGCCCAAATAATGCGATCAGACTATCACCAAGAAGTTGTTGTTTTCTTTGCTGAAGACTTCCTACTGTTATGCCTGTTATCATTGATTATTTTGCGAGAAGAACTGGCTATGAACCGTCTGCAGTCTGCAATAAAATGGCAGGGTAAATGGCAAGGGGCCACACGGCACTGCAAAGGCCCTGCTCTAGCTAGTCAGTGAAGAAAGGGAAAGACGGGTGTTTATGGCTCTGTTGTGCAGTCTTTGATGAAGTAGGGCTTACTTCCCCCAGAAAATCTTGATTCAGCACATTTCAAGGTCTTACAAATGATACCTTACTACAGCCATCTCCAGTTTTCACAGGAGCAAAACCAGGCACAGTAGCAGTAGGCTGGTGCCATCTGCTGGCAGATCTGCAGTCTTATTTTGATGAAAACCTCAATAATCCAAAAGAAATTTATTAAAAAAAAAAAAAGTTCAAAGCAAAATGAAAAAGAAGAAACTGCTTAAGTTTTTATTTATGGTGGTGAAGCTCTGGAAGAGGATGCCAGCTATAGCTGTGGATTCTCCTGTACTGCATATTCTTAACTCTGGGATGATGAGCATAAAATTGACTCTGCTTGATGGTACAGGATAGACTAGGTATCCATCTGTTTCTCAAATCTTTCTAATAAAGTGATCATTTATCCTTTTGGAAAAGCATCCATGACCCCTAAGTACACCCTAGTACTATATCACAGCAAGGGGAAGAACGTGATGAACAATGTACTCAGTGTTAAGATACCACTAACTCTGAAAAATGGTCATTTTACCATTACAATCCCAGATTAAAATACATGGACCACTGAGAGGAAGACAGTGGTCTTTGATTTTTAGCTCCTGCATCAGTCACTTAGGAGCTGATCCCAAAGAGGGTTACACACTCACCCCTTCTGGCTGTAACACATGCAAGAGCTTAGGTTCCCCTCCTCCCTCCTTGTATTGCAGTCATTTTGAGGAGTGCTTTCTGATGTCTTCCAGACCAACACTATTCTGCAGACCACAGCCTGAAGACTGCATGATCTTCCCTTGTCTCTTCCAGCCCTACACTGCTCTGATCCTACAAAAAAGTACTCCAAGCTGCTGGGAGCTAAGCATCCATCTCTGGAAGGGATGACAGTGCCCCAGCTCTTCACACCAATACCATTAGAAGCAGGATGACCACCATGGAGAGGGGGAAGTATCTGCCCACCTCTACCTACCTCTGGTTCCTGCACCTCCCCTGTAACACGTGCAGCTAGCCACTTGCAAATTTCATCTGATGAAGCAATTCCTATGTTCCTCAAGTCTAGCCCCATTGTGGGGATACAACTTGATAGTGGAACTGACACCACAAATACACAGGGACACACGCCTGGATAAATCTTGCTGGATGAACAGCCTACTGCTCCATCCGGGCTTGTCTGTTAAACCACTATTGTTAGCAGGTATGTTGCGTCTCAGTGTGCAAGCCATCTGACAGTGGCAAAGCGTGTCCACACGGGCACTGACACGCTTGAAAGATTTTTTTTTTCCTTTCTTGAGAATGGGTGGAAAATCCTCTGGGATTTTCCAAGGCCAGGAGAGCTGGGGGCTGATATGATGCTGGGAGTCCATTCACATGCCAGCCACAGGTGAGGGAATTGGGAGGTGCTCAAACTTCATCGCCAGCAGGGCCAAAGTTGCTGGCACAACGCTTCTGCAAGGCAGATGCAGATGCAGGCTCCATCAGGGTTTCACGTACAGCAGTGACTGGATGCAGTGTTAATGCAAGCAAATGAAAAAACTGGAGGCGAGCTGGGGTGCACCTACCGTTCAAATTCCACCAGATCTGGCGATGAAGTGTCTGGGTACTGGATAAATACTGGCTTCCCATCCTCTTCCATTGTTTGTTTTTCACATTCTTGTATCAAACACCAGACAGTAGAGTCATTCTCACTCACAGGTTCCGAGGGTGATGCAGCGCTGAAAAGAACACACAGGAAAAAAAGCCACATGAACAACTTCTTAACTGGATTAATAATGTCTTTGTCATGGTCACTCCAAAGTCCAGGGCCATTCTTTGCAAGCAAGCTTCCCCCCTGCCTCCTTTTGCTTTGCAAGCAAATGAGAAGGTCTGTGGTGGAGACGAGCTGCATAGGAGGCAAAGGAAATACAGGCACTGATTGGAAATGAGACCAACAAGATGCACAGAGTGTTCATGCACTGTGTGGGATTACAGGGGTCCACGTGGAATCTCTTCATCTCTTCCTCATGATGAAAGGTCTGTGCTTGGAAATTCAGTAACAATGACAAAGAGGCTCAGAGATGCTGGGATGGAAGCAAATGCAAAGTATTATCATATTTCCTTGATTGGTATAAGCCCTTACCTGTGATTGCTGAAGTGCCTCTTGACATATTCCTCCCTGACTTCCTCCAGGCTGGATGGGTTCCCATCCTCCAGACTGAAAGACTCTGTTGTCAGCAGAAAGGTAACTGTCACGTCAGTGGAGCATTTGGCTTCCCTCTCATCCTCAATCCCAATCAAGCAGAATAATTCTGATAACTGGTCCTTCACGAGCCAGAGCTCTTCGTTAGGCAAAAGTGATGTGAAATGAGACAGCTCTGTCTCTCCCACAATATAACTAGCATTACTGGGAGTTTCTGATCATTGAGGAACTTAGAATCTAATGCCCTCTTCAAAACATTGATGTGACAGAACTGATGGTGAAAACAATCAGCAAATCAAAAGTCCAGGCAAGTACTAGCCAATACAATATTTCATGATTGCCATGTAACGAGCAAATTGCACGTAAAAACCCCTGACAACCAACTCTGTGATTCAGCAGCAGTATGAATTGTACATATATGCAAGTAAATATAACGGGAAGTTTACCTCAAAACTCTCCTCAGCCAGCCCCACTGCTTGTGATACCTTCAAATTTGCACTGTCAAACTACTCCTTCTACCTGTGACTGACTTTTATGGGTTATCTGAGGATACGGGCTCAGAGGAGTTTGCTTGTTTAAGCACTGTGACTTTTAATTGATGCCAATTACTGGAGGTGCAAGTTGCATGAATAGCAATGCTTTTTTTTCTAGGGTGACCATATTTTGGAGGCTGGAAAGGACACAGAAACATGTCCAAAGCCTCTACCCCATCAGCCCCCGGTCCTACTTGCTGCCGCTGGAGGCAGTGGCCGGCACCAGCAAACAGCAACATGCTGGCGAGGGCGCGAAGCCACGCAGTGGGAGCAGCCTCCCCTGCTG
This sequence comes from Anseranas semipalmata, assembly GCA_013399115.1. Lineage (NCBI taxonomy): Eukaryota > Metazoa > Chordata > Aves > Anseriformes > Anseranatidae > Anseranas > Anseranas semipalmata. The sequence goes on along the minus strand of VXAA01001562.1, from coordinate 115,034 downwards.
ACAGCACGTGCCAGACCTGCACGACTCGTGGTGTCGAAGGCGACCCGCCAAGCTGAAAGGGAAAACAAAAACAAAACCACAGCATCTCTTACCTGTTTCTGTTGGAGTAAATTCTTAAGTAAAAGCTTCCATTTCCTATACTTTTGTGAGGAAATTCTCAACAGATTCTCTCCCCTTCTCCTATAACTGAAACCAGAGCCTGCTGTTTGAAGTTTAAGGTCTGCACTGTCCCTTGCTTACTGCTACACAGTCACATTAAAGTCTAATACTTAATGGGAGCAGCCACACACCTGTCTCTATTTAACAAATAAATAAAAAGCATGTCCAGGCAAACTGTCCAAGGCAAATACTTGCATACAGTACCTTTCATCTTCAGCAAAGAACCCAAGGTTTGCTCCAGCTCCTGGATATATTTCTTAGCCTTACGCAAAACCTGATACTAAACATAAAAAGAAATCAGAACTGATTGCTCTCTGCTCTGACTAGATTCAAGTTTTAACATGCCTTGGTGGTTTTCTTCACTTTTTTCCTTCATTATCTTGATGTCTCTGAGCAAACAACTGTGTTGTTTCACCAACTACCCATATCCTTATGAAAAGGGGAAAGAACTAGTCGCAGTGCAAAATTAAATATAGAATATTCTATAATATAAATACATTACGCAATACATGCACATAATACCGAGTCACACAGGCATCTGCTACTGAAGCCTGCTCTTTCATCAGCAACTGTTCTTGTTTGGATCATTCTCTTCTTGGAGCGTGTCCAGAAACACCATGCCTGCAGCAGGTCTTGTTGGATGTCTACCGACTTAAGGCATAAGACTTTACTATTCATTTCTCATGAGAATTTCACTAGAAGCCCTTGCCATGTTCTACTCTCAGCTACGTTGACGTGCACTGGAATAACTTCAACATTGCACATCATCCCTTCATCATTTATAGCAGGCATAACGAAGAGCATATCACCGATGCCTTTAAACATACCCATCTCGAAAATGTTTCAAGATTTACATGATCAGTGAGACCATCCAGTCACCTTAGACAGGAGGTCTGTCTCGCAGAGCTTTCACACCAGATGTTTTAGCCAGGCACTAAGAACTAGAATTAGGAGTAAACTTCTGTATTTAGGCCCTTGAAGATATTGACCTTCCTTGGCTCCCAGAAGTCATGCGATGGGCACAATACTATGAAGAGCAGTTCAAAGAACTGGTACAGGAAGATAGTACAGTCAGATCAGACAAAACAAGTATCTGTTTAGTCTCGGTTTCTCATGTTATGGTGATTTCAGCTTAACTTGCATCTCCTCCAGAACATGGCAAACTGAACTCTTACCTGAAACTTCATGCGAGGTAAGAGGCTCAGCTGGCACAAGCCCCAGATAGCAGTATTTTGCATGCTCAGAACCTCAAGGCACTTTACAAGGATGATTCCTGTCTCAAACAGTCATTTTACAAACTGGAAAACTGAAAGTAACCAATCTAACTGAGTTGGTGGCAGAGCTGAGGAGAAAAGGAATTCTGATGTTTACTCCTCTACTTTGAGCACAGTACTACCCAACTTTTCAGTAGCATTTTTGGTTAATTTCTCCTTTATAAACATTTTTTTTGGATTAAGTAGCTTCTTAGTTTAGCAGAGGCCAGTAAACAGTAGTTTTTTTCTGCCTTATTTTTCAGAGACAAAATGCACTTCATAAGATGAACGAATTATTTCCTTCCCTGTAACTTCTTCTGCCCCTAAACTCACGAATTCCAATTTCATACCAAAATGCTGTGAATCAAGATAATTTAATCATGGGATCCTTTGATTTGTCTCCAAAATATGGCTACAAAGAAGCTGCAAAAATCCCATAAGAAAAGTGCAGACAAGCCACATGATAAACCCATGACCCAGAGACGACTAAGTGAACAGTTTGCTCAAGATGAGCTGGCAGCTGCGAACTAAAAGGGATCCAGGACAGCTGCACAGAGCGAAATTACACATGTACCGGCATCCCTAAAGACACAGCGGTCACCCCGATAAATACAGTTAAACTTAGACACACGTGTATGACAGCGATACGTAAGAAGGCTTCTCCTGCGCACCTTCGAGGCCGAGTTGTCCGGCTGGGACAGAACAGCTTCCTGCAGGCTGCTGAAGAGCCCTGCCAGCGCGGCCCGGTGTCGCGCCTGCGACAGGCGCCTCTTCGCCACGCGCGGTTCCACCTCCTGCAGCTGCGCCAGGGCACCGGGCCGCACGCTGACACACGGCTCGGTACAGCCTCCCGCTGCCTCCATCAAAAGCTGCAACGCAACATTTGTTTGTACTGAGTGAAAAGCGAAGGAAAAGCGACCCTCCCGCCTGCGCGGCTGACGCACGATGGAGTTCAGGGAGGCTGACACGACCGCTCCAGCTCATTTTTCAGCAGGAAACCACGGAGTTTGAAATCTTCTCCTTGCCCGAGTAATGCCACCTGTGAGTTTGGTCGGAAACCCAACCTCTCACTAACGAGAGATCGGAGGACCTCCGACCCCCTTCCCCGGAGCCACCTGGGGACCCATCTCCACGAGACACCCGGGGCTGGGCTTCGCGAAGCACCGAGACCCCTCGGCATGTCGCGAAACGCCAGACTTCTCCGCAGCGCCGCCATCCTCCCCCAGTCGTGGGGGAGCCGGGACGTGGGGCGAGGGCAGACCCTTGTCCAGCAGGGCCCGCAGCGTCGAGGGCAGCGGGAAGGCAACCTGCCCCGTCCCCTGGCGGCCCTCGCCCGGAGGGGGAGCGCGGCGGCCGCCTGCCCTTCCCCGCAGCCCGCGGAGGACAAGCCGCCCCCCGGGAAGCGCACCGATGCCCCCCTCCCCGTTACCGACCGCCAGTATCGCCTAGCGGTAAGAACAGCTCCCGCCCC
>VXAA01001562.1:75073-111610 GCA_013399115.1 Anseranas semipalmata | reverse complement strand
GCGTTTGCTTTCCCCAGGGGGTGCGCGGGTCCCCGTGAGCCCTCTCCCGGCCCCGGGCCGCTGGGCAGCGTTAGCCCCGCGGAGCGGGGGCTGGGGGACGCGCAGCGGCAGGAGGGCGGCAGCAGCACGGCGGCACTGCGCCGGCCCTGTGCTCGGCGGGGGGCTTTGTCCGGCAGCGTTACGGCTCCGCTCCTTGGTTCGGGTGTTGCGGGCACCGGCCGCCCGGGTAGGGGCGTGGAGGTCGGTGCAGAGCTCGTGAGCCCGGCGGCGCGGTTTGGCCGGCGATGGGTTTCCGTCCTTGGCGCAGGCTTTGTGTGAGTGTGGCGGCCGTTCTGAAAACGCAGCGTTTTCAGAGGGCAAAATTTTCTCTGGCCAACGGTGCAGTCGCTACCTGTATCGTTCATAAAACGTGTTCTTTGTATTTTTAAAACGCCACCACTTTTCTAATACTTAGAGGTCAGCAAATAGTTCTTTGGCTAGGACAATATTCTTTCAATTAAAATTAAGAAATGACTGCTGGGGTCACAGATGTCTGTTTCCTTTTTCTGTAGGAAGCCACTGAAACAGGGGCCGGATGATGTCCTAAAAGATTAACTGCTGGGGGGGGGGCAAACCACATGCTAAACAACTTCGGTTGTTAAATTTTGTATAGGGTGCAGAATAATTATTTTTTTTTTCTGAGGCAAGTCTTAGCCATCAGAAATCACCAAACTAAAAGTCAATGTCCACGTCACTATTGTGCTTTATTCATATTGCAGAAATGATTACCAACGAGACATAATGACAAAAAAAAAAATTCTTTTGCAGACTTTTAAGCCAATCTCGTTAATAGATGACATTCAAGATAAAAGTACTTCAAAGCTTACAGTGCAGGGTTTTTCTTCCTCTTTCTGTCCTGCTTTTTTGTTGGCTAAGTACAATTTTTCCCGTTAGTCTAAAAATAATACTATTTTCCAAGTGCTGTACTTGAGTTTTCAACATTTACTGACATGATTCCTGTTTCCTCATTATCAACTGACTGTTAGAAGAAGTGGGAATGTTTTGCTTACTTGCTTCAAAAAACAAGAAAACCACTTGTGTTTAGCAGAATGTAATCTTCTTGTCAAAAACTGTTTGGCTATGTTCTTTCATATTTCTTTTTTATTTGAAACGTGCTGCAGAGTGGAAGAGTACAAATACAAAATGCAGAGTGTTTCCTGGCTTAGGAAAATAGCTAACGCATAAGTAGTGGATTGTAGCATTACTTGTGCAGTTAAAGCTTCTCAGCACTAAGTTACAGAAGGTCTCTTGTGCCAGAAGAGCCCTCACATGACCGGAGTCTTCCCGTTTTGCCCTCTTTAGGTGGATAAGATAGTGGACCAGCTGCAGCAGTTTGTTCAGAGCTACGATCTGGCTGCCCTGCGGGATTATTGGAGTTATCTGGACCGGCGCCTTTTCAGTCGTTTGGAAGATGTGTACCGGCCAACAGTGAACAAGCTGAAAACCAGCTTGTTTCGATACTACCTCGTCCATACTGTTCAGGTGGTGTTTGATTTTTAGGCTTCTGATATAAAAATAACATCCTGGTCTCTGAAACCAGAGCAAGGAAATAGCCCTGTGAGCCTCTGACCAGCCTGGTGGGTAAGGGATGAGCAATTCGTGTGTCGTGTATCGGGAGTGTGGTAAGGAGTTTGACACAGACTCGCATGACGAGCTTGCAGGCAGGATAGGGAAGCTCGGGCGAGAGGGAAACACAGTTAGCTGGGAGCAAGGTGCTTGTGCTCAGGCACAAAGGCAGGCTCAGTCCCTGCCAGATGGGATGGCTGTACTGCTGGCTCAGTCCTGCCCACTCTCTGTTAATAACTTGGATACCTGGAGAGATCATAAGGTTCTTAAACACGTCTTCATGGGGCATGGCAGCGAGAACATGGGAGGACAAGGTCAGTGCTCAAAGTAGTCTTCAAAAGTTGAAGAAACGGTCAAAAGATAAAATACCTATGTAGATAAGTGTAATCAACTGTACTGGTGCAGAATAAGGAGTAACTGAGCAGGCAGCAGTAGTGTAGAGAAGGGCCTTATCACAGCAGTAGGGATGAACAAGCAGGCTTGTCTGTATTCCTTCCGCTGTAACCTGCAGGCAGGACTCAGCTGGTCCTTACAGGTACCATGGTTCCTAAAGAATCAAGAGAGTTTGGGGGGTCTAGAAGAAGAAAAAGGGACATTTGAAGTTGGTGGAGTTGAGTTTTAGTTTATAAAACAGGAGAGAGGGGAGATGTGGGCTTCAAATCTGGACAAGGTAATGTGGGAGAGTAAATGAAAGTGTTTTTTGTCTGCTCTGAATAGAACAGAAAATAATGAGCTTAAGTTGGAACAGAAATTATCTCAATGATACCTCAGGAAAGTGAAGGGGATATATTATACAGGGAGAGCTTTGGCAAGCAGGGTAGACAAACACCTGTCAAGAAGTTGTGTTTCATTTTGTACAATTTATGAGCAATATTTCCACCTTGGTTCCGTTCCCTGACTGAAAATCTTAAATGATGGATGTTGATGGCAGAGTCTGGAAGTGTGGTTTCTGATGTTTTGTTCTCTTGCCCTGTGCTTTGGAATACTGTCTGAATTTGTACTGTCTGAATAATGTATCAGATGGATTTTTTTTCAGGCTACATCTGTGGTAGAATTGAGTGATTTGATGTATACTTTGGTCTTGTTTGCGAACACTTGTGTCTTACGTAAGTGGACAAACTGCACTGGTTTAGCTGGAAATCACTGTAAGGAATTAGCTTGACTTCCTCAGCCTTTAAAGGCAAGACTGCGGTGACTAGAAGGAATGTTGGAATAAGTGCAGTTGTGAGTTTGTAGCATATTGGCAATTGTTTTGTTCCTAATTGAGTCATAATTCTAACCACTTGCTCTGTTGGTGAAAGTAGTTTTTACCACGTTCATCGCGCAGAGCAAATATTCCTAGAACCCGTGTGGTGGCATGAATGGAAGCGTGAGCATTGTTCTTGCTGTGTTTCAGAGCGGCCGCAATGACAAGGCGCAGGAGTTTTTCCTCAAGCAGGCCTCCGAGCTCCAGAACCAGGCGGAGTGGAAGGATTGGTTTGTCCTGCCCTTCCTCCCTGCCCCAGACTCCAACCCCACCTTTGCCACGTATTTCTCACGCCAGTGGGCAGATACATTTATTGTGTCTCTGCACAACTTTCTGAGTGTCTTATTTCAGTGCATGCATATCCTTTTTTGAAAGTAATAGTGAAATCTCCCTTGCCGTGGTGTTACACTTACTATTAGCAGCAGTGCCAAGAATACAGTATTACAGAACCTCCTGCTTTCAGGTGATTGTTTAGAGCCAAGCCTTAATAGGAAGCTGGTGTTTACCAGAGGATGTTGGAATAGTTATTATTCAATTATCTGATGATAAGTTATATTCCCTGGGCACAAACAGTTGTGGTTGCTGCTGGACTCATACCTATGCCAGTGCCTAGAATAGCAGTCAGAAATCTTATGCACATCTTGTTGTGAAACGCTTGCCTGGTTACTTGGCATGCTACAAAACAGGCATGCAGCCTTGGGTCGTAGCATTTCCTGCTAGACCCCTGTCTGGGTGCATCTGTTCACAACGTTGTGTAGTGACAGCCCAGTGTAATTGGGCAGCTCAGCATTAGCAGAAATACCAGCTTTTGTCCCACACTGCAGAGTTCTGGCCTTCTTTCATGATGGGCAAGGTTACACTGCAGCTGGAATACAACTGGTCTTGAACTGTTTCCTCAGTGTACCCTAATGCAGTAAGATTACCTCTCGTCCTCCGCTTCCGACATGTAAAAAGGAGGAATCTAAAATCTTTGCAAAGCCTATGTGAAACGGTTTGTGGAAATGCAAAGTTGGTTTGGGTAACTAAGCTGTTACTGGTCTTCTGGCCTCACACGTGCTTCTTGCCAGGAGTGTGGGCTGGGCACCTTTGCTGTCTTAAAGGCACATGGCCAGTATTGGTTGGTTGTGCTGGTTTTTAGAATTAAGCCAGGTGTGCGCAGGTTGTTGCCTTGAGTTTTTCTTTAACATTTCTCACCAGTGCCGGTCATTTTGAACTTTGAAGCTGAATGTCACAGGAGCAGTCTCATACAAGAAGAAAATGAGTCCTTGCGGCATAAGGTCAGAACTGAAGTCACTCTTTACTTGCTGACTGTATAAGGCTGTGAGTTTTGGGAAGTTGGTTCTGTCTGTCCAAGAAAGTTGTATCTCCTCAATTTAGTGCAGTTATTCCAAGGCAGAGTCTTGTGTAAATCCTTTGTTATTTTGGTTTGTCTTTTAACTGTCTCCAGCAAGCTTAGGGCTGCAATCACCTGATGATTAGTGTAATGTCTGTTTAGGACATTACTGGGCCTCTGCTGGAGGTGACTGTCCATCTTCCCGTGCTGTCTGATGGGTGCAGATACTGTGCAAATGCCTTTTCTGCTACACTGCAAATTCTGACAAGCTGAAACTAGTGGCAGGTGAAGTGCATGTACTGACTTTGCAGTGGAACCTTATGGACAGTAATCATGGTCCCCTCCAGAATTTAGCTGACGGAGCAATTGAAAACAGTAATAACTTATGGTGAAGAGGCAGAAACCATTACATCTCACACGGCCACATTACCACAGTTGAAGTGCACTTAAAGCAATTTAGATCAGCTAAAGCAAATGTGAATATCTGTTTCCCAATTCTAGACCCTACTGTAAACTGTAAGAAAGGCTGACCTGCTCCACCAAAATGTCACCCTGCTCTGTGTCTTGTTTTTGATAGTATCATCCGTAGATGTTTAGAGAAAAGGTGTAAGAATATATAACATGTCAGTCTTTTCCAAGTATAATCTCCTATTAGAGAGACTCAGGAGATGTACAATTTAAGAACCTTCTAAACTACAGATCACATCTGGATGATCTCGTATAAGTGGGAAACCTTATTCATGTAAGCAGGACTTCAGTTTCACTTCATCAAACATGCTACATAAAAGTTCTCCCTAAATGAATACTTCAGTAATCTAAGTTTTGTGCTTTAACCTCCTGTGTTACAAAACATTGTTGTATGTTGTACTGCAACTGTTCTGGTAACTGATCAACTCTGTGTTCATCTGTTGTAAAATGTTGAAATAAAATAGAAAAATTTATTCCAAAAAGGAGGTTTTATGGCTCAAGAAAAGCAAGGCTTGTCACCCTGCACTGTATGGAGTCAGTAGATCAGGAAAACTACCAGGACAGATCTGCAAAGATGGTCAGTGAATACGGAGAGCAGGATAGGGTATGTTTTGAAATAGAACTCTTTTATTTCTTCCAATTTTGCATTCTGTACTTCTGGTCAAATTGAAGCTGGGTTGTGTTGGTTTTTTTTGTTTGTTTGTTTTTTGGTCTTGTTTTGTTTTTGATTTTGATTTATATCACAAACTGCATAAGTGTTCTCTGTCAGATAGAGCTAAAACTAGACTTTTTTTTTTTTTTTTAAATTACTCAGACTAGCAAGGGAAGCAGCTGCCTATGGAATACGGGTTTAAATAAAAATGCTGTGAATAAATATTGAATTAAGTGGTAGCTGGAATTATGCAGTGATTCCAGCTTCACTGTTGAAACTGAATGCAAATACATGAATAGCAACCTGGATTTCTGAAGCTCCTTTTTATTTTTGTCACTGCTTTCCTTAAGTACTGTGATAAAAGGACAAATAAGAATTGTATCTGAAAAACAAATATACAGAAAAGCCTGAGGAACTCATCACGTAGCCAAGAGTCGCAGGCATAAACCACATCTGTCACGGAAAGCTGCTTCCTGAGGTTCCTCTCTGCTCAGGGGAAAAAGAAAAATGTTTCTTTCTCCATGATGTGGAGATAAATCTCACTGTCATGCTTGGGAGGGAGCTGAGCAGGATGCAGAGCTGGATTTTCAGGGTGGCCTGATGGCGTTGGTCTCAGCGCGCCCTGCCAGCTTGCCAAACCCTTGGCTGTGGGAGGAAGATGACTTTCGAGGCTCGGTGCCTGTACATCACCACCGCCAGTCACGTGCGTTGCCCTGGCCTCGAGCTGCCTGCGTGGAGTGGCAGGCTGAGCAGTTCTGCCCTGGCCGACTCTCCTTTCCCAGCACCGGTAATGCCGCTACAGCAACACCTCAAGAGGAGTGAAGGGTTTTAAGCAGGCTCCATTTTCATATGTGTAAAGTACTGATTGTTTCGACTACTTGGACTAATGTGGTGCTCAGCTGGTCAGGGCAACTTTCTACCCTCCTTACCCTTCTAGGGCTGTTGAAATAAAAGGAACAAATAACTTTGGCAAGTGGGAGGGAGGTGAATCTTGGTGAAACTTCTGCTTACTTGGCACTCTCTTCTCTCGTAGCTATTTGCTTTGCAGGCTGAATCCTCCCGCATGAAGAAAGAGGAACTGGAAGTGGAAGAAGCAGTTGTGCATCACAAGCTGCCTGCATATGTGGCCAACATGGATCGACTAGGGGACTCTGAGCTGTGAGTGCCTGCAGGGGAGGAGCTGGGGACAGACCCTGCTGCTTTTATTGGGTCGTTTCCATGTTCACTGCCCTGGGAATCATTGCAGAAATGCATCCTGGCAGAAATTGTCTCCCACCTTTTGAGAGAGATTCTCACTGATCAGTGAGAGCCCAAGCACATGCAGAAGTTATTCTGCTTTGGTCTCAGCATTACACCAGGGCATTTTGGGCAGCCAGAGCACTGCTAACAGTGCAATACCCTGCAGTGTTGCTGAGATTAAGTAGATTGTCTCGATTCCTATTTTCTTTAGTGGCTGTGGTGCAGTATGTGAGTGCCCTGTGTTGTTTGTAGACGTTTTTTTTGTCACCTAAAGGGGTCATTGTTATGCAGGGACGGGCTTTCTTTTGCAAAGTTGAGTGAAAGGGAGCTTCTATTCTGTGAGGCTCAGTTATGCATGGAACTCCCAATAAATCTGCAGATGAAGTGTGTTTTATGGCTACATCTCTTATATTCCTCTCTGTGGAGATCAGGCAACATACACAGTGATGCAAGGTGTTTAATTGTTTGTTGTTTAAACCCCTTTTTATCCCCTAGTATGCAGTTATGTGAAGCAAGTCTGCATGCTTGAATTCTTTGTGTTACTGAGCTTTCTTCCTGCTTTAAAAGGATCTGAAAGCAAGAGTAGTTTAGCACCAGTGTATTAATAATACTTCTGGGGCTTTGACTTTCTCGTGTGCTTCTTTCACGTCTGTTGAGGCATGAAGTGGAATTGATCAAATAATGCTGCTGACAGTGACAAATAGAAGTTGTAGCTGAGGTCACACGCTAAGTCTTAGTTTTAAAATTTCTGATTAAATAGACTTAAGTATCTGCTGAACTGTCTTGATAACTGCTCTGCACTCTCAGCACAGGACAGGCCACAGAGTTTAATTCGAGATTTCTTTTGTCTAACTGCTCTGTGAGGAAAGCCCTGGTATTCACCTGTGCATGTGGGAGTGATGCGAGGGATGGGGTAATACATTCTCCATGTTTTTGACCAGCTGTATTAGGAAAACTTGCCTTAGAAGTGGTGTTTCTTGTGTGTGCAACTCGTGTGTTAGTTTGGGAGCCAATTCTGGTTATTTTTTCTATGTCTGTGCTCAACCCAACGCTTGTTTTTGGGTAGAACAATTCCTCCTTAGAAGAAAGAATGAGACAGTGAAGGTGATTGTATGCCCCTTCCCCTGTGCGCTGCTCTACTCTGAGGAAGCTATAGTGTGGTCAGGTCAGGCAGTTACGTTCTGGGAAGCAGCTGCTGCTCTTGGCATTGCGGGCTGAGAAGGGAGGTGTGTGTAATCACAGAAATGGACCTAACCTTTCTTAATTCCTGTGGGTCCTGTTCTTGAGGTGTTGAGGACCTGTGCTTTAAAATTGCTGAGCATGACTCGCTGAATATCTAGGCGTGTTTTGAGTGAAACACTGGATACTGCCTTTCAAAGAAGGTCTGTTTTATGCCTTGAATTGGGAGTCCAGGCTGAAGACGTTCTTTGGAAAACTGGGTTCCACCGCCTTTCCTTTGGGGTCTTTCTAAACTAACCAGTTGGAGTGGAAGGAGTTTGGGGTGGCTCTGCGGGTGATTCATCAACAGCTGGGCTGTCTTTCTCCATGGCACTGCCAGGAAGTGAGATTTGGTTCCGGTGATTATAATGATCTGCTCTGAACACTAACAGAGGATGTTTTTGAAATATTTTTCTAGTGCAGAGTGGTCCATCAGCTTGGGATGAACATCTGTCCTCCAGAGGTTCAAACAGCAGGCACTTTTCTTGTTGGTTCATCTTTGATCAGGTTGTCTGGCTGCACTTTCATGTTCTGTTTGATTTTTATTTATTTTTTTTATTTTTATTTTTATTTTTTATTTTTTTAGTGATATGACCTGCAGCCAGAGAAGTACTGCACATTCTCTTCAGTCCCGTGGAGGCTTTCTCTCGTCTTTTCTCTCCCAGAGTAAAAAGGGCCCTTCCAGACCAGCTCAGCCAAGTGGGGCTTCTCCAACACAGACTGGCAGCATGCTGCTAGGGAAGAAAGAACCAGCAAATCACCAGGTGATTCTCAACTGTATTCATTGAAAGGTGTTCATTAGCCAAGGAGTTGACTTGCAGCACAACACTGCTCCAAGCTTTTGCTTTCACCTGGAAGAAAAAAAAAGTAATTTTCTTCCTTGTACACTGGGTATGAATGCAGTACAAGAACAGCTGCTGATGTCTGGGGGCTTGTAGCTCCCTTGCAGATGCCTGGTTTCTTTGCCTCCTCTTTTGCTCTTTCTTCTGCAGCCTGGTACAAGCATAACTTTGCCAAATCATTCCTCTGCCTTCCAGAGTGCCAAAGGAAAAGAAGGAGCAGTGAGCTGTAAGGATGGGAAGAGCCACTTCAGTGGGTTAGTAGCAGGCGAGTCAAGCTCCCTGCAGCAGCGGCAGAAGCGCTTGCAAGAGCATGGGAAGGAAAGGAAAGAACTGCTGTCGAAAGGGACCTTTCAGGTACTGGGCAACACTGCGAAGCTGGGAAGTGGAGGGCTGGCATTTTCTGTTTGTTGCGCTGGGTAGTAAAACAAATGCAAATGTTCCCGTTCAGCTTCTGGAACGCTACTCACATCAGCTGTATCAAAGGTTAATCTCTGTAGTTAATCAACTCCTTCCACTCTCAGATTGTTTCTCTGTCTCTGGAAGGGACTCAGTGTTGACATTTCAAATGGAAGAAGAGTTGTCACTTGTCACGATCTTGTCAACAGCCTTGTCCTGGGGAGGGTATGTGTTGTCCCCCTTAATGGCTGTTATGTTCAAATACCTTGTTATAATCCACCTTCCTTAGTGGCAATGGGCTTGGTGCGCCCACTCTGCAGAAGTGAGCAATTGTAAAATAGATTTGAATGCTTGATCTTTAAATAAATAAATGAATAATGCTGTTCCAAAGAGTCCTGCAGCGTGGATTGCAGAATCTGTTTTTTCTTCTCCCTGTTAGCTGTGTTCTTATGCTGGTTTGTGCAGGCTCTGTTGGACAGCAAAGAATTGCAGGCTTTCCTGGATAGGAGTGGAAATATCCTTCATAGCAATGTTTTGGAGTTCTTGCACTGCATCTTGCAGTTTTGTGGGGTTATGTGCCCTGCTTTCTAATGTAATAAAAAAATAAAACTATGTCCTGGGTTTTAACTGCTGAAGGCCAGTAGACTGCTGCTGTTCACCCGTGTGTTGTCTGGCTTTCAGCAGCCATGCGTTTTTTGGAGTGGAGCACAGGAGGAATAGTGGCAGCATCTCAGCCATGTTTATTTTGGCTATATGAGACACTCTCCCTTGGGGGAGAGGTGGTGCTTGGGAGAGGAGATGTTATTCCACCATGGAGTGCTCCTGGCTGTGGGAGAACTTTGTTCTTCATGGCTTGTCTAAAAGAGTTTAATTAAACACTGGTCAGAACATTGCAAACCCTGGCTGCCTAACAAGTATCCTTTGACTTTACTTTTGCTGTGATGTTCCAGGCAGTGTTTTCCTGCCTTTGTAAAAGTTGCATCTGGTCCTGTTGGGGAAGCTGATATTATTTAGCTTTCTGCTATTCTCAATGCATATGAGCAAAAAGGAAGCCGAAAGGCTGCACTGTTTCTTTGACTCGAGTGTTATTCATTGGTTGTTATCTCCCCACGTTAACTAACACGGAGCAAGGCATTCTTGGATTTATTTCCCAATCTTTTCCAACTTTGTGAATTCAGATGATTTGATTATGCAGTGTTTGACTTATTGCTCAAGATATGACAGTCCTATAAATAAGGCAAGGATGTCTTAGGGAACAGAGATTCATTACCATGCAGACTTTTCAGGTATTTCGTCTTCAGAGGATGGTGTAGCTAAGGGTTGCTTGCAGACATTTTGCTGACTTGTGCACTGTATCTGCTCCCAGTGACAAGGGGAGACAAAGATGCTTTCAGAGACTTCTGTGGTGCTGCAATGGATATCTTGTCTCACTCGGATACCTTCACCCCCTAAAAATCCATTTGTTCTAACTCTTGTCTGTCCTGTCAAATTGGGTTTTAAACTTCTGGACTTGTGTTGACTCTACAGTTGTCATCAGTCAGTTGGCTGCATTGATTGCCATAGTGTGCACAGACTAAATCCCTGGTTGACAAGTATAATCCCTCCACTGTGGCTCACCGTTCTCCAAGAACTTTTGTGCAGACTGACCTGTATAATAGACACACTTTATGTTGATGAATGCAAGAATTCTTTGAAATATCACAGAATCACAGAATTGTAGGGGTTGGAAGGGACCTCCAGAGATCATTGGGTCCAACCCCCCTGCCACAGCAGGTTCCCTAGAGCAGGTTGCACAGGTAGGCGTCCAGACGGGTCTTGAATATCTCCAGAGAAGGAGACTCCACAACCTCCCTGGGCAGCCTGTTCCAGTGCTCCGTCACCCTCACCGTGAAGAAGTTCTTTCACATATTGGTGCGGAACTTCCTATGCTCCATTTTGTGGCCATTGCCCCTTGTCCTGTCCCCACAGACCATTGAAAAGAGGTTGGCCATATCCCTGCGTCCCCCACACTGCAGGTATTTAATGATGATTTAAATATGATGATTTGATTGTGAGTCTGTGCTTGAATAGCATCAAAATGGGCATCTGATATCAGCTGAGGTATGCTGAACAGAGACACTGTAATTCCTTTAATTCTGATAGGAAAGTGTATGGCTGGACATATGGGGGACATATAAAGGACACTGCAACCAAGGAGGCCATGTTAAACGGCACAGTTGTGCAGCGTGCTATCATTGTGCTCAGGAGGAAGGTCCCTGTCAGAAGGGGAGTTGAGCTGACAATGCTTCTGTTTCAGTACAGCTTTTGTTCTTTCTCCCAACAGGCGGGGTGGCTGAAAAGCTTGACCTGGAGATACTGCTTCCTTGTATCTCACACAGGATTTCTTCCTACAGGGCCAAAGTGCTGAGAAGAAAACAGAGATTAGCACATCTGAGACGGAGCCATGCTCAGAGCTGCAAGCTGACCAAGCAGAGACTTCAACCAAAATGCCCACCAGCAGTACAGAGGCTGTGGGGGTCCGACAGGAGCAGCCTTTCATCGTCCTGAGCCAGGAGGAGTACGGGGAGCACCATTCGTCCATCATGTACTGCAGGTAACAGGCTGGCAGAAGAGGGCTTTCTCCTAGAAGCCTCTCCAGAGGACCAGCTGTGTCTGGTTTCTCCCAGCCTCTGTTCTGTCCAGCACATTGTGCATGTACCCTTGGTTGCAGGGCAGCTGAGGTGGTGTGACTGAAAATAGCCTGTAGCTTGTGCATTGAGAAAGGACAAAGATTTTTGTGATAGGGAAATGCCAGCCAGGAGGAAACTCCCTGGGAAAGCATGTTTGTATTGCTTAAGGGCATTATGCTTTGTATGTGGAGCTGGAGCGCTTCATTGCACTGGTTGTTGTGGGCTGAACAAGAAGTGGTGCAAAGAAGTTCTGATTCCTGCATTAGAAATTGGTGCCTGTGTGGCCAGGAGAGGAAGAATCACTGGGGTATCTATTTGCATCTAAGAACTTCAGGGAGGAAAACATCCAATCAGTTTCTTTCTGCACACAGGGTTGATTGTTCTGGACGGAGGGTGGCCAGCTTGGATGTGGATGGAGTCATCAAAGTGTGGTCTTTTAACCCAATAATGCAAACTAAAGCTTCATCTATTTCCAAGTCTCCGCTGCTGTCTCTGGAATGGGCAACCAAGCGTGATCGGCTGGTGAGTAGCCTGTGCGTGTGGAGACTCAAGCTCTTGTCATGGCAGATGATTTGGAGCTCAGTTGTTATGTGTTGCACATTAACTTCTAAGTGGCTGCTCTGCGGGCAAAATCAGGGCAACAGTTAGTTTCCACTTTAGGGAGAACTGAAGCCTGTAGGGTCTAATAAAAGCCAGAGAGTGAGGCTTTGTGTGCTGTGTGTATTTTGCAAGGAATTCACCACTGCTTGCCCTGAGACAGCAGTTCTCAAGCTGCAGCGTGTGAACGCTTCTGCAGGACAGAAGTAGCTCCTTTAAGAGAAGTGCCTTTCTGCAGGCAGTCACTCGTAAAGGCAGGCAGAGGCACAGCAGCCCATGGGAAGCCTGCAGCAGGGAGCTGTGGAGCTTCACTCACACCCTGAGCCAGAAAACAGAGAGAGCAAGGGTGTGTTGGTGGTGTCCTGGCTTGTGCAGGTGTCAAAAGGGCCCCGTGTCCAGTTTTACACTGGTGCCTCACACAGCTGGGGGTCGGTACTTGCATGAGGACTTGGAGGCTTGTTTAAATATCATGACAGTCTAAATGTTTCCCATAGCACTTTTCCTCTAACTCTGTTACTAGAGAGGAGCCTTAAATTGCATGCATTCTTCTGAGTCCTAGAACTGTTACTGGTGTTTCATGCCTTCCCTTGGCAAAGAGACAGGGCTGTGTGAGAAGGCAGGCCTGCCACTGAGGGAATATCATTCACATTCTGGCACTGTCAATGTGTTGCTGCTAACCTCAAAATGCCAGTTGTGAAGAGCTGGTGCTGCAGCTTGTCTCTTTCATTTCTTTTGCTCTTAGAAAGGAAGTTGTCCATGCAGTCGTTTAATGAGTTCTCCTTTGTAGAGTTTATTTCCTTCTCCTGTAGAGAGGTTCTTTCTCAAATACGTGGGGATTCAGCAGCAGTGCAGGCTGTGAAGTGAGAAGGATCTTGCTTGCTTCATTTTCTTTGATAATTCACCCCTCCATGGTTTTTCTTTTTATTTAAATTGTAGCACCACTGAGAAAGCATGTGTGAGCCCTTCTGAATAATTCATTCTCCCCTGGATGAAAGAAGGTGGCTTCTACTTGGCTTTTTCTTAAACTTTGATTCTGTGTTACTCTTTCCTTGCTCCCCTAGATATTGAGATTCCATATATATATTTTGCATCCCATAATGTTGAGCCATATTCCAGAAAGCGGCTTGTACTCTACCTCGGTGCTTATCAGATCTTTTTCTCATGTTGTCTGGAAAGCAGTGCTTTTACCCTGATTCTTGTGGCTTTAGAGTAGTCCTACTCAGCATGGTATGCACAGAAAGACAGGATGTACCTATTGGAGTTATACGTAATTGGAATGCATGAATGAAAGAAAAAAAAATTACTGTGTGGTGTTGGTAGTTGCTGGACAGCATCGGTGTACTCCTCACTCACACTCCTTCCATCTCCTCTTTGCTGGTTTCAAGCTATTGCTTGGCAGTGGAGTTGGGACGGTTCGTCTTTATGACACAGAAGCAAAGAAGAATCTCTGTGAAATCAGCATTGATGAAGACATGCCCAGGTAACTCTGGAATGTTGACTATATATATGCGTATGCACATACATATATATGTGTGTGTATATATTTATGTACATATATCTTGCTGGTTTTGACTGTGGAAAGACAGATGAAGTCTCAGTGTCCATACTGCTTCCCTGCAACTGCAATATTATATAGCCTTTGTGTAGATGGCAGTCCCTGTCTGAGCATAAAACTGCTCAGTTACTGGAGAGACTCAAAATCTGCTTAAGCACATGAATCATGCCCTCCTCTGCAGTGCCCCTGAGATGGAGGACCTGTCTTGCAGGGTCTGTATGGCAGAACTAGGAGCTGAGTGTTGTTCTTGAGGCAGTTGCTGGAGAGAGGCATTTCACACTCTCTGCTGTGTTTCAGAATCCTGTCGCTTGCCTGCAGCCCAAGTGGTGCCTCCTTTGTCTGTTCTGCAGCAGCGCAAAGCCTCATCTCCCACATGGACTTCTCAGCAGTCAGCTCTGGGGGCAAAAGCATGAACCAGGTTCCTGGGAAGCTGTTGTTATGGGACACTAAAACAATGAAGCAGCAGGTACTTGCTGGGTTTCTTTCCTTTCTCAGTCTGCTTGCTGAGAATAAATATCTTCTGTTTTAATGTGCAGGAGCCTTCTTTCTAAATTATGCTGGCTTCCTTTTCAATACCTTTATTCCCCCGCCCCTTCCTGTTTCTTGTCTATCACATGTAGGATAAAACAAGCTGTTCTTAGCTGCTCTTTGTAGCTGCTAGGTTTGGATGGTTTTTTTTGCTTTGTGTGTGTATTTTAGTTTTTTGATGAATTCTTCAAAATACTCCATGATCTTGCTTCTCTCCTGTCTGCAGAATTTATGCCTGGAAACATATCAAGTGGTTTGAAATGATGCTTTGCTCAGGCTTTCTCCAGTTAAGCTATATTGAAGGGTTTTCTTTATTGCTATTTTCCTTTGCCCTTTCCCCCCTGTCCCCATGGATATTGGGGCCAATTTGCATTCCCCCTCTCTAGGGGGACACTGTGGCGTGAGCATGGTGAACTGTAGCTGTTCATCCCAGCGTAGTATGCTCCAGCTGCAAGGACTGCTGGAGATACCAGCTACCACACAACATGAACTTGTCTGTCTTCAGAACTCTTATAGCCATGTATCGAAGTGCCTTTTATATCTATTTTTAAGTGAAGTGCTTCTTCCAGAGAATTAGTCTCACCTCATCTTCTCCATTGTTTCAATTTAGATGGGTCATATTCTGACAGTGAATCCCGGTCTCATCCCTCACCTTTGCCCTCAAGAAATGCTTTCCCTGATGCATAGGAGAAAGCAACAGACTCAAGCTAATGTCTGCCGGAGGCTGGTTTTGCAGCCTTGAGGACATTGCTAAGAAAGCTGTGTCTTGGCTGAGGTGAATCGTTGGTTTAGTGTCACAGTAAAACGCAGCTGCCAGCCTTGAGGTCTGTGGTCATGAGAGGTGTAGGAGTCCAAATTGTAGGAGTTCTTGTTACTAGATACCGTCTTCCTTCCCTCCCCTGGGGTACAGCCACTCAGCACCCCAGCTCCATTAGAGGTTTCTAGGCATTAACACAGACTTTCCCTTCCAGCTGCAGTTCTCCCTGGAGCCTGAGCCCATTGCTATTAACTGCACAGCCTTCAACCACAATGGCAACCTGCTGGTCACAGGGGCTGCAGACGGGATTGTTCGTCTCTTTGGTATGTTGGAATTGAGCTGTGGTGGCCCCTTGTTGTCCTTGGCTGGCTGCTCCCCCTGCCTCAGCACCCTTCCTCTGCCAGCAGGGAGGCAGCTGTGCAACATGACCAAATGCCAAGTTGAAAGCTGTTTTCTATCCTTCACAATCACTCTTAGGAGTGAATTGACATAAGCTTTCCCTGGGGAACATTGTCTGGAGGCCCTGGTTGTGCTGCTGGATTTGTTTCCCTCCTGCTTAGGAGCAGAGCCCTTGAGCCATGTCATCTTGGCTGTGCCATTATAGCAGTACCACTGTCAGAAGCTGTCTTAAGTAAAGGGATTCATGTGTGACCTTCCAGTTTGAAGGCAAGGACTTCATATCAGTCCTTCACTGAGCAACTTCTGTTTCTCAGGTTCTGTCCTCTTTACCCTGTCCTTGTGATAAAGGCAGCTTGGGCCTTCCTTCTTTGTGAAAAAGGGATCTGCTTTTGCCACTGCTGCTGGGCTGTGAGGCTACAGTCCCAGGTGGGTGGGAGGACAGAGATAGCAGGAGCTGTGGGAGCGGACAGGGTAGCAAGCGGAGGAGAATAAAGGTGCCAGTGTGGCTTGGGTGCAGAATGACTGCAGTTGATGCTGAGTACGTGAGCAGCCCTGTAAAGCTGGAGGGAGGGGTGACCAGTTATAGACAGTGACTTTGTGTCCAGGGGAATTAAAAGCCACATGTTGGAGAATAAGGACATGGTGCTGGGATTGGATTGGGTTCCCACATGCTGGTGTAGAGGGCTGGGATAGGGCCCTTATCAACTTAAAGGGCCTCCCTCCTCACACCAGCTCTGTGCGCGTGCTGGGAGTGTTTCAGTACTGGTTCTCCCCTCAGATATGCAGCAGCATGAGTGCGCCATGAGCTGGAAGGCACACGATGGGGAAGTCTACTCGGTTGAGTTCAGCTATGATGAGAACACAGTCTACAGCATAGGCGAGGATGGCAAGGTAGGCTGTGGGTGGCCTTCCACTGGTCATCTGGTGGCAAGATCCCTTCTGGAGTCTTCTCCATATGGTGGGGATAACAGTCTCTGGAGAATTTGCAAGCTGCTAACTGTAGTCTTCGATTACATCACCGCATGATGAACGCGCAGCACCGCTCTGCTGCATTCAGTCTCTGCAGAGAGAGTGGCCAGAAAGTGTATTATCAGCTGGAGCTGACTCAGACCTTGTCTGCAAATCCTGGTCTTGGTGACACATCTCCTTCCTAGGGAATCCATGTGAAGATGACCTTTCTGTGCCCCTGAAATCACCATATTTGACGTCTGAGATTCCCTGAGGAGCAGATACTTGATCACTTTGCATGAAATTCCTTGCCAGTAGCTCCCTATTGTTTAATAATAAATGCTTCAATTTCTTTAGTCCCACAGCCTTCAGCAGTAGAGGTTTGGCTCAGGGAGGGAGGTTGCCTGAAGGCACGGGTCCTTGGCTGTTGAGAGTTAAGTGAAATCCCAACAGGATCCTGCATGTAGTGTGGAAGTACTCATAGGCAACAGTGCTTATGAAACGTAGGGCATATGTTTGCCTGGATGGTAGGCATGCTTACAGCCCTTGCAGCCCATGTTTTGTAAATATAGTCACTTAGAGATGTGGAAATGCCATCTTCTGGTTGTGTGAAATAACCCCTTCTCTTAAAAACTGTGAATGGGCCCTCTACTTTCATCCCAGTCAATTAAACTATGGGCTTTTATAATCTGTTTTTGATATTCTAGTTTATTCAGTGGAATATTCACAAAAGTGGCTTGAAGGTGTCTGAGTATGATCTTCCCAGCGAAGCTACAGGTCCCTTTGTGCTGTCTGGATACAGTGGATACAAGCAAGTCCAATTCCCACGAGGAAGACTTTTTGCCTTTGACTCTGAGGGGAACTATATGCTGACATGTTCTTCAACTGGGGGAGTCATTTTTAAGGTAAGTCTGCAAAGTGATGGGAAACTTTCTTCTGCACCCATACAAGCATTTGTTACAAGGCTGCAAAAGCAGCCACTGGAAGTTCTCGAGCAACACTTGCCCATCCCTGCTCTATAGGACTTGCTGTTCGTTTTGTTGTGTGGTCAGTACTGTGTACATTTTAGCAGTGTGTAATGTCCAGCAAGTGTTTGAACTCTAGGCTCTCCCTCTGTAGCTAGAGGATGTGTGCTCCTTGTTCCTAAAGCTTAGCTGCAGCAGTTTTTCTCAGTGCTAAGTGCCTAGGACAATGTTACAGATTTTTTTGTATATTAATGCATGCTAGCTCAATGCAAAATGTGCAGTTGTTGACTGATGCTCATCTTCAATCTGTCTCATGTGCTTGCTGATGTTATGCTAGTCTCATCCTGATTATATCCTCTTACTGGGCACAGCACATGAAATGGAGGGTAAGACTGAATGGTTCCAAGTACCCAAATTTCTGTTGCTGCAGTAGCAAATGGTTACTGATTGCATCCACCTTGCCTGCCTCCTTTTGAATCCATGTTTATCAGTATAAGCCATTACAAGACACTTAAAATGGAATTTTTACTTTGCAGCTGGAGCATTCAGAGCACCTGCGCGAACATAAGTTATGGCTTAAACTTACATGCTCCTCACAACTGTGCTCTTAGCCTGACTTGTTCAATTACTACAGCTTAGCTGATGTCAGAAGCTGAGCTGCTTGAGATCATGTGCTTCTGTCCTGAGACTGAAAATTTGCTTCCTCATGTGTGCTACATAAATGTAAACATACCTCTTTTTTTCTGCATAATTACATACCCTGATAGGGATATGGAGTATGTAGTAGGCTTAGGATTCTCCTCTGGGTATGCTGCCCCCGCTGCAGCAACTTACCTCCTTAAATTCTTATGCTTTTTTTTGTTGTAGTTGAATGGTGAGGAGAAGGTCCTGGAGAGTTGCCTTTCCCTGGGAGGACACCGAGCTCCCGTTGTCACAGTGGACTGGAGCACGGCCATGGACTGTGGGACCTGCCTCACTGCCTCTATGGATGGGAAGATTAAGTTAACAACCTTACTGGCTCAGAAGTCTTAACCGGAACAGCGCTGAAGGAAGAGAGCAGCAGACTTGAAAAAACAGTGTTAGCTCCACAGGAACAAATTGCATGGGAGAGAAGGCAAACCACAATCACTCTTCTCATTTTAGCTTTTGCCTCTTGACAGATGTTAAATACATATGCCAAACCACTGTGCAATAGAATGCCGATCTGGGACCAGATCAGTGGCAGCAGTGAAGCATACAACTCCACTGACCCGTTGTGGCAGCTGGGCTCCCCGCATTAGGGAGTCTTGATGTAGCACGTGGCTAGGAGGCTGCTGGGATCATGCCAGGGGTTGTGCAGAAGGTGAGGCTGGAGGAGGCATACATGAGGCAGCACAATGTGTGGTGACACAGATGGCTCAAACTGGAAAGGCCAGTGCAAAACCAGAGTATTCTTTGGGTATAATGTGTTTTTTGTTGTTGGTTTTTTTTTTGTTTGTTTGTTTGTTTTTCATAAAAAGAAGATATTCCCTTGCACTTGATTCCTGTGCTCTGTTCAGCTGTTGCTGCAAAGTGTGGAGGTTGGCTTGGGCAGTGATGTTCCAAGAACAGGCTCCTGCATGGAGAAAAGACCTTTTTGTTTTCACCAGGTGCTTCCTGCACTGACAACCTCTCAGTGGGGGTGCAAGTCATCCACGAACAAAAATAGCTGCATTGGTTGGATGTATTGTGTTCCCTTGCAGTATCTGCCAGGCATTAGAGGAGGGATCCTGAGTCAGACTTCTTGAAATGCTTACATTAGAGATCAGAAACTACATAATGCCTGACGTACTTGATGGTAGAGAGGAGAGGGGCAGACCAGAACCAGTCTGGTCTTTTATAGTGCTCTGTCACTAGAGCCATCTCCTAAAACACTAAATATCAATTGAGTCAGGGAGAACAAGTGTTTGAGTGGAAGGGCTGAACAGCTTCTGGGTCTTTCTGGTTTGACATAAGACAGCTGGTGCTTCTGGGGGGCTCATAAATACCTCGTCTGTCAGCCCAAAGTTGGACTTAAAATGTGGGATGTGCTGATTTGCGGAAATGATCTGAGTACTCAGGACTGTTCTGCTGGGAGGGTGGCAGGGCTTCGCTTCTGGGTTAATGAGAAGTTGCCAGTGTAATTTGTTAAGGAAAAGAATGCACTTCTAAGTTCTGCTTCTCAAGTCAGTGTCTTTGTGCAGTGGAATAGATGAGATCCTCAAGTGATCACTTCCATTCACATTCCATCAGATGTGAATGGAAATAAAATCCCCTTGCTGAGTACCCTCTTCCTCTCTGAGCCCTGCCAGGATTCAGCCTGAGGCTGAGATGCTTGGTGCCAGCCCCACTGTGTGCCACAGGTTGGTGGGCTCCTCTTGCAGCTTGTGGACCAACCAGCCACTAGGTGTCTTTAGACATTAGAGATCAGCCCAAATTCAGGCTGGAGCAAAGGGCCTACTTGAACGTGGCTAATGGTAGCTTCAGCCTTGAGAAGAGAGCCAGGCTGTGCTGGAGACAACGCACATCCTTCTTTGTGCACCTGGAGCAGCTTTCTATGAACTCCCAGTCATACTGGTGCTTTGCAGGGGTAAACTTGTGATCATAGCTGCAGGACTTTAGCTTTTGTTTTTTTCTTTTTCAAGTCACATTTATTCAGGCTAAGCTAAGCTTCTGCGTGGAACCCAGGATGGCAAGGGTATGTGGTAAGTAATCTTGTTTTTGTATCGTGGGGGAATTGAGGGATGGGGACTGCAGGCAGCTTCCAGCTCTTAGTCCAGGCATTAATGACAACAGCCTTTTCATATAGACTGGTTTCTAAAGCCAGGTAGCTCAGCGGAGGGAATGGTGAGAGGCTTTCTGCCCAGTTTTGGGGTGGGCAGGGCAGGAATGAAACATTACTATATTGGCAGTGGTATCTAGAAAAACCCTAGTGTACTCAGGGGGAAAGCTTAACATGTATACGGGAGTTGAACCTTTAGCCATTCAAAGTGTGATGGGTGTCCTGAGTCTGCAAGGATCCCACATGTGATTGCCTGGAGCAGGCATGGAGTTGCATGGAAACCTTACCCAGCCCTGGTCGTACAGTGTCCAGGAGGGACTTTGGGAAGGGATGTTGAAGGGAGGCTTAAGGAGGCCAGAGAGGGAGTTCCCAGCATTTAGCTGCTTGGAGCAGGGCAGTGCTTTCTGGAAAGACTGGCCATATAAACACCACAACCCTTCTTCCTGACCTCCCTGGGAAGTGCTCAAGGCCAGGCTGGATGGGGCTTTGGGCAGCCTGATCTAGTGGGAGGTGTCCCTGCACATGGCAGGGTGGTTGGACTAGATGATCTTTAAGGTCCCTTCTACCCCAAACCATTCTGTGATCTTTCCCTGTGGACAAGGGGAAGGGAGTGGAAAAAGTCAGTGCAAATGGTCAACGGGCTTTTGCTATGCCTGCTTTCCCATTCCCCACCTGCTTCCCTAGTCTTGCCGTTGTGAGGCCCACGTTCCTGGGATGGTGGTGGGGACTCTGGGGGCTGCTTCTGGTCCTAGCCAGGGGTCAGCTCTGGGTGAGTGGGGGGCTATCAGTGTGGTGTGTGCTGTGCGCCTTGGGCTGAGCCCCTTTGCCCTGAGGGGCTGTTGTGGAATAGATTTTATTTACACAACTTTAATGTAGCAGCAATTTAGGATTTATTTTATAAATAACAAGGTTAGATTGTATGATTTTAACAGCACTTAATCAGCATTTGATCATCAGCCAATTTAACATGATTTCAACAGAATTTGCTACGATAGAAACAGTGACTTAGTTAAAGATTCAAGAATGGCAAGGTTCACCCGAAACTTACCACAGGGTCCTGGTAAGTGTCTAAATCCAGTTGCGCCCTTCCAAATTACCCCCTAGAGTGAATTACTCACCCTACTCTCCCGTCAGTGTTTGCCCACGGACGAGCTTGTTCCTCGAGGAGTCAGCCCTGAGATGCACATTCCCTCAGGGGTACCCTGAGAGGCGTCCCAGCACAGGGGGAGATTGGGGGTGCTGTGTCCTGTGGTCCCTGGAGAGCTCAAGGGGCTCTTCACTTGGGGCTACCGTTTATAGGACCACGAGGTGATTGACTGTTAGTACTTTTCCATCCTGGCCGTGGTTCAGATAAGGCAATTTTGGTATTTTCCACCAACCCTGCCATTCTGGTACCTCCCAGAATGTACAGTTCTGGTACTCCCCGGAGCCCTGGCTGCAGGGTCTGAGATGTGTTCAGGGAGTGCCTGTTCATACTCACTTTTTATGCCTGTTGCCCAGTGACAATGGAGGACTGATGTAAAGTTAGTTAATCTTGAACCACAGCTGAGTTGGGGAAAAGCTACTCCACCACATTTTTCTTCTGCTATATTTATAAGGTAAAGTAATTGACTCATAGTGAAACTCAGGGTCCTTACCATGCTGTTCTCGGACTCTGATGTGATCCATCATTTCCCCATGAGGAATTTCATGCTTTAAGGCAGCACCCTCCTTTGTTCATGGTCATGGCCAAGGAACGGTCACATGGAGGCCTACTGAGGCTCATAAGCCGGAGCAAAGCGTAGGTCAGGTGCAGTGGTAGAGCATACCTGCCACAGGGGCAGATGGATGCAGCGTGCCCTGTGGCTGTGGCAGGATGATGGTATATCTGCTGGGGCCTCTGCAACTTGCCCCAGCCTCTCCCAGCACTGGGAGGTTGGGTTCCCCCAGCCCTGGGTCACCTCTGGGCAGGCAGGACACCTTACTGTGTGCTCTCCTCCCAGCCCTCTGGCGGTAGCCTTTGGGTAAGGGTGGAGGATGGCAGCTCTGGGTGAGGGCAGTCCTGGGGTGTGAGGCCCTGCTGGGGTGATGGGGGCAATAGCTGGTTCCCAGGCTGTGGCAGGGAAGGCTCATGCTCTCCTTGAACCTCTTCCACGCTCCTCGCACTGGGTGTGGTGAGGGCTGGATGGGGCACAGGGCCTAAGCCAGGACTTGGTCACCAGTGTCCGTGGTTGGGACATGGATGCACCTGAGAGGTGCGTCCATGCTAACTACATCCATGTTCTTCATCATCTAGCACTACAACAGCAGAAGGAGCATCAAGAGAAGTCAATTAATTACAAAATGCAGCCAACAAATAATGAACGACATGAAAAAGTATAGAAAAAGAGTAATATAGGTTTCAGAAGGAAAAAAAAAGTCACCCCCAGCTGAGTAAACACACCAGAGCTCACAAAAGCACAAATCCTGGAAGAAAATTGTAAAACAACAAAATCAAAAGTATCTTTCAAAATTGTGTAGTAACTTGCTGTGATGCAAAAAGGTGATCCTATGGTTTTCACTCAATGCCAGAAAGTGAAGCCTCGCTCCCCTCTGTTTACTTCCTTACTGTTGCACTCCACAGCCTGGGATGCTCATGGCTCTGCTCAGAGAGGCTCTGATTTCCAAAAAGCCAGCACAGACTCAATGGCTGCAGGTCCCAGCCCTTCATGGGAGACCCCATGAGAGGATCAGGACTCATTTCCTCGCTCCTGTCTGGAATATATCCAGGGGGAGCAGACCAAAGGCCCAGAGAGGGCAACAGGACCTAGCCCCTGCTCTGTCCTGGGGGCTCTGTGCCACCTCTTCTCTGGGTCTCCCCTACAGCTCTTCCTCAGAGCAGGCATCTGGAGAGATCTGAAGGTCTGTGGGACACCCTGCTCTGAGCCTGCCATGGGGACAGGACTAGGCCTCCTGGAGGAGGGGCTGCCCAGCTTCCCCGTGACTTGCTCAGGTAGGCTTCGATCAAACCTTTTATCCCTAGAGTCCCCTCTAGGCTCATCTGTTGCCCTGTGTCCCCACTAAGCCCCCATTGCTTCTGGGTTTGAGCACCTGTGCATGCTATCAGGGTTGCTCTGCTCAGTGCCTCCCTCCAGAGTTCTCCTAAAGCACTTTCTTTGTGAGCCCTTGATCCTCAGACACTTTCCCTTTTCTGCAGCTTGCACCCTGTGTCTGTTCTTTGCCCTTTTTCTTCCTCCCCAAGCCTTCTCCCTTCCCAGGAGAGCTTGATGGTTTGGTTGGGAGCAGCCATGGGAACTTTAACCACCTGTTCAAGCAAGGAAACCATGTAACTCAGTCACAGAAGCTCTAATGACTTCCTTCTGCTTTTCCTTCTCTAACATCCCCTCTTAGAAATTAGTGTGTTGCAAGGAAGATAAGCAGATGCAGTAGATGTTCACCTTATCATTTTTTTTTTTTAAATCCAACTCCTGCTAAGCTCTTTTGGTGAACTTTCTCTGAAAAAAAAAAAATTATTTGCTCACCCCTTGTGCCGTGACAGTGCCTCACACAAATAAAGGGTCCCAACAGTTGAAGCACTGCTGACAAATGTCAAGTGAAAGAGGCCACGGGCAAAAAGCCTGCATGGGGTAGCAAGTGGGCAGCAACAGCAATTTGCACAAGCACATCTTTCCTCCAGCTCCCGTCCATGTCCATGATGTTCCCTATCTGGGTCACAAGGAAGGTAAACTGGAGGAAAGAAGGAATTACAAGTTGAGAAGCCTGCAATAAAGTGCAGAGGGAAATGCTTACAGGTGGATGGCAGACTGATGATAGCAGAGCCTAGTGGGGAAAATCTCACAAAGAGGGTGGACACCTAGTCCTGCTGGTTCGCTCCTCTTTGCTGAGGTGTCCAGCAGGCTGCCAGCACTGAAGTGACCTCTGCCTGTATTTCAAGGGCTGTTCCCACCCTGGCTTCCATTTCCTAGAGCGTTGTGTCACAAGACTCATTCTGAAAGAGTTGCCTTTGCTTTAAATGCCACCTGATTCAGAAAAACAAACCAAGCTTGACCTTGGGAACTGAAGCAGACGCAGCTTTGCAATCCCCTCCATGGTGCCTGTAATGGTGGGTTGGTTATCAAGAGCGAGACAAAGATCTGACTTTGAAAATGTGCCACTTACGGTACGCCTGCTGTTCAGGAGTCCTATCTGCTTACTTGTTAGAAGGAAATATTCAAGGATGTGTCCCTCCACATGTAGGGTAAGCTTCTGGAGTAAAATATGGTGGGAGTGGACAAAGGCAGGGCTGCGGACAGCCAGTCTCTTAAAACCATTAGATGCGCAGCAAGGCTTTACCCGTTGCCCTCTCCCCGCAGACCCTGGATGAACAGCGTGAGCCCCGTGCGTTCGGACCGCAGCCCACCGACCACCCTCCCCTCCCGGCGGCGGGACCCCCTGGGCAGCGCAAGGAACGGACGAGGAGAGCTGGAAGGGGCCGGGAGCTTCCGGAGTGGAGGCCCCGCGGCAGGCGAGGGCCGGTGCCCGCCCCGCCCCGGGCGCNCCCAGGGCCCAGCGGGGGCGGCGGCGGCGGCAGCGAGCGGCGGCTGAGCCCAGGTAGCGCCGTCGGGGTTAGGGGAGCCGGGGCGGGCGAGGCCGGAGCCCGCCCCGCGCTGAGCTTCTCCCCTTGCGGCGCCCAGGGCAGCGACGGTGTACTGCATGGACGAGGCGGAGCTGGTGGACGTGGCCCTGGGCGTGCTGGCCGAGGTGAGCCCGCGGCAGGGCGGGAGACTCTAGCGGCCCCCCTTCGGGAGGCGGCTCGGCCCGCTGGGTGCTGCCCGACAGGGGTGGCCTGGCGAGGGGTGCCCCGGAGGGAGGGGTGGGCAGCAGCTGGGCCCTTGGGGTGGCCCCGGGTGAGGTTGGTCACAGCCGGGGCTGGCTGTTTTTCCTCTGGTCAGAACTTGCAGTACGAGGGAGCTGAGGAGAAGGCCTGCAGCGGAAGCGAGGAGGAACAGGAGCTCCAGCCAACACCAGGCAACACTCCTGGAACTGCAGCCAGCGTGAGGGGAGGCAGCGACCGCAGCCCCAGTCTCCCATCCACTCCTGATGCCGGTGTTGGTGCCAAGGCAGAGAGGACGGGCTGGGAGGACTCCGAGGACGATGTTCTGAAATATGTCAGGGAGATCTTTTTCACTTGACATTGCCTCTTCTGTGGGTCCCAGGGTGCAAAGGGGGCAGCGGGGATGGCGTCCTTCTGACAGGTGCTGCATGCACAGGCAAGGGCAGGATTCGGGATGGCATAGCCCATCTAGATGGAGCTATCTTTGGTGGGCCCTCAAAGTGTAGAATTTCAGCGTGGGTCACGGTTTGAGCCACTGTACTCTGTAGGTTGACCAAAGCCCCACCATGACAAGCTGCAGCCTGGTGGTTTCACCCCCCCTCCCCAAATACTTGTCACTGAACTAGCAGTGACGCTGCAGCCCCCCACAAACAAAGATAAAGGGAGTGAAAGAAAGCAATAATTGTGCAAACTCAAGGATGGTGATGTATGCTAGCCACTAGCTGGAGCACAAGATCATCGTGAGCACCAGGTTTATGTTTAATTGGTTTGAAAGGACTGAGCACAGGGCGTAAGAAAAGGCATAAAAGAAGGAGCCATATATTTGGTGTGGGCTTGGACTCATTGTCAGCTGGGCTGTGGACCAACAGCGCACCCAGCAGTGGGGACACCTCTGCTGCCAGCTCCCAGGGAAGATGCGGTTCAACCTGGTGCAGCTCAAGTGTGGTGAGGACACTGGGGGAAAACTAATACCGCAGGGTGGCTCGTGGGACATGGGTGAGAGTGGTAACTCGTGCGCCTGTATTGCTTGGAGTAAAGCCTTGAGGAATCAATCGTTGTAAATAACTATTTAGGTACAGTAGAGAATAACTTAATAAACTTTTATTTTTTTTTCTCCCCATTTTTACTTGATTTACATTTCCTGTGAGTGATTGCTTGATCAGTCCTGGAATCCAAAAGAAACCCCAGATACCCCTCTCCTGGTGCATCGCACCCTGCCCGCAGTACAGAGGATGGCAGGAGGAGGGCCTGGTGTGGGTTGTGCGGCTGCCATACTGGTGGCTTCTCACTGTGGAGCTGGTAGGAAGTCCATGGGAGGGGGCACGCATTCCTCCCAGTCTGTGCTGGGTTCTGTGGGATTTGGCTCCTGGTTAGGGTGTGTTCATTTCTGTTTGGCACCTTGGAGCATGGCCGCACTAAAGGGGACATTTGGGTTTCTGCGAGTGAAACCCTTTGGTGGGTCAGTGTTGAGACCGAGGGCAGTGGGGAGCTGCTGGCTCTGCAGAGCTGGAAAGTCACAGTTCAGCCTTGGGGCTCTTGTCCTTGTGGTTCCTCAGTGATGGCTGCAGTGGGTCCTGGCAGGCTGCCCCTGTCAGTCCTGGCACTGAATTTCCCTCAGGCCTTGGGCAGGCTTCTCTCAGCTGAGGAACACACAGGTGGGAGCAGGCTGGCAGCGGCAGGGACCATGCTGAGGGGGCTGATCCCATGGTAGTGTGCTTGGGGGCCTGGGAAGGGATGGGGATGGCTTGGTGTCCTCTTCCTGCTCTGAAGGGGGGGGAAAACAGACCACATGAGGACTGGGCAGGTGTGAGAGCTTTTATTGAAGAATCAGTCAAACCAGCATCACCAGCCATGTCCCCACCAAGACCCTCCAGGAGGAGAGGAGACATCCGCTCGTTCCTGCAGGGGACAGTGGAAAGCAGGTGCTTTGTTTTGTGAGGTTACAGATGCAGCCGAGAGCGGTGCTGTGCACTGTCACAGTACAGAGCCCCAGTCCAGCATGTTGGCTATGGTGGCCCTGCTGGGGCACTGCACCCTGGCCCGGGGCAACCCTGGCTCAGGGCAGCCCTGGCCCAGCTCTTTGGCCCTCGTGTGGGGCATGCATTGGACCAAGAGTTGAGGTGGCTCTGTGGACAGCTGCTCTCACACAGCACCGGTTCCTCCTGGAGTCTAAACAGCTGCCGGAGTGCTGGACTCAGCCCTGTAGTATCAATGGGGACAAACCTGGGGCTCTGCACCAAAAAGAGCCTCAGGGAAGCCCTGCTCATTAGGGCTGTGTTCAGTGCTCAACAAGTTGTTAGTCTGCTTCTCCAGGTGCTCCTCTACTGCTGGGGTTGGATGTGGGCCACTTCACCCCAGTGAGCTATAGTAGTGTCACTCCAGACAGTATTCCAGCAGATGAAGTGCAGGTGCTCCTGCTGAAGAAAGTATTCCCAGTGCACCTCCGGGGAGGCCACTGCTGTGACAGCAGTGTGAAGCCACAGGTCCTTAGTCATGATTGCCTCAAAGACATGCCCAGTTCATCCAGGAGGTGGAGAAGGGAATCTATTTGGGCAGCTCCAAGAAAAAAAGCCCGTTTGCTTCTCTGGCTGCCTGTACCTAGGGTAGATACAGCCAGAAGGACGTGTGCACCATGTGCAGGTTCTAATCTGTCCCCTTCACTGTCCTCCAGGTCAGGGCCAGAAATGCTGCTGTTCTGGTGCTGTGCCCCATGCTGAGGGGTGTGTTGCATGCTGCTGTTCCTGGGAAGGTCCCACGCCGTGCTGTGGGTGTTGGTGCCTGCCACCCCATCACTGCAGGAGTGCTGCGAGCTGGCTGGCAATCACAGCCGTGTGTCAGAGCATGGCTGGACGTAAGCACTTGGACTAAGGATCAGATTCCTGCCAGTGATTAAAGCTATAGTGTGATTACTGTTTTTCAGCTCTTATATCTTCTTTGCTTTCAAATCTTAATGGGCAGGGCCTCCTCAGTAACAGGGCTTCAACATGGATGTGTGTTCTTGGCCCAGCTGAGGTACATAGTGGCAGTGAGAATCTGGAGCAGGAGCATAGCCTGAGTCCCAACCAGTGCCAGAAAGCCCCCCGTGAAATCAGAGGGGTGAATCCACTGCGAGGTCTGGAGGAGAAACATACCCAGGCCTCCAGATAGGATTATCATCTTGACGATGAGTATGATGAGGATCACCTTCCAGCCCTTTGCCTCCTCTGTGCACTTCACGTTTGCAACAAAAATGGGGTAGAAGATGCTGAAGACCAGGCAGGTGTAGACACAAACCCTGGCTAGCACCATTCCCAGTAGGCTGATGCCCATCACCTGCAGGTGCTTGTGCTCCAGGCACTGCAGCTCCCCCGCTGTCTCGTTCCACAGGCAGAAGTTGTAAAAGCCGATGCGTTTGTAAGGGAGGTCGACCAGGTTCCCAGCTTCCCACAGCAGTGCATAGAGCATCAAGGCCAAGGCCCCGGCAGCCTCGAGGAGGGTCAGTGCGCAGAGCAGGTGCCCCGTGCACCTCTGCTGCAGCAGACCCATTCCAGGGCCCACATGCTCTCTTGATACCATGGTGAAGACTGCTGTGGGGATACCTGCTGCAAAACATGAAGGGTTAGTATGTGTTATGGTATCTTTCCAAGGTGGGTGCTGAGCCCGTACCACAGAAATCTCAGCGCTCCCCTTGCACGTAGAGCAGAAGCATCTCAGTCCTGCCCAGTGCTGTGCTACCTGCATGTTAGTGGGCTGAGAGGGACGCGTTTTTGGTCACAGCAAGGGTGGCTTAATCATGCTCTGTGCATGGACCACCACTGAGAAGACAGGGGATGAAGACCGGTGTGGTTCCCTTAGCCCCACACCCACCCTATGCACCATGCTCTCACCTTGGACAAGATCAGAATTTGTCAGGAAACTGCAGTGATGGCAGGGGAGTGAAACACTGCTGTCTGGTAAGGAGGGGGTTAAGAGCGATTCTGGGAAAATGCTTTTTATTCAGTTCTGGTCAGGCAAGGACATCCCTTGCGATCTTTGGACGACTGAGCAAAACGCAGGCATGAAAGGGTCTGAAGTGCAGCTCCACCCCCCAACCCCCATAGCCCCGGGACACCTGATGCCATCAGTGCCCCACATTTCCACATACCCCTGAGGCCCCCTTACACACATTCCCTTACAGTTCTGGGCACCATAGAGCTGGTCACCCCCGTCCCCACTGAGGCTGGCAGGCATGGTGCCCCTCTGCCCTGGTTGCCCCACATACGTGGGCAGCTGTGGCACCGCGAAGGGGCCACCCACATCTGCTTGCCCTCCGCTGGGGCCCCAGGAGATGGGTGCAATAGAGACAGACCTGCAGTCGCCGTCCTCCTCACTCCTCTTGCTGATAGCTTGGTAAATCCTCTACCTGCTCCTCTCCCAGAAATGTGGAGTGTCCTCAGTGCTCTCTTGCAAGCTTCTGCTTCACACTGAAAAACAGGGAATTGGCATCAGGAAGGGGCATCGCAGCACTTGCCATCTGGGTCTGCACAGGAGCACAAACGTGGGGCAAGGAGCTCGGAGACCTTGGCTTCATGCTCAGTGTCCGACTTGAGCCTCTGCAAATAATCCCTTTCTTGTCTTTGCCAAGCATGATCTCCTGTAAATCATTTACCAGCTTCTCTCAAGAAGTTCACGATGTTGGTCCTGCTATCTTCTCTCCACTGTCTGTTGCCCAATGGTGTATCATCCCAATATCCTGGGTGTCCCAAGCCAACCTTCATGCACTATGCTGCTTGTGTTCCCACCCTGCAGACACCTGTGGATTTGGTACAGCCTCTCTGAGTTTTCAGAGCACCTTGGAAAGACCTCACTCACACCTGTACCCCGTGTCTGGCTACACTGCTGGTGACCGGGGACCCTTCAGCATCCCCCTCCCACCCTCCGTCTCCCTGCACACTTGGGAGCAG
Organism: Anseranas semipalmata; assembly: GCA_013399115.1. Classification (NCBI taxonomy): domain Eukaryota; kingdom Metazoa; phylum Chordata; class Aves; order Anseriformes; family Anseranatidae; genus Anseranas; species Anseranas semipalmata. The sequence goes on along the minus strand of VXAA01001562.1, from coordinate 81,700 downwards.
GACACCTATGTTTAACATGCACAGGGATAAAGTTTCCCCATCCCAAACTTCTCCACACAGTCATATCCAAGAGGAACACATACACAACATGCAGGGTGTCACAGGATCCAGACACAGCTCTGCCCCCTTCCCCAGGTCAGTGCTTCACTTCTTGTAGCCTGTCTTGGAGCTCTTCGCAACAGGCTTCTGGAGAGGCTGGAAGGCCACATGAAGGATACCCATTGCTCTGAACCTACTGTAAAGACACAAACGACCAGGAAAACATGAACGCTTGGGCCTGGTCCTTGCTGCAGAATAAGACCTTGCACACACATAATTTCACCAGTCTGTCTTGCCCCTGCTTTGCCCATCTTTACCCGTGCTGTCCTGCAGCCAGGCGTTGCTGCTCCTCCTCTCCCCGTCCCTGCGAGGGCTCACAGCCGGCACTGCTCTCCCTGCCACCCTGCCTTGCAGCCTTCAGAGGGAGTCCTGGCTGTGCGGCGTGGGTGCTCTGCGCTAGCCACCAGCTCCCCACGACGGAGCTGGGGTCTGCACAGGGCTCCTGGGGTCTGCACAAGGCTCCTGGCGCCTGCCGACCCACTGACCCTTACTGTCTTGGTTCTCTAGATGGATTTCCTAAGGAAGGCAAGCTTACAGAAACACAGGCTTTCTGTTTAATCACCTCACATTATCTTCTATTTACCACCATCCCCCCCAAGAAAAACATAGCAGGGATTAAAAATTGTCCTAGTTGCACATGCTTACCAGAGAGGGAAATAGAATTAAATGCCTGTCAGGTTCATGGAAATGCATTGCAGAGGCAGAGGAGAGACACCTCGGGGTGCCCATGCTGCTGTGTGATCTCTGCAGGTATGAGGCCCCCGGGACCCTCCCAGGTATCTGCTCCCTCCTTGGAGATTCCCGTCCTCTGGCCTCCTGCTGCCCTGCCCATAAATCCCCGTGCCCCGTGTGACTGACAGGGGCAGCAACCTGCCCGGTGCCGGTGCCCCACGCCAGCCGGGGCAGTGAGCGTGCGGCCAGCCCGGGGGTGACGCGCGGTCTGGCTGTGAAAGCCGCGACCTGGCACCCTGCCACCAGCGCGGCCGCAGCCACGGCTTTCGTGAGCGCCGCAGCTTGGTCCCCAGTCGGTTTGGAGGCAGCCCGGCTGCGAAGCAGGGGATAAACAGGAAAGAGCTGTCACCCGCATCCAGCTGGGGCCTTTCCCAGACATCTGCAGCCCCTCTGCCTCTAAGGAGGTGCCTGTGCCTTTTGGACAGGAGAGCCTGCAGCTCTAACACAAAGGTGCAAGAGAGAGCAACCCAAGCGCAGTGCAGCCAGCCCCAGCCTAGCTTCATCGCCCTTGCTTCGGGGTGGGCATTGCTGGAAGCGCCCGGCTTCAGCAGGACGAGCTCAGCCTCCGGGCAGAGAGGGGCTCCATGTGCACGGCTCAGGAGCTCCCGGGGGTGTACAAGCCCTGTGTACAACACAGGGCTCGTGGAGACCCCTCTGTGCTATCGGGATGGCATGCACCTTCCCTCTCCCAAATCACAGGCAGGTAAGCACCCTCCACCCAGCAAGCTGCTGGCCGAACGCCCAGGCAAAGGCAGCGGGACAGAGAGGGCGAGGTACGCAGCTCCGGCCAGGATCTGGCTTCAGGGCTGGGGGGAAGCCCTGATCGTCCCCGTGCAGGGACAAACAGCTCTGTGGAGCCCCGAAGTGAGAGGCTGCAGCAGGGGAAGGACCTGCTCCCTGCTAGATGTTTGCACCTGGCGGCACCGCTTCTTCCCCGGGCAGCTCCCCCCATCGCCAGCGGCATTAAAGAGGTGGGGGGCACAGCTGGAGAATACTTACAGGCTGCCCATCGGCTGGGCGCGGAGCTGAAACAAGCTGAGAGCAGATCCCGTCTGCGGCTGCTGCCAGGTCCTGTGCCGGCTGGGCTCTGACACCCGAGGCACAAAGCGAGCACAGCCCTTGTTGTTGTGGCAGGCTGCTGGCTCTGCTTTCTGTTTCGGTTTTGAGGGCCATGGGATCCTGATGCTGTGCTCCTCCCTGATACTGCGTCATCTAAATATGAGCAGGGAAACAGTCTGAGCCCAGCCACCACCGTCTCAGCTGGGTGCAGAATTGCACTTTCTATTAGTGGCCCTGCCAACTGCTGTGAATAACTGACTGGGCCAAGCTTGCCCAGGGAAGCTGTGCTGCTAGAGTGGCCTGGGCAACCATGGGGCCCGAGAGGAGTTTGTTGTGTAGAGGTGACCATCCCAGTACCAGCACAGGTCCCACAGCACTTTCAGGGTTCGACAGCCACTTTGCCCTTCCTGCTCTTTGAGCACTCTTCCCTTCCCGTTGCTTCCCCGACCCAGCTTCGCCCCAGCTCCCCCTCGACCGCAGACCGCAGCCGTGCCTGCGTGGGCAGGCTGCAGAAGTGGCAAGCTGCGTGCTGCCAAGGGAAACCTGTAAAACCTGTGCCCCCAGGCCCTGCCTGCAGAGGACAAGCAGCCCTGGCTGGCCAGTACCAGCACAGACAAGCAAGTGCGAGTGCAAGACTGTGCATGAGTGTGTGCTCCCAGCCCATGGTCCATTAAGCCCTGGGGACCCCTTCTCTCCTGGCAAATGCCAACAAAACCTCCCTGCTTAAGCAGCTGCTGCAAAAGCAGGTGTGACCAGCAAAGCTTTTCTGAAGTTTCACTTTCTTCACAGAGCCGTCGCGTGCCTCCCTTAACCCCTCGCTCCTCAGTGATGTTAGCATGTGAGTAAACGCCATGTATCCCCCACTGCCCCAGGGTTCAGAAGGAGACATCCATAGCCCAGGAGCAGGTGTTGTGAAGGTTACGTTTGCATCACCAGTTTTCCAATGTTTTGAGCCCTTGGTGAGTCACTGCAAACTTAGCAGAAATTGATAGGAAGTTAAAGAAGATTTGGGGTTTTAGCCCTGTCTCTAAAGCTGCATATTCAGCACCTGGGTGAAAAACAATGTTCTTCCTTCTCTTGCACCACTTTTCTGCCCCTTTTTCCCATCCATACTTCACTCAGATTCTGGTCTGCAGCCTGCCTCCCTGGCTGCCATCCTCTCTGCCAGATGGAGTTTGCAGGCATTTGAGTTCAGCCCCAGCAACCCCCCTTCTCAGACTGGACAACATACAGGACTGGAGCATGCCTGTGTCTGACCCATGGGCTACAAACGTTTCTGCTAGCTCTTTGGCAAGAGTATGTCCCTTCCCAGGAATGGGACAAAAAGGGAGTTGACAAATCCTCCCTTGTGTGATGGAAGGAGCAAAACTCTACTTCCGTTAGTCCTCCTGGCTAGACCCAGAACCATTTGTCCTGTCCTATAGGCAGCCTTAGGGGTGGGTCTGTTAGGAGAGATGTATAGGAGATGATACATGTGGGACACCTAACCATGAAGCTGATCACAGAGTCCCACCTAGTAATTCTACTTTTAGGTGAGGTCTGGAAATCTTCAGGTGATATACACCTGTATATGTAATATTATATATGCAGCTCCACCTCCATGCAATGCTATGGCACTTACATCCTAGGTAAGTGAAAGGAAATATGGGAGGAAGCCCTAAGAGAAGCTCAGTGGATAGAGCCACTAGGCAGATGGCGGTGGGGAGGTGCATCCCCATCTGGCTGGTGTGTGTGGAGTAATTTTAGCAGGGATCTGGATCGAGGTGGTTCAGATCACAGTTGGCTTGGGGCAGGGGCTATGGTGGGGGAAATGAGAGGGAGCAGAAGGCTTGCAGCAAATAAACTCCAGCAGGCCACAGCTGCTGAGATGACTGTGGTGAATGGCCTGGACACAAAAGGAAGCCTTGGGTCTGAACATGGCCATCAACTAATATTGTGGCTGCTAGTTGGGGAACTGAAGAATGGGCAGAGACCACTGAGGCAAGACCCATGTTCCAGTGAGGACACATGCACTGGCAGGAGGTACATTTGTGCTCTCAAGAGGGGCGGTCACACCGTTTGGCCTCATGCCACTTAGCCATTGAGGAAGGAGAAGGGTGTATGGTTTGGGTCTGGTGGTCAGCCAGCTCCTTTGGTGACCTCAGCACCTGCAGGGGAGGCTGCTGTTTCGCCGCCATGGGCAGAAGGCACAAGCAGCTCCTTCACAAACACTCTCACTTTGTGTTGGGGTCCTGTTTGCTGTGGCATTCAGGATGACTGCCAGAGTGGGCCTGCTCCCTCAGCTAGCCCGGCCATGCCTGTCATGCCACAGCACTCCCCCCTGGAGCCACTGTCCTCCTCAGGGGGTGGCAGCTCCCCTTCTCATCTCCCCACATCCTGGCTTTAGTCTTTGCACACACCTCCATCTCTCTGGCATTCTCTGCACTGCTCAGGGCAATAAATCCATCATTTGGGAATGTTACCAGGTGGAAGATTGTGCCTAAAGCCTGGGCAGGATGCAATATGCCCTGCCATCCCCCTTCCTAGGGACATCTTACAGGTGTTCCCTGGCTGCCTCTTTGGCTTCTAATGCCCAAAGTCTATCTGACGATGGAGCAGGTGGGGAGGAGAGGTGTGGTGGCTGTGGGGTGGGTTAAGGAGGGGGAGGATCATCGATGTGTCTCATGGAGAAAGGAAGGGAAGGGAGAGGAGAAAGAGAGGAGGGCTTCTATTTCTGTGTGCCTGGAGGTAGGAGAGATCAGATGGAGTGTTGGGGCTGCTGGGGCCTGCTGTCTGTGGCTGGGAAAGGACAGCACTTCCCAGGAGCTGACTTCCACCAAATTCCTGTGCAACTGTTTCTTCCTGGAATTGTATCCTGAAATAGAAATGTCTGCTTGTGTGCATTGAGTAGAGGTTCACGTGGCTTTACAGTGGAATGAACTGCTCTGCAGCTCTTGGTTTCTCATGGTGCAGTTAAAGCACACACACCAACACTGTCAGCAGTTCCGGTAACATTAGTGATCACGAGTAAAGCATGAGTGAGCTGGGACTTTCAAATGTGTTTTGCTTATTTTAGCCTGCTGTTTTAAAAGTAAGCTACTACACTAGCTTCCCAGAAGCTGGTCATGACCCTGGTCCTCACTCCTGAGGGAATCTCCACAGAACAACTGTGTTCCATCTAGTTATTCAAGAAACCTCCAGCTATAGCTAGTACTGCCCCATTGTAATGGACCTGAAGGATTCCTGTGGGAGTTCTTAGGCTGGTGAGAAGAAAGGTTGGAGTTCACTTCAGATTCTTCTACATTGTTCAGAAATCATTTTTTTTCAGAAGAAATTGTAAAATTACTATTTCTTTTTTCTTATCTGTAATCAGCTGATAACTACAAATAAATGAATCTTAGTGAAACAAAGCCAATTCTGTGGTTCTCTTCCTATAGCTATCATGAGGAGGTCACTGGCAATCTAAGAGCTGGAGTCCAAGGCAGTCCAAAGCTAAATTGCTTTGTGCTGTCTACATGTGTGCTGAATTTAGGACTCTACAAGGCTGAATCCTATTCCCTCTGGGTATCACATGTGAGGCTCCCAGAACTCATTCTCCAGGACTGGTGCCTCGTCTGGCTGTAGTCTTTAGCTTGGAAGATGCCATTCTTCTCAATACTTCTGCCCAGTTCTAACCCTGACAGAAAGCTGATTGAGTTGTCTCTGGGAGGCCTTGTAAAGGTGACTTTTGCCTATGCTTCAATTTTTTATTGTCTTTCTTACTGCATTTGTCTTGCTGCAGCATAGTGTGATTTCTCCCGTTGTCTCTTACACAGCACAGAACAGAGGGGCTGTATGTGATATTTTCTTCCAGTGATACTGGGGTAATGAAATAGGCTTGTCTGATACTTCAGACTCTCCTTTGCATTTGAAAGAAAGTCTAGGTCTGGTCTCAGTAGAAAAACAAGACTTGTATCCTGTGTACAGTACAGACTTCATACTGTACTGTTCCACCTGCATTAGAGCCACCACAGCAACATGGATCAATGGCTACAGTGTGAGGTTCTTCTACCTGTCTAAGGCACCTGGCATTTTAAGTATTTGGCCAATTCTTTCTTCTTGCAGAGAAAAAATAATTTAGGTTTTATTTACTACTGGCAATTCTAGCCTGGCTCCTCTCAAATGCTAAAAACTTAACCCTGATTTTGTAGCAATAGGTTATAATTTATACATTAAAATGGAGTATGCTGTAAAGACAGAGACAAGGTAGAGTGAGTGTGCCTACTGAATTGCTTAATGGGCAGTCCTATGTGCTACAAAATTTAAAGGAGACAAAACCCAGTACCTGTTTAAAGAAGCATATTTTTAATCTCATTTCATTCTCCCAGATGTCTGCACAGTGCTATACACCTCAAGATGATGCAAACTATGCAGGCATATGACTGTAACAAATGAAATGTTACCCAGGTCCATAAGAACACATGAATGGCCATACTGGTTTAGACCAAGGGTCCATCTATCACAGCACCCGGTCTCCAAGGTGACTCTGTGTAGATGCCCAGGGGAGAGTAGGAATGGAACAAACATATACAATACTGTATGAAGTTCAACAAGGCCAAGTGCCGGGTCCTGCACTTGAGGCGCGACAACCCCAAGCAGTGCTACAGGCTGGGGGATGAATGGCTGGAAAGCTGCCTGGCAGAGAAGGACCTGGGTGTGCTGGTTGACAGTCGGCTGAATGTGAGCCAGCAGTGTGCTCAGGTGGCCAAGAAGGCCAAC
>VXAA01001562.1:49507-75046 GCA_013399115.1 Anseranas semipalmata | reverse complement strand
ACGAAGCTGGTGAGGGGTCTGGAGAACAAGTCCTACGAGGAACGGCTGAGGGAGCTGGGGTTGTTTAGTCTGGAGAAGAGGAGGCTCAGGGGCGACCTCATCGCTCTTTACAGGTACCTTAAAGGAGGCTGTAGCGAGGTGGGGATTGGTCTCTTCTCCTATGTGTCAAGCAATAGGATGAGGGGGAATGGGCTGAAGTTGCGACAGGGGAGGTTTAGATTAGATATTAGGAAAAATTTCTTTACTGAAAGGGTTGTGAGGCATTGGAACAGGCTGCCCAGGGAAGTGGTCGAGTCACCATCCCTGGATGTATTTAAAAGACGTTTGGATGCAGAGCTTGGAGACATGGTCTAGTGGAGGGATTGTTAGTGTTAGGTCTTAGGTTGGACTAGGTGATCTTGAAGGTCTCTTCCAACCAAAAAGATGCTGTGATTCTGTGATTCTGTGAATACTTTTCCCAAGTGCTTTCCTAGGTTCTCACTCTTGTCAACTGAGGACATTTCCCAAGCCGTATGTGGCCTATTTAAAAACTCTCAGTAGTCTATCTTTAAGGCACACGTCCAGCTGAATCCATGCACATTTTTGCATCCACAACATCCTTTAGCAAGGAGTTCCATAATTTGTGTACTGATTTTATGTCAAATGTTTTCGTGTGTAAAATTTATTTGGTTTGTTGGTGAAAGGGAAAATTACTTTCATGGCTTAAGACTCTCCAGTTTCTCCACTATGATCATGGAATGGTGGCTTCAGCTGCTCAGTGAATAATCCCTCTCATTGTGAAACTTAGGAAAATGTCCAAATAGAGTTGAAGAAGGAAAAAAGGGGGGAGGGGGGGAGGGAGGTGTGCGAGGGCACTTAGCTATTCACACAGCTCCTTCTGGAAGTGGAGTCTGCCATACAGAAACAGTATGTATTGTTTAAGATAACTGATACTTTATACTCAGGAGACACTCCCAAATAAACTGGTTTAGAATTTGGGATAATTCTTCACATGGTGAGAGAAAATTCATGTGTACATTAGCCAACTGTGTGAGAACTATATTTCAGAAAAAAAAAGGAGCAAGAAGAATTTTGGTTTCTGCAGGTATCTACTCCCTCGCTTCTAGAATCATAATACACCATCAAAGTTTTGGGAATTGTTTAAGCAAACCAGACAGTTGACACTCTTTCATGTGCCATCATTGGCTGAAGAACTGGGGCTCCAAAACACATCCCGATATTTTGCAGCAGGTTGTCTGTTCTTTGCTTCAGGCAGTAAGGGCAGAGAGAACTGCGATGTGTTTTGTGCCTGGCAGGATTTACTCTTCCTACAATTTACATCTTGGCTTGCTGTCCTGTTTTTCCTGAGTCTTGAGGGTTTTAAGGGGAGCCTCTCCATTTTCCTTTCTTCCTTTTTTGAATTGCTCTTTGCACTACGATCATGACCTGAGCCAAAAAGGAGGAAAAACCAAACCCGTATCAACTACTAATGAGTTACTACTTACTGAAAAAAGTACATGGCTTTGGTTTCTTTCACATGAAACTGCGGTATTGTGGCAGAAAAATTTCCTTTACTAAAGGAGAGCCACAGCATAATTCAAAATCTAGTACTAAAACATGGAAACTTCAGCCACACGCACAGGACCTGTTTCTCTTGCTCCAGCATTATGTATATTCTATTGACCCTCATGAAAAGGCTATTTCCAACATTTCACATAATCAGATCATACATCCCTTTACGGCATGCTGATACATAAGACTAGCCATGAACTGATGGCTAGAGCCTCTCCCACCAGTAACTGCAGGAGGATAGTAGTGCGGGGTTGGAGGCATTATACCTCATTATTAGGCTGAGATTTTTCAAGCCCTTTTCCATGGGCTGTTCACAGAAAGGTTAAAGAGCTTCTGGACATTTAGTGTCTCAGCTAGGAAGCTCCATAAAACCACTTCTGATATCCTCCATTGAGTGTCAGCTACATGTAGGAGTTTTCCCGCATTATTACTGCCTGTTACCATTTGTCTTACAGCTTTTGGTATCCTGAGATAGCTAGTTTAAGAAACCCACCTAACAGAACTAAATCGTATTGTTTGGTGTTTTTAGAATAGAACAATAACTGAGAAACCTTTTAAATATTGAAATGTCTTCTCTGAAGAGTTGGAGACACTTTTGCCATTGTGTTTCTTTGTCTTCTGGGAGATCAGATTAAAGCTGGATGAATGGAAATTTCCTCTTGTGGATAGGCTTATATCATGGCACACACTTTTTCCTGACTCCTTTCGCACAGATGGCTTTCCACAATTGCCTTCAGCATCATGGGTGAGTCTCTCAGAGCTAAAACACATAGAGGTCACGGCAGAAAATATTTTATCTCTATACAAGTTCATGACAAGATATACATAAAGATGACTGCCTAGAAGAGAAAATCATTACAGGTAAAATTCCTGCTACTTTGGTCTGAAGCATTTCCTAAGAATTGTATGAAGAAAAAAAAAAAAGAAGTAATTTACTTTATTTCAAACTTCACAGAACCACAAATCCATCACATTACCTTAAGGACACTAGTGCCAACCTCATGTAGCCCCTATACCACTATCCCTTCTGAGTCAGACAGAAGTACCCATCATAGAAGCAGCAGAGGGTTACCTTACCATCATAGAAGTAAAGAAAGACACTGAAGACATTTCTTTTCTCTTTCACCAGGGAAAAGCCTAACATTTTCAAGTTTATGTAAAAAAGTCAGAGCTGTAAGGTGCAAAGCAGGAGTGTGAATTATTTAGTGTGAACAAATTAATATACCTTATTTCACAAGGTGTTTGTGGCAGGATCTGCTGCCATCTAATTAGCTAATTCCACTTTGTTCTGTTGCCCAATAACAGCCAAGTATACACTAAGCAAGACACAGAACATTTTATCCTATCAGTAGGTGGGTAAGTATGAAAGTAGCCAACACTGACTGTCAGTCTTACTGCCACAGGGTCTTAGATGTCCCTAAGAGAGTATCACCTTCATTGTTCATTTCCAAATTGTCAGAACCTAGAAGTGAAGGGAATGCACTAGCAATGACCTATGCACTAGCACCATGGCAATACTGTGGTTTTAAGTGTATCAGATAGCAAACCATACTAAAACCAGTACATGTCCATTTGGACTATCTATGTCACCTAACCCTGCTGGGCATTTGTTTTCTCATTGTTTCTTACTAGCTGCATGGCTCTATGCTCTCCTTCCCTCCAGGGCAGCAGCGATCAACCCTTCCTTGAGCAAAGCACCAGATCAGTGCCTGTGCCCCTGTGACTCCAACAACGCTGGGGAAAGGAAGGCTATGTACTGAAGGAGGGGGTCCGGCACTCTAGATGGGCTACGGAAAGAAGGATTCTTTCCTTGTCTAACATCGCCTTTCACTGCAGTCTCCAGCATGGGATGAAGAGGCGAAGGACAGCTGTCTTAGTTCGGGAATGAAAAAAAAAAGATGCACAATGTCAGAGGAATATAAAAAAGGAGGAGACTGGAGTCTGACAGAAAACAGGCTGGGACCATTCTCTCACTCCTGCTTTGTGAAAAATGCTAGAAGTTTGTAAAATATAATGCTCTCCTACCTGAAATCCTCTCCCACTTGTTTGACAGAGGCTGTAATTGGCAATTTTACTGTAAAAAGTAGAAAAAAGAAAAATATTGAAAATGCATGTCATATCTCTGAAAAAAATAACAACACAATGAAACATCCAAATTTTGTCTCAGCCAGTTCAGACTCAGTGACTGAGGCACGCAGGGAAGCTGAAAGCAGTGTGGCAGCCTCCAGAGTGGTGGTGCTGCTGCGTTCAGGCAGCAGCTGAACAGGCGTCCAGAGCAGGTGGGATGAAAGTACTTGAGTCACAGCAACCTTTAGGCTAGAAATTGTTTCCTCTTGGGTACATGTATAGCACCTGCCTTAACTACACACCCTGCTAATATAACATTTCTTGAAGAACAGTAGGAAGGAGAAGAAGATTCTGGGATGTAAAGTGTTTTACAGGCTGTGGGATAGTACTTCAGTTCAGATCTATAAACACAATAACAAAGTAGTAAGAGCCAGGATTTTTTTTTATTTTTTTTTCCCCTCTAAGCAACGCCAATTCCAGGAAAGCCTGGAAGAACGTGATATGTTACATTTTTACCCTTGGGCATCGTACACAATAGCTAGGAACAGCTGCAGCTGGGGAAGAAAATGATTTAAAGTCTCCCAAGACTGCAAAAACATTAGTCAGTACACAAGTTCTTTATCAGTCTCCTCTTTTGCAGGCAAGCCCTGATAGCCATAATGTTTAAATGTACTTAACAGCACGGGCACTGCCTGTTCCACAGAAGTCAATTACCAATGCAATTATTTGTGCCCAAACTTAGAGGCTGGGAAAGGGAGTCACTCCCTCTGTACTGCACGTGGCTCATGTGTCTTCTTCCTGGAAACCCTTTCACAAACCAAATATTTATCTGTTACTTTTCCAGCTACCATAGTACTTTTTTTTTCCTGGTTAAGTTCTCCAAGACAAAAACAAAGTAGTTGTAAGGTAGAATATTTCTGGCTGTATGTCTGAAAAAAAACAAGACAGGAATTCAGAAACAAGCACAAAGTCATTGTCAAAACATACCACTTCAGCATGACATTGTTAGATTTTCAGCTTCCAAAGTGTGATAATTATATGAATGAAGACCATCCTGAGAATAAATTCCAGTATCCTTAATGTAGTCAGAGAATAAGTAAGATGTATTCACAGTCCTATGTTCAACTGATGTGTAATAGCTCCATATGAATCTATAAAACTCACAGCTTTATATTAAAACACAGATAATATGTGACTATTTAAATATTTCTCAGTCCTGGTTAAGGAATTCTAGATCTCTGCTCTTGAAAATAATGGCTGAAGTACTGTTCTGTGTAATTTGCTGACATGACATCTGGAAAAGATTTTAACGCTCTTATTTCAGTGAAAAGAATCCTCTTTCTTTCTGTAATTCTCAGAGTACTTCACAAGGCTTGTGTAGCTGTGTAGGAGAGGTCAGAACTGGCGAGAAATGTATTATCGGCTTTGCAAAATTTTGCCAATAACATGGGCTGTAAGAATTAAAAAAAAAGTGACATGATGCTGTAATTAACATTGCTCAGAGGTGTTTGTTGGAATAAATAAAAAGACTAAAATCAATAAATGCTGACATGGCACTGTGGGGTGAGGACGGGCAGCTTCCTATTCAGGGCATTTTTACTTTGCTACTTTCTTCACATATTAACTTGTTGGTTTTGTGTATCTCTGAGTGCTTGACAGTGGGCTGTTTCATGGCTTTTTGGGTAACTGTGAATCCACAAAGTCTGACACTAAGCATAACAAATTTCATTGTTTTCCGGTACTCTGTCCACAGCAATGTTTTCAATTAAAACCATACCCTTAAATTCTTGGATTGAATAAACACTACATAAAAGCATGTCTTTTAGGATATTCCAAGACAGTTTGTCCAATGTGTTCCTTTGTAACAGACTGACAGGAAGGTACCTCACCCTTCTCATGTACATCAGCTTTCCTGTTTTCAAATGCAACACGTGGGATTTATTAAACACGCCTATCTTCTCAGCATCTGTAATAGCTTTATTATTTGCTTCGAGCAATATCTCTAGCTATACAGTACTGCTGCTGTTAAGAAATGTTTTTTTTTCTTGATATACCTTTAAGAAAAATTTCCCATTAGACTCAGATTTACCTGCTATAGATTTCTCATTTTTTTAACTTCTCTCATTAATTTTACACGTCTAATTTATACTGTGTCCTTCTGGTCTTCCATTTGTAATTTGTTAATATATTTAGGTGTTTACATGCAAAAGCATATTTACTGAACAAGAAAAGTGTATTTACTCAAAAGTGTTGTTTTTTTTTTAGTGTACTGACATCTCAGAACAGTTTTGTTTATGACAAAAGACAGAAGCAAAACTAAAACAAAAATGTTATATTTCAATGATTATGTTTGGATGCACTGTTGAGGATATGAAGTATCTTACACTGTCCTTGGGAATGAAGAATTTTTGTTTTTTTTAAACTTTGATTTAGTTTAGAGCATTACTGCAACGAATATTTTCTCCTCTAGTTTCTCTGTGCCAAATGAGCACATTATTAAAAATGTGTCTCCTACTGCCAATAGCAGTAAACATTTATTTGTTCAGTTCTCTGCGAGTTGCCTCAAGTTCAGTTTTTCTCCAATGAGACTGTTCCCAACCAGTAAAGCTGAATGTAATTATGTGATGAAGACAGTTTAAACGAAAGAAAAATTAGCTCTTCCAACTTGCAGAGACTGAGTGAAATCCCAAACAAAGAACTTGGGATTTATCTCTTTTGGAACACTCATTTTTTTCTGGGGTTTATGATTATAGGAAAAAAAAAAAAAAAAGGGACTCATTAAGATTTTAGGAATTAAATAAAAAACCATACAATGTTTACCTTTTTCTAGTGGGTCAAGTTCCTGAAATCTCTTATATTGAGTTTCAATGCCTGGCATCTGTGAGACAGAATAGAAACACAAGCAAATTATTAATAAGCTCCAAAAGAATGAATGAGAAAAATGTATTATTAATAAGTCAGTCTCTTTATGGCTTGTTCAGGGAGCAAACAACTAAGTTAGGACAGGGGAAGCTTGGTAAGGGTTCAGTAAGTAGTGGGAAAAGAGTTAATACACAACAGGCTTTTTCTTGGCCTGATACTTCCAAAAGCTCAAAAACTCAGCAACCTGTGTTGACATTTCAAGTTTTTGGGTGCTCAGCATTTAAAAGAAAAAAAAGTAAGCTAAATTCCTTTTTTGTGAAAGTAGGAACGTAACATTAGATTCCATTGTTTTCACCTAGAATTTTTAGGTGTTCATCAACAATAATGAGGCTCACATTTTCTAAATAGTTATTCATGATGCTGAACAAGAATAATGGAGAAGTGACATGTTTAAAAAAGATTAGATCTTATACCAACTATCCTGGCAATGACCTTTTAATAAAATTAATCCCATGGGGTAATAGCTAGGCCAGCTAACGCATGCTGAGTACCACATCAACACAAGTATTTCAGACCTGGGGCTTGGTAATAATCCCAAACTTAATTAGAAAATTTACTGCCTGTTTTCCTAGAGTTCCCAGTGACCTTTCCCTTTCCTTTCTCTGTACAGCACTCTATTAAATAGACTGGAAAGCACAACAGAAAATGTTTTAATGGACTTGGCAAAAATCTTGTTCAACGAAATTAGAAGTGAAAGTGGTCTGGCTGAGGGAGTGGTATGTTAGCAGTTTTGGAGACTGAAGGAGAGCTCATATAGTCTCCACCTCCAAAGAATATTCCTTGACAGAAAGATCTAAATGTATCAAATAATATATTCATGAGAGAATTTTACGTTTTTTCCCACCTCAGATTTGTTGATGTTAATACTTCCATTCTAAAAGAAATCTGTGGCATAAATTAGATACAACTGTCAATAAAGAGCAATGGCTGTTCTAGGTCAGCGACTTTTGGTGACAAAATTGTTCATCCAAAGTTACAGTGGTTGAATTAAGGTGTCATGTATCAGTCTCTGATCACAAAAAGAACACAACATGTTTCTACTGGGATGACAAATACTCACATTTTTGCTTTCATGACTTCTGTCCTTAGCAATGCTGTGAAAATGATCTCCTGATGTTTTGTTTTCTTTCTGCACAGAAAATAGTATGTAACCATTTTGATTCATTGGGGAATATTATAGTTATGAAAAAAAAAGTTGTAAATAAACATGATAATCACAATGCCAGAAGGAACACATGTAAGCAAGCTTCTCAAGATCAAATTCCTTATGCTGTTCTGCTCAGCAAATATTTACGAACCTGGACACAAACATGTCATACTGACAAGGGACCTCACTTCCTACTCAATTTGGGAGGTTTATTTTTAGTCTGGGAACCTGGAAAGGCAGGGTTTCTCAGTAGTATTAATTGCCACTGCTCTGTTTTTCCAGTGTTGGGGCTTCTGAAAAGAAAGATTGGCACAAAATACAAAATACAAAAAGTTTGGGAAGCACTGGTCTATTTATTGAACCGATGAAAGCATTCATAAAGCCATCAGCATTATAATGTATATGTACATAAAAAGAGTATTACCCATCAAAATATTAATGTGACTTCTTCTTTCCAAATGACAGTTTGCTTTCCCTAGGCAATAACAAGGCTCCTATTTTACATCTAGGGCCACAAAGCTTTCTAGGCTGAACACTGAGTGCAATTTAGGGCTACATACAGCTCCAGCATGAATTTCTGTCAAATCTGTACTGTAACTATGATATTCCATTATTCACCTTCTTCAAATGCCTTTAAGACCTTCTATTGGAAACCCATCACGAACAGCAATGGAAATTTCTGTGAGTCTTTTGATCTAAAAACCTGAAATTAGTCACTGAAGTAGATCCACTAGGGAGAACATGCATACTCATGAGAAGGACAAAAGTAAGAATTTTCTTGCAGGAATTGTGGTGTACTGTTCATTCAAACTCATCTGATGAGTAAAATGTTACTTTCTGATGGCATATTACTATTGTTACAGCGTTTGATGTGTTTTGCTCCTATTATACATACAACAAAAGCTCTTTAATTCATTGCATGAAAGACATTAGTGTTTGCCTGTTTCAGTACAGAAATTACAGAAGAGGACCTAGTGAAGCACCACTTAGGTAACAGTTTTGCAATATGTACTGGTGTTTACAGGTATTGGCAAGCAAAGC
This sequence comes from Anseranas semipalmata, assembly GCA_013399115.1. Classification (NCBI taxonomy): domain Eukaryota; kingdom Metazoa; phylum Chordata; class Aves; order Anseriformes; family Anseranatidae; genus Anseranas; species Anseranas semipalmata. The sequence goes on along the minus strand of VXAA01001562.1, from coordinate 66,318 downwards.
CAACAGCAGCTGACTGCCATTGTTTAGCCTGAGTACAGACCCTGAAGCACTTAAGCTTTACCAAATGTTCTTGTGTGGCTTTGGTGTTTCTAGGAAGGCATCCCTGTCTTTCTTTGTTCTTGGGCGTTTCTTTTATGTATATTACCAAGCAAGTCTACCAGGTTTAAAGATTAAACTAAATGATGAGAAGTGATACCCTAACTTTTTGTAGTGGTCTTCTGTGCTTGTTGGGGCTTCTGTTATCTAAAGCTGTGTTACACCCCTCCAATTCTTCTTCTGAGTTTGAAAGTCCCTGAAATCACAATTATCCAATCGGGTTCCACATATCTCATGTCATTGAGATAAATTTTATTAAAGGGCCTTTAATCCCAATCCCTGGGATGCATACCATGCACAGGTGTTTTGCAATAAGCAATGATGACCTATGTGAGAGTCATGTGGCAGCCAGCTTAGTGACAGGCACCAGGCAAACCTGCATGCCTTGCTTTGTATGTGCCATGTATAGACCACAAGGAAACATCATTCACGGACATCAGAAAAAAATGGAATCAATCCCACTCACTAGCATAGTGAGTCTTTTGACACAAACAAGGCTATTTTTAGCAAATGCCGTGGAAAGGCTCAGAGTTTTAGGCACACTTTTCACACAGATCCCAAGTTGCTAGCCCCATGTCACACCCCGCAAGCACAGGCATGGTGCCAGCCTGATGAGAGGAGGTGGGGCAAGACAGCATGAAGGGCTGAGAAGTACCAAAAGGCCCAGGATTCTTGGCACTAATCAGAAAATGCTGCTAACTTCAGAGCCCATTTAACATTTTCATTCTAAAGTTTTTATGAATGATTTTTTTTTTTTAAGCCAGCGCTGGGAAATGTGCCCATGTGGATTTATCATTCACATATGAATAACCTGAATCCCAAAGGTAGCGTTATAAGAACAAACAAGATGGAGGGTACATCAAGGAAGAAATTTTCTCAATACTCCCCCTCCTCTGTGTACTTTCACTAACCCCCTGCTATCAGTTACTCTGTTGTGCAAGAGACTTTTCACCCAACTCACTATGTTAGACCTCCTGTGACTAACACAGTCCTGGAAATAACATAGCATCAGTACTGCAAACTCCTTCTTGGTTCTTTAGCACAGAACAGAATAGGGGCAGAAATTTCAAGCTGCAAGTAAACACTAAAAGTCAAAACCACTCTCACAACTGCTACATCAGAAGTTACCACCCCCTATGTGTTTTGGGTGAGTGGAAAGTTTGTCTGGACCTCACCTTCCTTAAGTACAAAACCTAGCAGCACTGCTTAAACTCTGGATGACAGCAAGACTCTGGATGGACTCTGCACAAACAAGTGTTCTCCATATAACTCCTCCAGGGACAAACACCTCCAGGCAGAGCACATAGAGGGATCCGTGGCAGCTTCTATCACCACAACTGCACTCACGAGAGCTTATCTGACTGCATCCTCTTTCGATCTGTCATAACTAAAACTAGATCTAAAACTCCAAATCATGCAACTTGCCAACCAGCCCAGTCATCTGAAATGCCTATCAGCATGTTTTGAAAAGCGCTACAGGGTGTCACTTCAGTTTTATACATGCTTAGAACTCAGTCTTGGTACTACAGTTTCCTCTTTTACTGTTGTTACATGGTATTTATGACATAAATAGGAAGTAACAATTTACAGGAACTATTATTGTTGGCTAAAAAAGTACTATACTCACAAAAGTTTGTTTTGGTTATCTACAGCAAACATGTTGAGTATTATTATAGCAATCACAGACACCAAAGAAATAAACATCAAGTAAACAAGGACAAAAAAAAAAATCAATCTGTTCTTGTGCAGCAAAACAAGTAAATACATGTTTCAGGAAAATAAAATGTCTCATTGTCGCTGAGTGAAAACACTTTGTAAAATCTGGGGCTAGATTTACCTACAAATTGGAAATAGGCAATGGAGTAGTCTTATGCTGACAGCCCTTATCAGCAGTATGATAACGTGTCTGTATGTGTGGGAGGAGAACTCTCGAACACTCTGAACCGAGTGTCTGCAAAGTATGCCTGACATCAGTGTACAAATGCGTAGTTTTTGTAATAAAAGCTGGTATCTTCCTCCTCCTCACCCTGATCCTATGTCTGTTTACTTGGCTTCATAGCAGAACCTGACAGGTAGAAATCTGCCTTTCTTTGAAACTAAAAAACACCACCTTTTGGACAATTTGAGTTAAGCTATTAAATAATACTATTGCTCTGCACTGTTAATTTGGACCTTAACTCTACAGACTATGTAGATGCTTTACAATTATCAGCTACCTAATTAATTTGTTAATTGTTATTCTCACTGACTGAATACCAAGCTTCTTCAAAATAGAGCCTATTAAATGCTAGTAATTCTCTCCTAGTGGCATTCAGGTCAGAGATGTAAACTGCTAAGAAAAATTCATAGCATACCTTAGTACCTAGTTTTAGCCAGCATGGAGGAAGATCACAGGAGTCTGAGCTGTCAGAAGTTTGGCTGTGGTGAAAGACAAGCATTTTTTTTTGTTTAATTTTCAGATTTGGCGATTGCAAACAGTATTTTGCAGCATTAATTCCAACCATTAACAAGTTGTAACTCCAGGTCTGGAGTTACAGGTCATTAGCAGGTCTGTTGTAACTCTAGTTGTAGAGATGTAAATGTGTTTTCTACATGCCCGTCTTCCAGATTCACATTTTAATTTTACAGCTAACCTGCAAAAACTGGGTGTCATCATCTCAGAGAAAGCTTGATTACTGGAAGAGATCTGATCTATCCAGGTGGCATCTCCTTCTTCTACCCAGCTTTCTTTTAGTTCTACTTCACATACCTTACCCCTCCCCTCCCAAATCCTTCCATAGAACATCATCCTCTTTGTTCCCAGAGAGCCTTCTCTTAGTTGTCTGACGATGTATTAAGATCCTGTGTCTCTTTTTATTTCTTGGCACTTCCAGCACCAGTTTTGAAGCTCAGCTCTTTATTTGTATACCTTGGGCACCTAAAGTTAGATGAGATAGATCCAGCCCATTACTGTTTCCCCAGAAAAGAAATCTATTGAAATTTTATTCCCAAAGAAATGACCACAGGGCCACACGTGTTCATAGCACATATATGCCAACCTCACACAAATCACCTGCACAACTGATCTTATTGTCACTCACAGTCAGTATAGGCATAGGAAGAGCTGATCATATTTAAGAACTGTATCATTTGGTCATTGTACAGACTTTTGCACTGCTATCAATTACGCTATACTTGTACCCTTTGGCTAAATGGAATCACACTAGCATCTTCCATGGTTAGTGAAACTACATATACACAAAACCAAAACAATAGATCTTGTATCATGGTTACGTTGCTCTGCAAAATGTAAGGTTGAAAAAAAAATTGATTCAAGTGATGCAACAGACCAAGCTCTGCACCAATGCAGTCTCATTTCTCCTCAGGAGGGCCACCTTGGGTGGATACAGAGCTCTACTTCCAACCGACTGACTATTAAAGTTTATATGTAGGGTTTGTATGTATGCAATTGTTTAAGGACTGTTAAATTAAGGAGTGTGAATATTAAAAATCTAATGTTAATAGCACTTCTAACATTTACTTGGGCACTTTTTACAAGGTGCAGAGAACATACAATAAATTGTGGTATATCTTTATAGTTCTAAGTCACCTGGAATCCCAGAGTAACATATCAGAATTCAGGACTTCAGAGTTCACCTTAGCTTGCTGTCTCACTACCTTTTCTTGTTCCTTCAGGCACAGATAATAAGAAATATCACATATTTAGTTTACTGCTTTAATGAAAGCCACTATCAAAGTTATTATTACTGTAACCCTATAGAGTATTATGTTTTGTCACAGTAGGATGAACTGAGGCAGGAGAAAAGGCCTAGGAGAGACCTTCCTTACCTCCTTGTTATGAACAGAGTAGTTCAAGAGAGCATCACAGAAATGCTGTCCTATTGACTCTAAGTCTTTCATATCAAAATGGGTGCTTTGTCTCCAGCCTGCAACATCAATAGGAGCAAGTCAGAAATGGAAATGTCAGTCATCCTGCTGACTGCTAGCTGTGATATGTCAGGACGGTGGCTGACTGCAAACTTATATATATTTCACCGACAAATGCCAGAAAGGTCTATGACTGCCAGAGTTTATACAGATAGCATTACAGATCACTGTTCTGCCCATATGGACAAATCTATCCACTCAGAGTGGATTAACTATGTGTTGTATTACTTTCAGCACCAATTGTATTTCTTTTTACCACGGATTTTCTTCCAGATAACTGATTCCCATACAACTATTTTAGTTACTACTTTTAATTTGCCTTTCTCTAATATTGTTGCTTCATGGTAGACATGTAATAATGCTAGCAGTGGCCTGAAAGACCACAAGGTGAATGCTGTAGTTTTGGTATTTTTTCCAAATCTTATCATCAATCATCTTTCATTTCTAACCAGTAAGAGAGATCATGAACAAGAGCTGGTAGCTTAAGCTACCATTTTCCCTGAAAAAGCAAAAGAAAAGGTCTTGTTTGATGATTCCTGCTGCATAGCTACAGGGAATTGTCTCACCCAACTGAGAGCCACAAACAGAGGCTTCCAAAGTGTAGCTGTTGTTGATGCCCATCTTCCACATTACAACTCGACCTGTGCCTTCTTTGCTCTTTTGTACTCTGAAACGGCAGTCTGGGAATGAGAACTTAAAAGACGGGTACACTATTAGCCTTTGAAGTAAATAGCAATATGCAAGAATTTAATTTTAACCCTGCAAGTTTTTTTATATCCTATCTACCTGGTAAATAATTGTGAGTTTTCACTCTACCCTACTTGAATATTGCACAATATAGTTCAGAACAATCACTGGTACAATTAGTGGTATAATAGAGATATAGATGAAACAACAGAACAGCCCTTCAATTAGAAGTTTAATTTACTTTTTAGGGATTTCTGAAACTTCTGAACATAATTCTTATGTGGCTGTATTTACTGTTTCTAAATCTTATAAGATTTAGAAGATAAATAAATTATCTGCTGACCAGATGAATTACCACAAATCCTGTTATATACCAACATGCATATTTGCTAAAAAGTCAGAATAGCTCTTCTCTCATGAGTTAATAGATCAACAGTTTGATGTAATCGATATGGAGCTCATAATCACCTTATTATCATTGATATCTGAGGAAAACAGCATTAGCTACAAGTATGCAATAAAATCTAGTAGGTTAGCTTGTGTGTTATTTTATTATTGAACCTTTGCCACCTTTCTGGTTCAAAAGAAGCTTACTCCAGACAGATTTTGCTGGAAAATGACATATTTTAATATTAGTAATTTCCTACTAAAAATTATTATTTTTTTTCAAATTGAAATATCTTACACAAGCATGGTGGTTTTGACACAATTCTCAACAGAATAAAAATCAAAAAGATTCAGCCTGGAGAAATCTTTTTTCTTCTTTAGCTTCTTATTTACTTGTTTGTTTTTAGTTCTACCATATATTCTAAAGCTGTACTTAATATATGAATATGTAATATTTAATTTTTTTTTTTCATTCTTTTAAAAATGCTAACTTTATCACCCAATTCAGCATGACACATTTTGGAATACTGGAACTTCAAAGGAGTTAACATTTCATATTTCTAACATTTCTAGTTTTAGCCAGTTGAAGATTATTTTACGGGGTGAAGTGCAGTCTTTTAGCCAATATGATACCCTTATAAAAAAGTTAAGGATCACAGTTGATGTTTGAAATTTCAAGTGAATAATTTTCTAGTCTGGCATTTGCTTACCTTATCTGGGCAGTTCTTGCTCAGCAAAAGTGGAAAGGCACGTGGATGCAAGTATGGTTCTTTTGATTGCTGCTCTCTCTCACAACCATACATGAAGACATTTTGTTTTCTGTTGTGACCATGGATGTCACAATACAGAAAAATGTCACGTTCCTCCATCACTCTGTAATATGGGATAACACAGAATACTTTACTAAAGTGTGTTTTTTTCTCCACCTCAGAAGTACTAGTTTGAGTTAATACATTACACTGAAGCTCATGTTTAACCTAAAGAGCAAGAAATCAATAAGAGTATCATATTCTGAGCGCTAAGTTAAACATTTAGAATGCTAGATTAGAGGCAGACTGCTCAGTTCCTCCAGGATAAAACACTTGCCACTGCACAGCAATAAAGACATGACTGTATGCATCAGCAAACTTTGTCCATCTGTTCATAAGCTTTCACAGCATAGTTACCTTCATGAATTCCAGACGCTTGGCACCATCTTCTAAAACCACATGTTCACAGTTTTGATTTTTTTTATTTTTTTTGGCATACAATTTCCTCAATCTCCTACTGTACAGTGCCTGCATGGTGTTTTTTTCCACTCTGTCATTTGTTCTCTCCTCTCTTTTCCCTTCTTTTAGCCCCTCTAACTCTCAGGTTCAGTTATAGACATCCACCTCTGTAGATGTGTACTACAGCATGTTGTACAGCTGAAGCCTTCTATTCTTATCTGCTGCTCTTTTGCTATTGTACATGTACTGAATAATACACGCTGTACAATTATGAGACTGAAGCATAAATATAAGTGGCTCAGAATGCTGTAGTGAATACTCTTTCCCTTATTCAAGCTGGAGACACGATTTTTATGACGTGCCAAGACTCTGCAATATGTTATCACTAAACTAGCTTTTTAAAATAAAATCTGTAGGTAGACATATTGGGGTTTAGCAACCCACACCCCTGATGCTCAATTCCCGTTGAAGCAGAGTCCTACAGTGAAGATGTCATCGCACCACAGTGTGTCAGCTGGGGCTCTGCTCTGGGCAGAAGTTGGAAATCCATGGAGGAGCCAAGAAGGAAGTAGTAATAAATGTATCTGTCTGACTTAGCTGACTCTGAGTCTGCAGGTCAGTAGCACTCTAGCACACATAATTCGTATTAATTACAGAGCACTCACAAGCGCAGGCTGTTTTCATATAGTAAGGCAAAGAGAACTTCTCATCGAAAAGAAGGAGAGGGACAGTGCTCATCTCCTTTAAGCTAGGGATCCACATGCTGAAACATTTACTTGAAAGAACATGAATCTTATTTAAAACAGTCCACAACTGGCACTGGATGGAAAACATTAGATGTACTAATTGCGACACTGTTTTTTTTGCACAGGAGTCTGTTTGTATCAATTTGTTACAGAAATTAAACCAGAGAGATTTACTAGCTAAATTTTCTAGCTAGTCTGAAGATTTACTTTAATACCTGAAGATTTAATTTATATCCAGAGTATTTATGTCTGTGTGACTGTGGTCTGCCTAAGAAATCAAACATATTTATAGCAAAACATACAGCAAACTTGACAATCTTTTCTGTCAAATAGACAGCTGGGATCTATTCTGAACCTAAATTAATTCTGGGACATGGTTTTATGCCAGAAAAGAAAATGAGAGAGACATTAGGACTTCGATAAGAAGATCTTGGCAGAGGATAGTGGGGAGAAATGTGGTGAAAAAGTTTTGACAGGAACTCTTTTACTTTGGAAATGCAGGTTGTAACCAGAAAGGGGAAAGAATGTTACAGGAAAACCTACAGAACACTGAAGAAAAAAAAAATAACCCGCTCTGAAATACAACTGAATGGAAACTAAACAGTCAGAAAGGCTTGGGTACGTGGCAAAGATATAAATAATACCAGAACAATAAGGGACAGAGAGAAGTCACTCTAAGAGAGATACACTGGAAAGGAAAATTATCCATTTTAAAGGGAAAGAAAATGAGGTTACCTTCTGATCATGTTTCGGGTATACCATATGGAAGGATAACATTTCTTCGCCTTAGATTTGTATTTGCGGTTCAAGTCCTGACCTGTTAAAGAGCAGCGATGATTTCCCACAATCACACCATCTGGATTTAACATTGGTACCACTTTGAAGACAAAAGTGTCCCGGAGCCGTTGAGCTTTGCCTGAATTGCCAAGAATGTAATCCAGAAAGCCCTTCATTATCCAGGAACTGTTGGTTTCTCCTGGATGCACTCTTGCAGTTAGTATCACAGCCTTCCTCTTTGTGCCCTTGCCACTTTCAAGAGGGTTGGTGATAGTTAAGACATACACTATGTTTCCTGCCAGGGAATGGCACAAGATGTGAATCTTGCAGAACTTGGACTTCACTGGATCTTTAGAGATGGCCACCAGGTACTCCTGCAGGTTGGAGTAGGTGTAAGGATAGCAGTGGGCAAAATAGCAGGTGTCTCTGTCATGAGGAAACTGGAACGTCCAAGTGAGTGAGAAATATCGACGTCCACCTTCGCCCCCATTGTTTTTGTAATACTTGATTTCAGTTCCTGTCCTTCGCCAGCCAACGTTGTGCTTCCTAGCATCAACTTCTGAGTACAAGAGTGGCCGCAAACCACGGTTATACAGGCTGTTACGCTTGGTAAAGTTGACAATGGTGAAGCGATACGGCATCCCTGCCTGAGTATTGCTTACTTGGAAGTAGTACCACTGCGTGTGTCTGCTCGTGTAGAGGTCGGTGCGCAGGGTCAGCTGGTACTCAAAGTCGTTACTGGTAGGCAAAAGAAGGCAAAGGGTTGTGATGCTGGTTAGCACTGCAGCATGACGCAGTGTCAAAAAATGCAGGCTGCCATGAAAAAGTACCCCGTGGTGAATCAGATACAAATCTTGCAGATTTACACTGTCATAAATGAAAGTCTACAAAGCTGACAGGAAAAGATGCCTATTTGCACTGAGTGTGTCAATAATGCAATTGCTGTCTTCCTTAGGACTTTTAATAATAACTAAGACTTCTAAAAAAGAGTTCTCTACACAATGTTTGAAAAGGAGGTGCTTAAGAGAAGGTGTGTGAGTTTCTGTGGGTGATTACTACCTATAGAAATCATTCAGTGCTATAAAATGGCTATCAGATCATTTAATGTGAAGGCTACCCAGAACTACTTTTGAAGCTTATTCAACTAGTGTAAAACAAATGACAAATCCAGAAAAACACATCCTGCTTAGAAAACAGTAGCAGGCTGCAGGCAATAACAACTCGGATAATAACTCCGTTGTAATAAAAGAAGAAAAGTTCACAAACTTACACTTTAACCACCTTCTGCAAATTCCCACTCTCAAACCGTGCTTCAAAGATGAGCGTGTTGTCCATTTTCTGATGGAGGATCTGCTTCATGGGGCAGAGACCTCTCAGTCGGGAATACATAAAGCAGGAGCCTGTTTTAGCTAGTGGAAGGAGTGGAACAGATGTCTTCAATTTCAGTCTGAGCCATTTTAGGGAATACAGGCATCCTTCTGAAAATTCCTTCTAGAAACAGACAACTGCATGTAGCTGAGCTTCAACACATACTTTAGGTAAGTGTAAAAGAAATGACATGAAGATTTTGCTGCCTATTCCCACTCAACTTTATGGATTTCGGCCAGACTAAAATCTGACAGTCTTGGAGGTGTCTGTGTGTCTCTGCATGAGCTTAGGGCAATTCATATTCTGTATTCAGGCAAAGCAACTGAGTTAGGTGGAAGGACTCAAGGACCCAGCTCCACCAGGTCTTTTCACCACCCACAGAGAAAACTTCTCTCCTCGGAAACCCTATGTAGCTGACAATTGTTGCCATCAGTTTATTTTTAAATCTCTGTATTCAACTCTTCTACTCTAGAATGACACCCAGACCCAGCAGCAATTACTTTCATATTGTAAGCAATGTTTTCACATTGCATTTAGCATACAATGTGAGCCCAGATCTCCTTTTGCTCTGTTCTACTACCTTGCTCACTGTTTGTCAGATGAGAAGCTCACAGAGGCATAACTGAACTTTTTACTATAACCTTCATTACTATTGTTCATTAAAAAACAGAACTGCTAGCTTTGTCATCAGCAAATTTTCTGGATGGGAATTTATCTAGCTTCCAGAATATTCTTTGCATACTTTTATTGATCAAAGATCCTCTCTTTACAGAACCAAGGCAAGAATTATTTTTAACACTTTTTTGCTTTCTCTGCATTGGTGCTCTGTGTAGTGGCAAAGCTTTTGCCACCAAGGTGTAGAAAACTGGGGCAATCAAAACTTATTGCTACCTCCAAACCATACCCATAAAATAGAGAAAGAAGATGCGTCTCCTCTGCTGAAAGCCAGGAGCCCAGAGATCCTGCTGCAGAACTCAGTGTCATTGTGCTGGTGACTCTGGTCAGACACACACAGTGTGAGCTGCACTCTCCTGTAGTTTTAGAAAAGCTCTCACAATATGACTCAGGGAAGTTATGCAAAGCTGAGATTTCTATATAGCATTTTTTCATTCACTGAATCTCTATTGCCATGTACAAAAGATGCCATATTCAGTGTCTTGTTCTTGGTGATTTAAGTTACTACAGATCCATAGGGTTTTTCATTAGAGAAGAATTGTTAGCTTTGCTAGTTGGGATACTTGCTTGAATAATTACCTTCTGTTTATCTGAAATTCCATTCACAGTTTCTCTACCCTCCACTTCCTCTTTAAGCTCTTCCTTAACTTTAAGGAAGAAAAATGTTTCAGCCGCTATTCCAGTGAAACTGTCTGTGGAAACATCTGTATCAGATAAGTGCTATTGAATGAAAAGCATGAATAAAATCTGAGCTGTCTATCATGGTATTTTGATTTTTTTGCATAAGGGTCACCACTGGATTGTATTTTTCTCTCCTAAATTAGATTTTAGGAGGGCCTGCAGGAACTCAGCAGCAGGTAGTTCTTTGCCAGGCAGTAACTCTCAGCTCCTGTTGAAGTCAAATTCAGTGGGAATCAGGAGAGTGCAGCTGCTGCCTCCCTCAGGACGCGATGGCTCATGACATGCCAGTCAAAGTCTGCGGCGCTCACATTGTAGATCTGCCTATGTGCCTGTCCTATCCTACAGATGTTCTTTGTACAGAGGATGTTAGGGTTTTAAAAATTATGTTTATTGCTATATAACTTAGATAGCAAAGCTACCAACCTGGAGGCTTCTGTCCCAGAAAGTGGGAAGGTACATTTTTAAAGAACAGCAACTAATGAACTGTAACAGAAATCACTGTCCTAGTTTTTAAAAAGGCAGGAAGCTGGGATTCAGAGGGTTCGTCTACACCTTATGCCTCACAGTAAGGTTAGCAGGTCCATTTGCAGAAGACAGAGGTTCTTTCCCAGCCACACAGCAGTTACCAGTTTTCTTGGTCAGCAGTATGACTTAATTCAGGTGGAGGATTACCAAATGTAGCAACCTACTAGCAACCTTCTTATCTATGTACAAGTGGCCCAGGGCCAAAATCAACAACTGCCAGAAGCTCCAAGTTCACTCAAGGCAATTGTGTCAACTTAGTAAACACAGGAAAAAAAAAAAGTTAAATAATCTTTCTCGACTCATATTTTCATAATCAACTCATTTTAGCTGGTTCATACTGTTATTCACTGGGAACAATGGCTTGAACTGAGCTGGACTTCTGAGATAATTAACAGCATGAGCAGAATGCATGGCTGATGAAACCGCTGTGTAACTAATTTTCTTCCTCATCTATAGGAAAAGGATTTATTCCCAACTGCTGTAAAATAACAACAGAAAATCATATTGATTTCAGTAGGCTTTGCATTAGGTTCATTAAGGAGATAAAATATTGGCATCAAAACAGGTGCTTCATCCACCTACAGCTGACAGTAATATTTCTCAGGGTGTTCTCACCTTCTCCTAGATAAATCACAGTGCCCTTGTCAGGAGGTTGGTCTGGTGGCGTCATCTCCAAACCTGTTGGAGTGTACAATGGCTCAGGGGTAGTGGGTATCCAATCTGAAAAACAAGAGACACATAGAAGGACTACAAGCAGGAAGATTGTATTAAAGACTTCACAGTATGAAGAACACACTGAAAAGCAGTTCACCCTGTTTACTCTGGTTACACATAAAGGAATAGGGAGCCCCCTTCATGAACCTCATTTTTCGGATCTGTGAACAAATCTCCACTATAACTCTAAATAAAAACATGTATCAATCTGTGCACAGACTAACTTTTGCTGAGCAAACACATCTCCACTCTTTGCACAGCTTGTTTGCTCAGCAATTACTCAGAATTCCTGTATTGCTCTCTATAAGCACATGGTACCATTAAGAAAACAGATGCTTCAACTATAGAGTGAAGTCACTGATTGCTGACCACACAGGCACTGCATGGCTACAATGCAATGTCTCCCTGCAACTTGCAGGACATCTGCCTGGCACGTGAAAGATCTGTTGAACCCCTACCGATGGTACATTCCGACAGTCGTCCTTTCCTTGCTGCAATACTCACAGCAGTCCCATCCTATTCCATTGAAGATACTGCGATCTATTTTCACAGATAACAGAATAAGGTCATAGATGTCTCAGTCCCACCTCTGTGCATTTCTGATTTCTACTGATTACTTCCAAATCACAATTTATATGTATTTATGTGTATTTATAAAGCACAGGAACCGGTCAAGTCTTCACTATCTCCCAATAGGTTTGCAGTATGACTTCCTTACAGACTGCATAAAAACAGTTATTAGCTGGCATTCGTATGTAACCATATAACCCTGAAAGCGTTGACATTGCTAGTAACAGGCCATAAAATTTGTACTGAATTTGCAAGACCTCAAGACTGAAGATTGTCACGCTTGCTCTGTCTGAACTTTTCTTGCTGTGACAGCAATTTCTCTAACTGACCAGGTGTATATGGCTAAATTGTTCTATTACTGTTTATTTTTGTGTAGTACAACTTAGGCTTATACAGACAACAGTAACAAGCAGTTATTCTGTGCACACTGAGATATTTAAAACTCCAACAGAATGATGTAGTGTGAGAAGTACAGGCCTGGTGTAATAGCAGAGGCTTTGAGAAGTGGAGACACAGGATGTGGTAGAGGAGTACTGGCACAGGATGATACCTGACGGGGCACAGGTTTGGCACTGGAGACCCTATGGCTATAAACAACTCACCTATGGTCACCTGAAGAAATGCAGACCCAGGGCTAGACAAAACTCATTTTAGGAGGAAACAAAGAGAACAATGAAATAATATCTAACATATGTAAAGGATACTATACATAGTAAATTCAGATCTAACATGGAGCTGCAGACCAATATGAAGGAGAAAGGTGTAAGAGCAAGCTGGCAAACATATAGAAATGACCCCCAAAGTCATTTGGTTCCCAGAGTAAGGAAGAAGACATCATCAATATGAACATCCTATTTCTCCCAGCAAAGGACTCCAGAGGCTGACAGTTTGCAACAAGCAACCCCTTCCCTCCACCAGAATGAAACCTCTGGAATGAAACCACTGACTTTAGGACCTACAGGAGCAGTTGGAAGGTGAGCTGGAAAATGATGCGAGTAGAGCATATGTATAACAATTTTAACTGTACTACTATTCTTTCTTCTTCTGTAGCAATTCCATCTGAACTAATAGTGATTTTGCTCTTAAGATTTCAATTATAATGACAATAAATTCTTGGCTGTATTTATATATAAGGTGTGCTTCCCCTTTGCCCATCGAGAAGATTTTGAGCATAACACAGTAACTTACCAATGTGCTCAATTCTGTCCCTGATGACTTCACATTGGTTTGGCCAGTACACCAGGGAAAACTGACCTGCAGGTGGTAAGTCACATGGATTCTGCAGCTCCTGAAGATGGGGCGCCACTGCCTCTGAGTCAGATGGTAACAGAATCTGTTTAGCCCTTGGAAAAAGATCAGCACAAACAGAATCTGTAAGAAAGTGAAAGAACCCTCACATCAGTCTCTTTTGTTCTTTCAAGTGGAAACAGGCTGCACAGATAATCTACATGAAATTAACATAACTAAGCATGGCACAATAGAATTACATCCCAGTGAAATATAAATTCAATGCTCCAGCCTATAAAGCACATTGAATTTAAAAGTAGCATTAAATGAACAGTTAATTCATTAAACCACAGCGCACTGTAGCAAGAAATAGCTTAGCTGGGTTCCTACAGAAAATGTTGGCTCCTGTTATTATTACTGCCTTTATTACTTGCGTATTATGGTAACGCCTACAATCTCAATGCCTGAGCCAAAATCTGTACAGTACAATATTATACAAATAGAGAACAAAGCTTATTCCTATAAAACTTATCACACAGTGTATGAAACAATGAGATAGTATAGGCTAGCATGACAGGAGAGGTAAGAATCTGATGCTATCAAGAATTTTGTATATCATCAGAAACATTTGGAGGAGGTGGGAGGTGTCCTTACCTGTCCGCAAGGAACCCTGCCAAGTTGTGAGAAGCCACTTAAATGAAAACATGACAGGAAGAGAAAAGGTTTTGAAAAAAACTAGTAATTGGAAGATTGGGGCTGGTACTGTGCACTGACTACTACACTGCCCAGAGTTAATTACTTGTCTTTGCCATAGATATGAAAAGATCCCCTTCCAAAGCATTCCATCTGTCCTTACTACTGCCCACTTTGAGCATGCCAAAAGATAGGATTTTGGCTTCATGGCAATTTTATTTTTTTTATTCATTTTGGGTCTGAATCAGATACCAGCACCCACAGGACTTATATTACCAGAAAAAAAATCTAATCTGCTTTAGACCTGGTTTCTACCTCACAACAAACAAAAGAACATCATAATAAGCAACGGCTCTTCGCCTTAAGGATCTGTTTCCAATTGTAGATGATACAATATGTGAAAAATACATGAACTGAAAACAAAACTGCTGAACCCATTTTTAATCTCTAGTTAGTACTTAACTCTAATGGATATCTGGCTACTAAAATACCAAATCAGTACTTAGTGATCAAGGGCATGCTGCAGGATGGGGCTCAGATAATCACTCACTAGGTCAAGAACCACAAAGTGTGACTAGACCTAGCTCCAGTTTCGCTTACAGCTTGACAGTGACATGTGCACTGATGTCTCTTCCCTTCCCCTTTCTTCCCCACAGTGGTCTTACAGGGAAAATGTAGGGGAATAACTGAAAGGGTCCTAACCTGTACGAACTGCACACTGCTGACTATCTTCTGCCACAAAGGAGTTATGGGAGTCTTCATCCTAAAAAAATTAAAATACTAAAATAAAATTGAAAGTCCACAGCAGGACAGCTTGCTCTTGTTTATTTTCAGAGAGAAGAGCTACCTCTGCTCTGGTTTACTTTATGACTTGACTAAGAATTAGGCCAAATCTGCATAGTCATTTTCTGTGCCATTATTCGTGGCTGCCTCTCCACGGAGACATGCTTTCACTTGTCCCGTTTCCCCAGCGCCTCTCTTGTGCAGTACTGGTATTCATACCGTTGGGTGAAAAGGTGGAAGAAAAAACTGATGTAAGGCAAAAATGTTTGGTTTTCAGCTGCATTAGTTAGCCCTCTGATCCAAATCATCAAACAGGTCCATTAATATAAGAGCAGGAGAGGCAATGGAAACCAGTAACAGCAGTCCTTTCGGTGGCAATACAGACATATGCCACAATTATCCCAAAGAAATAATGACCAGGACAGGGAAATGAGGAACTTGGTATTGGTGAATTGAGGCTTAACACTTGGCAAAAATTAAGCAGGAACCATTCTGCATCCAAGCTGCACATGGGCCATGAAAAGCAATCAGCTATCCTGGGTTAAATTTGAAGCATGTTGGCAAGGCAACACAGGGACAACAGCGCTTGTCCTCTCCTCTGTGCTTAACATAGAACATTTATTTCCTGGGTTTTCAATCCAGCCCCCTTTCATTAACACCACATTCAATTAAAAAACAAATTTCCTTCCTGAATTATGAATGTTGTTAACATCCAATCTATTTCACAGCTGGTAAAAATACTCAGCTTTATTTATTGCTCCCATTTACACTTACTGCAGCTGCAAATATAATACGGGGTTTCTAAAAGTCCGCTAGTCCAATAGTTGATCAAGAGCTTGATTTTTATAGGTGAAGAACTGAAAACAGTTCACACACCAAAGCACAGATAAAATCATAACACAGAGAAAGGTAGGGGATTTTCCTGTTCTCACTACTGCTCCCAGTAATGTGTACAGAACTAGTGATGAGCTCTTAGGGCAGGGCTTTGTGTACATACAGCAAGGTTGCAAAATTTAGTTTGCAAGCATGCTCTCTGATGCATTTCAGGTGCCTGCAGAAACGGTTTGTTACTGGGACTATTTACTGACTTTCTTCCATTAAGCCACTTCTAAATGTTCAGAATATGACTGGTTTTAAAAGCCCAGAATATTTTCGTTGTTGTCGATGTCGTGTAGGCAAGGCAGGGCAGCAGTCACGAGCACAGCGGAGTTACGTGCAGGATGTCTGCTTGATGGTGGGGACCACCTTTGGAAACAATCGAAGGCCTCTTGTGCAGGGGAATGCTGAGGTCTGCTTAGAAGCTATAGCACAACGCAAGGCATAAGGGAGAAAAGGGAGCCTCTGAAATCCTTTAAAGGTGAGAGTAACAATTCCTTCTAATGAAACGCAACTGAATTCCTACTGAGTTGATGAACCTGTGACCACCTCGTGACATTTGTGCAGCACGAAGTGATGCAGAACAGAGTGCTCTGCTCCCTTCGGGAGGCCTGACAAACCAGTCGGGCTCTCCGCACGCGTTTGTCACACGGTCGGCCTCCGAACAGCATTCCTTGCCCGAGTCCTTCTCTTCCCGCCTCGTTCCCTCGCCTTCCTCTGGCGCCAGCTCGGTTTCGCTCGGCTTCACCGCCAGGCTGTCCCCGCCCGCCCGGGGCAGCGGCACGGAGGAGCCGGCGACCGGCACCCGGCCGGGGCGGAGGAACGCGGACGCCCAGGGGCGCCCGGAGCGGCTTGCGGGGGGCCGGCGGCA
>VXAA01001562.1:0-49391 GCA_013399115.1 Anseranas semipalmata | reverse complement strand
CGGGCACCAGCCCGGGGGCGGCGCTTCCCCGGCGGCCTTGGCGAGCTCGGCCGCGCCGGGCGGCGTCCCGCCCTGCCTCCCGCTGCCGTGGCAACCGCCCCCCCACCAACACCAATTCTCGCGAGAGTTCGGTTCGGAGCCGGGGGAGTGGGGCCCGCTGCAGGCCTCGGGGCTGGCAGTGCTGTGCGGGGCGGGGGGCGGTTGTGTTCCGTTACCCTTGGACCGTTCTGTCAGGGGACACGGGCAGCGTGAAGCATTGCAATAAAGTGAATACAGTGTTTACGTATCTCGTACGTTTATGTCAACAAGGCAGCACCTTATGTCTCAGTCTCCTGTTAAGTGCGGTACCTATAGCCTGGCCTGTAAAAGTCTCTGAGAAAAGAGATTTGAACCATTACGCTTGCCTGCTTATGGCGAGTGAGAACCGTGTGTTTAACATAAGGACGTCGAGCGTGCTGCTGTGTGCACCAAGAAAACCTTTGCAGCATGAGCTAATAGTGGGAAAACTGAAAGAGGCTTTAAAAGTGATTGTGTTCTGTAGGCTAAAAAGTGATATTAACTGATCACTATCCTGATATTTTCAGAATTCCTTTTTTGCTTTCCTAAATTGCCAGATGAATGATTAGATTTGCTTCCCCTGCATCAGCACCAGTCTCTGTAACCTAACCACAAAACAAATAAAAACAAATAAAATCAGCCATGTGCTCTTACTTTGGTTATCGACTTTTATTTCTGTCATCGTTGTACCCATCATCTCAGTCAGAGTCGTGCTGCGTCAGGTGCCGTGTGTCGCTGCGAGCCCACCGGAGAGGTGTGGAGGCAAAGCAGCGAGGGATGGGCAGGAGGCCGGAGTCACTTTCCCGAGGGACGAGTGGCAGAACTGAGAATGGAAACTGTGCCATAAATCCGGCCTGCCCAGTGGGCAGCATTGTCCCTCGCAGGAGCTCGAAAGAGAGCTGCTGAGCTGCCACTGCATAGCCTAAACCTTAGTTTGGGGTCTCCAGGAAACTTTGGGTACCTCCGGAGAGAAGTTATGTGTTGTTATATGTTCTTTCTTGGGGAAAATGTCTTGGCAGCAGCTTGATTTAAAATGTTGTCTTTAAGCTTTATCTTACAGGCAATTTCTCTGTCTCAGTGTTAATTTGTTCCTGAATGAATCAAGGATGTTAGAATTTCAGGATGAGTGCATTAAAGCTTTGTTTGATACTAGAGAAGCCATTCTTCACAAATAGTTCATTTGTTTTTAAAATGCCTGTGCTATCCTTCTCTAACAGAGCTTTATTTGCATTTGCAAAATGGAGTGGTAGGTGCTATTTTAAGATCCTTGTGTTCACTTTACAAAAAAGGTTTTTGTCATGTATTTCTTTATGTTACTTTCTCTACGCTGACACAGTTGTCCCACAGTGCTTTGGGTTTGCAACTTCTTTCCTTTAAAATAATTTATCTCCAGTGGAGCAGGGGAAAATGGGATTAACTTTTAAAGGTATCATCTGCTTTTGTGAACATCGGAAGCAGTACGACCACAAGGTGGTAGCAGTCTGTAAGGAAGGGAGAGGAGATGGCGCTGAGCTTTGCTGATGGATCCACGGGGCCAGATGCTGGCTGTGTGCTATGCCATAGAGCAGAACACTTGCAGAGTATTGTACATCTAGTTTCTGTTACCTCGAGTCACTTCGCTTTGACCACTGTGACTTTGAGTAACAGGCCATAACGCCCGTGGTGTTGTATCTATGCTGGCTTGTTGTTCACTTGGGTCATAGCATCTTTCCTGTCAGCTGTACGGCCCCATTGGCTGGCGGCACAGGGCTTGGTCAAGGATGCCCAGTGCAAATACATTTTAAAATTGCCAGTGTAAGCCAGTGTCTTGGCTTGTGTGCTGCTGTGCCTGAAGCCCTGGCTGGCCGGGGCAGTCAACCTGCTTTTTGTCTCTCATAACGGCATCCAGAATGGCATGGCCCCACGTTGCACAGTGTCTCCTGCGTACTCCTGCCAGCTCAGATCAGTTCAGAGTAATGTAATGGGTTAACTTCATACTGCCTGTCTTTGTAAGAAATCAGGCATCATCCAGCTTCCCGGGCTGACATAAAGCTTGTGTTAATAGAAAAAGACAGTGAAAACCTCATCATGTGCTCTGTCTGATTTAACAGAAATGCAGTCATATGCCCACACGTGATCAAGATTAAATATGTGTTGCTGAGTGATCTGGCAGTGTGCAGAACCATATTAATGTGCGTGAAACCACAGTTTCGGGAAAAAAAAATGCTTTTTCTTCTGTTGCTCCTGTTATGAGAGAAAAGAAGAGAAAGGGGAGCCTTTGACAGATTACTGGGTAGACAACTGCAGGGATCATTTTGGTTTGGGTTACAATCACCAGAAAAGGTGCATGAGGTTGTTCTGTAAACTATTTCACTGTGGATTCTGGGAGAATTTAACCTTTCTTGATGCATGGGAATTACAGGAAAGTATGTGAGGTCTGGCAGCACCAACCTATTTCTATCCCGTTTCTGCTCTACATCATACTTGAGTGAAGTTTTTGTATGTGAATAGGACTTAAAATAAAGGCAACATTCAAATTACAACATTAAAATGTTAATTTAGCTCTGCAGTGAAGATAAGTCTTTGAGTGCCAAAATCTTGCTGCATTCCTATGTACAAATGCTAGTTGTGCTGTGAATAGCAACAGTTACATTTAGACATGTCATGCTTAGACTGAATGCTCAGACACTGCAGCATGCAGCTTAAATCTTGTAAAGAAAAAAAAAAGGTGTCAGTACTAGTAGGGACTTGCATTCATTGTCATTTGCTTAGCGAGAGCCATAACCCATAGCCTAAGCTGTTGTTTCCTCTATGGAGTCCAGCTTTATTCTTGTGCAAGTCTTTCTCTTCCATGCTAATGATTTAATCACCCATTCATTGCTCAGTAAGACCCTGTCCCTGGAGGCAAAGAAGTGAAAAAATGTCCGTTCATGTTGCACAAGATGAAGTCATGATTTGTGTTAGGTCTATTTCACCCAGTGCTGCAAACATGCGCACATGCTTTAAATTTCTCTTGATTTAGGTGGCACTATACTTCGTGGTACAGTGAAATGTGCTTATGTTAAACACAGTACAGAGGAGTTTCAAAATAAATCATGTCCTGAATTGACCTAATTCCCTTCATTGTTGTTTTCCTTTGGCCATAACATAGCTTACAGAGTGATAAAATGCTGAACTGAAGGTAACTGCCAAATTTGTTTTTCTCATATAATTGTTAATATATTTTTCTGGTTCTGCATGACCTAATTTCCATGTTATCCTTTTGTTCCACAATTCTCAAATATGCACCCTCACATTTAACAGAAAGTAAACTGGTTAAGAATACATATGCCAGTCACTTTTTGCTAATTAAAAATTAGGTACTTCTACAACTGGCTCTCTTACAGGATTTAGCAAATCTCTATGAATTTTTACAGGTATTTGAGAAGCTCTTAGTCAAGCAATCTCCTTTAAATCCAGTTGTTTCCTCTTTGTTCTTTTCTGTTCTTTCCAGATATTTTTTTCTCTCAGGCTGTCTCAGGAGAGTCATGTCCCCAGCTGCCAATACTGGTTTTTGTGTCCATGCTCAGTTTTCTTTTTTTTTTTTTCTGCTTTTTCCCGGCTCTGACTTTAATAAGCCTCCTGGGCTTTCTTTGAAAATTTCATCTGCAACTGCAAATAAACCCTTGCATATCTCTGATGCTTCTATTTAGATTAAAAAGCCAAGTGACTTTGTTCTAAAGATTGAACAAAGAACTTTTGAAGATATGTGGAGACAGGTACCCAACATACCTGAACTCAAATCTGGCGTACAGAAAAAATAAATACATTTTAACCCCTTTTTCTTCCTTCATTAACAAACTGTTCTGAGTCTGTTGTAATGCTTAAGGTCCTTCCTGTGTTTGCTGAGTAAAAAAGGAGTTCTATACAATTTTTCATTAGAGGGGGTATGTTTCTTTCCTGTTTCCTCCCCCAGATGCGCTGGTTCTTGTATACATAAAAAAAAGTTTTCCCACATTCTTGGGGAATATTTCTAATATTTTTCTTTGTTACCTCATTCTGTTTTAAAGACTTAGCTGAAACTCTTGAGACATGCTGAAACAACCTGACATCACCCAAAAGGAAACCTGAAATGTTATGGTACAAGCTTGGCCTTGGAAAGTCAGAAAGTTTGTGAACAACAATATATGTCCATTTTTAATATATGTTCTTGCCCAAATCATGTCACTGTGTTCCAGTACAACCCCTTGAGAGAAATGGATGAATGCTGAGAACCATGTGAAAATGGTAGTGAAGCAAAAAAGTCAGAGAAAATGGGCAAAGACCCTGCGCTGATCTTACTGCTCTTGCACACATTCTCCAGGGACAGGGAGTGTCTTATTATATGGCTGTACAGTGCTTAGTGCAGCAAGGCTTGAACCCTGCTAAGGGTTTTTGGATGTTTTGGAATGCCAGTCAAAACTGTGCTGTTTAACTGACGGTTATTGTAGTCCTTTGAGAATTTGGCTTGTTCCCACAGGTTTTATTTTTATCTGCGTTCCCCAGCTACGTACTGGTGTGAATGTCACTGTCACTATTGCGCCAGGATTGATCCTCGCTGAATTCTGGACTACTTTATTTTTGGATTCAGAGTATGATGCTCACCTCCCATCATGTGTAAATGTCTGCATCTGAGCTAGGCACCTTAGCTTTCCTCCCTAGTCCGTGGAGGTTTGTCAGTATGGCTTAGCCATCTCATGCTGAAGCAGATGCCTGCATTTGGTTAGATATTTCCTAAACTCAGGTGGTTTTATTAGCTAGAGACCCCTTAGCAGCTGTGCAGCAGATACCTGAAGTTAGGAGAGACAAATCCCATCCTTAGAGACCTCTAGCACGCTGCTGCAGTGACTCGGTGCAGAAAGCCAGTGTGCGGATGGTGCCTAACCCAGCCCCAGGCAGAGCGCTGGGGGCTGCGTGCCCAGCCCAGCAAAGGGGCTCCTGTCAGGTTTTCCTTGCTCTGTGTGCTCTGCACAACCAGGCCCACAGACTTGGCCACATCTGGGGCAGAGCATGAACTCCAGAGCTATGATAATCCCTTTTCCCCTTGGTCACACCTTCCCTCCTGCCCTGTCCTGCCCTTCCCCTTGGCTCGTCTCTGCTGCCATTCCCAGTGCTGTATCTGTGCCTGCACTGGCTTCTACCTACTCAGCTAGTTCATTCACTGCTTTCACTGTTTTTCTTTTCTTTTCTTTTCTTTTCTTTTCTTTCTTTCTTTCTTTCTTTCTTTCTTTCTTTCTTTCTTTCTTTCCTGGACATTTTTCACTAGTTTCTTTCTAACTACTGGGGTAGCAGAAGTAAGAGAAATTCCTTCCTCAGCGTTTGAAATAGCTTAAGACATAAGACGAGTGGTGTTGGGTCAGCCCAAGGGTTCACAGTTTCTGATGGCTGCCAATAGTCAATGCCAGGGAAAAATGCAGGGCAAGACTATGGTGGTGCTTCCAGCCTGCAGAGGTCTGACTCGAGGGCTTTCTAAGTCAGAGACAGTGTCTTTGAACCTAAATAAGTGAACTTTGATGAGCAAGGCAGCAGCGTGGCAGTGGGGCTGAGGTTGGCAAGCCTGTTCCTTCCTCTCCCTTCCTCGCTCTTGACTGAGCACTGCTGGCTCTCTCAGGCTTCTGTGGCTGCTTTGTAATCATGGGTTTTACTTACAGGAGCTGACTCCATTACTTCTGATTTTTTAAAATTAAATAATAGTTAATTTTTCCTGAGCTATAACTTCATAGAAATTGGCTGTAGTCATAGAGTGAAGAAGCAGTTAGTGAAAGATCACAGTCTGGGGTGATAAGGCCCCTGTGGCATGCCAGCAGTAGCAGGGCTGATGCATCTCAGTAGTGGCACAGGGACAGTGAGTTTAAGACTTGCACTAAGGATTGCCTACAACTTGATACTCATTCATTTGGGGTATGGACTTGCTGGGATAACCAAGCTCTGTAGAGCCCTGTGACTTAGGAAGCCCTCTATAAGGTGCAATCCAGCCAGAAGTTGTCTTTAGCTCAGAGGGTTCACCCCCCAGTTGTAAAATGAAGGCTGATCAGAAGAAGCAATGTGACACCAGAAACAGTGACTGCCTTTATAAAATGGCACAGAAATAGGGGGGCTGGTGGGGAAGGCTGATGGGGAAAGATGTTCTGGGGTGGGAAAAGTATGAAAGGAAAGGTGTGCAGACAGTATGCATCAAGAAACCAGAGCATTCAGAGAACAGCTGTCCTAAATGAGTACCGTGTTAAGGAACATGAGCCTGAATTTGTTTCCACAGCATGCAGTGACAGCCTAAAAACAAACTCTTCTGAAGCTATCCCATTGGTTTGCAGTCTGCTTTCCTATCTAACCCAATCTGGGAATGTCACCAAGTGGTCCCCTGGTGGAATGGCAAAAACATTATTTTGCTATGAATTCTCGTGCCTGCTATATTTCTAATATACTGTCCTTATCGTGGGCTGTTATATGCTGCTGCTCAAGAGCATGGGAAATCTTTTGTTACGCTGTTTTATTTCTTTACGCAATCATTCTCTAGAATGTATGAAATACTCAGCATCCCTCAGGTGATTTCTGGGATAGCACATAGGTGTCATCTCTGTACTTTGTAGCTCCCATGTCCTGGAGCTAGCCCCAGGTAATCTGGAATATCTGTGCAGTGCTGTGCAGAGACAGCAGTTTGGACCTAGAGAACAGTACAGCAGTTTCACTAGTGACTCCATTCCTCTGCAGGGAAAATTAGCTGGCCAGGCTGCGGTGCTGAGATATTTGACTGTTTCCCAATCCAGAGCTATTTTTGGTGGGCATTAACTCTGCCATCTTTACACTGAGCTCTGTTGTACAATGCAGATATGCTCTGTTGCCTGTTTCTGCACTAAACGGATCTGTGATATAACAGACAACATGACAAATATTAACCCAGCAGCGGTTATTTTTGTCTGTCTGTTGTGAAATAGCTGTATCCAGATTAGGACTATGTGGAGTAGATCTGGGGAAACTTAATAAGTCAAGAAGATCCAGAGGTGGCTGGGTAAATCAGCACATCATATTTATAATGCAGAGAGAAATAGTTCAATAATGTTCGTACTTTTAAGATGAAAGCAAAGCCCCTTGACTTAGAGAAATGACAACAGCTCAGATAAAGCAAGGCTAGAAAGGTGATGAAACCACTGCACTAGCTTTAAGCTAACTGACATGGATGCTGAGGAAGTATGGACTGCAAAATGCTGATGAGAACCTATATAAATTCACCATAGTTTCATGCTTCAGGCATCTGAAACACTTATAATCCAGAAAGCGGTATGTATGAAGCAAGTTCCTGCTCTTTAGGTGGGCTCATGGACTTTCCTAGACTACCTCCAACCTTGGATGATGTCTTTCATCTTTTTCCCATAAGCTTCTAATGGAGCTATTTTTCTAATGGGGTGTGAGTTCCTGCCCATCAGATTAAAGCATAGTGACAAACATCTTGCTTGCGTTGGTTGTTTTTCGTGGTTCAGAACTATTTAGAAATAGTTCATGGAGTCCCTGGGGGGTATAGACCACAGGCTGAAAATCACTTAATAATTCTCTTTTTCCTGGTGTCTTGGAGATTCCTGGGACACAGCATCTCTTTCAGCAGAGAGATCAGGGTGATACATTTACAAATGCAGTCATAGCTTATTGGCGGCAGAAGGCATATTTTTTAGGTCAGGACACGGGGGGGTGTATGGCAAAAAGAACCTGGTAGAGAATGAAAGGACTAAGTGATATTTAGTGTATGATAATGAATTATTTTTTATTCATTTGTTTTTGCATTTGAAGCTTTTCTTTGGGAGGCAAGGTGAGGTGAGGTAAGGTGAGGTGAGGTAGGTGAGTTTATAGGGTAGAAAATACTGGTTAGATTTACTCTGCTGTGGCTAGTTTTATTTTGACTTGGCATTAGGAACAGTCTGTGGCTGTTTCTTTCTTCTTCAATTGTATTTTTAACTTTTGGCAAAGTCTCACGGTCTTGAAGATGCTTGTATTTATAGATGTCAGAAAACAAAATAAATAAAAATAAGCTGTTTGTATCTCTGTGCTTCTGTCATTCAAAGTCATGACTATGACTTCCACTGACCCAAATAGGACCAAACAGATGGTTTTTTTTTTATAGCTATGGAGAGCTCTGACAATACTTGGTAATGCTAAAGATATGATGTATTTCCCGAAAAGCCCCCTGTCTTTGCTTCCAATAAGAGTAAGTTCTTATTTATGGGACAGCTGTGACGAGATCAAACCCATGCTATAAGACTGGTCTTCTTCAAGTTAGTCTGTACCAGCCACTGGCGTTTACTGTAGTAGAAGTCACTGCTTCTCTTTAGCGGTAATTTATTCTGAGATATGCAAGCATCATTGTGGATGAGTGTCCCAGCCCCTCTGCGTTGCTCCTGGCCCCAGACACTGCGGTGTTGCTCCCCTTGCACACATTGGGGTGGGCCATGGGAGGTAGTGGGGCTGCCTGTACTCCGCATCCAGAGGTCAGGTGTCACTAAACCCATGGTTCCTCTTCCATCAGCTTTTGAAAGGTCTCTGAATGTCTCTATGGAAGAGGAACTTCCTTGTGTTTCCGTGCTAGTAACAGGAGGCTCTGTCTGAGGATGCAGCACGTTGTCCCCTGCCAGCTGAGGCTTTGCGAGACAACCGTCATGCTGTGGGGCAGTTCTGGCAGCTCATTTCAGATTGCAGGAGCCACTCCATTTCTCCTTTCCCCACTTCCAGCTGAACTTGTGGGGTAACAGAAAAGTAAATGAAGGCTGGAAGATGGCAAAGGGCAGTGGGATGGGTTAGTGATGCTCTAATCACTGGGGTCTTCCCTTGGTACAGCCTCACTCAGAACAGTGTTACACCAAGGCCTGAGAAACAAGCACGGGCTGGTGGGGCTCTGCCAGAGTTTGTAGGGCTCTGCTTTTACAGCCTCTTAAAAAATACCATTGTCGTAAAGGAGCTTTCTGGCATTTGTGGATTTAAAAAGTCCAATAAAATTTAAGTGGGAAAACATACTCAAGTCGCCCTTATTTTCTGTATTTATAGCTCCAGTTCTCACAATACGCCACAGATATTGCTGTCTAACCGTACAAGGCTGCATCTTCAGTAAGAACATCCCCGTGTTAAGGAAATTCCCCTTGAATTTGGCATGGCCAGAAGCTGAGCACCCAGCATAGTGTGTGGGAGGGGGAGCAGTGCACAGTGACCCTCGAAAGTACAGTAGGCAGAACAAGTACAAGCAGATGGGAAGCCCCAGGAGAGCAGGACATGTTTGCCAGCCACTGTCATCATCCTCCAAAAGGAGCTTAAAGGAGGCAGTTATGTACGGTGGATGGGGAACAAGGCATGGAGAAGGTGTCCACTCACATCGTTGCAGCCTCGCAGCCTCCAGCACTAGAACAAAAGCCAGGCCAGGTCAGTCCCAGGCTGTGCTTGCAGGTATTGACAGCAAATCCAAGAGATGTCCTTGCTTCTGCAGCTGGACTTTGCTCTGAAGGAATAGGGGTGTTCTGGCACTTCTTCACCTTCTTGTTATTTAAGCTGTATCTGCTACAAATGAATTACTAGCACCTTTCTGATTTGATCCTCACAGGAGCCTGCAGTTCTCCCTCTGATTCTGCTGTCTCAGATGCGGACCCTGCCTGCTGGACACCCTTACCCCATCTCAAGCACCCAGAGTCTGTCCTAGGTATGTCTTACCACCCTTTCTGAGGCAGTAATTCTCCACCACAGCCTTGTCTTAGGTAATGTGATGTGTTACACGAAATGGTCTGGTTTGCCATAGCTTGCTAAAATGTTAAAACAACAAACCACCTTGTCTTCTCTGAAATGTTCCTTCTTGCTGGTTACCTCATGGAGGCTAAGACCTTTGCATCTCTTTTCATAGTAAAGATCTGAGCCCCACTGTTTCAATGAGTTTAGCTGGATTTTACTGCTGTGATCAGCTGCTGGTCCTTGAAGAGCCCAAGGATGTTACTGTGAATGGTGGTGCCTCAAATAGTAAATGTGGAAAAAAGACTGCTTGCTGGAGGAAAACACAGTTCCTTGAAGCAGGGCACTCAAGGACGCCTGAAATTCTAAGGACCCAGGAAGCTGCCCTTGCTATGGGTTACAATAAGTGTCTGCGGACTCATGGGATCAAGGTCAATTTTCAACAGCAGAGGTTCTGGCCCTGTGTGTAGGGGAAAGTCATCAAGCATTTATCTTTTGTCTTGAAGCTACTGTGAGGATGCAGTAATTGTAAAGATTATTTTATCTGCCTGCCCACAGGAACTTTACTAACCCAACTTCCAGTAACTTCTACTAATCGCCACCATGTCCTATCTGAATACTTAAAATGCTGCTCTGAAGTAACACAGTAACACATTTTATTTAAAAATAAAAGGAACAACTTCCCTCTGCCACTCATTACGATGAATTGTAACTATATTTAAAGGCTGAAGGTTTCCTGACATCTCTAGGTGAGGAAGGATTTAAAGCTTTCAATATTTTTCGAGCGACAGTGTTGTAACATGGAACCCATCATTTGCTGTTGAGTATAAATGGCCAAACAATGAATGACCACAGCATTCTCTGCTCTGGGGCACCAAGAATATGAAAAGTAGGAAAACTTTTCTTTTGCCAGTATAGTACTACTGTCTCTTCCAAGGCAAGAATCAAGGAAACTTGCAGGTGACGGGTGACAACAAGCAAAAGGGAGGTATTTTTTTCTGTATTCTGAGAAATGCAAAAGGAGTCACTTCTATTTATTTCTTTATTAGATATGAACAGGATTATTGTGTGAAGTCCTTGCCTAAGGGTTCTGTGGGTAGTAAAGGTTTCTATAGGTTCAGAAAGTGTCTGGACTGAGTCATGAAGGAAAAATATACAAAGTGCTACGAAACACAAAGACATCAACTCTGTCTCAGGATGTCCTGGAGTGCAAATCACTGGAAGGTACTGGATTATGTTAGCGATATACTGTTACATATTGCCACCTTCTTGTATCTTCTTTGCATCCATTACTGGCCACAGCTGGAGACAGAGTATTGGGCACTTCTGTTTTCTTATGCTTGTCTGATGTTTCTGATAGAAGATAGACATGCAGAAGACAGCAATGAAGTCTTATTTTATCTGTTCCATAGCAACAGGCTAGAAATTTGCAGGGCCTATGTCACAGTGATATTGTTATAATATATATGCTAATCTCCGTTTTTCTGTGTACATCTGTAGGGGTATAAAGGCTATCATGCCTAAACACAGCTCTTGCTCATGGGCTCCCACCTGTGCACCCATGAGTAAGGATGGGTGATAGACTGTCAGAACCACCTGGGATCATCCTGCATATCTCTGGCTTGAAAACTTCTCTAGTGGTCCTGCACAAGAGTGCTGAACTGCCTGAGCCACAGATGTTAGCCAGAGCATATCTATCCTCCATCCTGTTACATACCCTTGATTTGAAGACCTACAAGGCACAGATCACGTGGAAAATTGTTTCTGAGGTTCATTATTTCCTCTGTCAGAAATGAGCAATATGATTCTTATCTGAATTTGTCAAACACCAGTTTCTAGCCACCGGATCTGATTTTACTTTTGCTGCTTGGAAGAAAAACTCCTATCAGAAACTTGTTCCCATGAAGACATTGCCAGGTCTGACCAAATGGCCTTGTAACCATCTCTTTAGTAAACCAAACAAGGGTTATGAATCCATGATAGAAAGTAATGAAGCCATTTCAGGTTACTAAGTACTTCTCAGCAGCTGAACTGCAGCGATGGGCTGTGTGTGTGCGCTGAGCTTGCTGCAAGCAGAAACGATGCATGCAAGCATAAACCACCACAAACTGTTTTTTATTGGGCAATTGGAGCAGCCGAAGAGGTCACCTTCTGTAACCCAGTTGTTGAGCAGTAACTTTTGGAGCTACTGCAACCCCCTCGTTTTGGACGTCTGTTTGAGCCCTTAGCTAATTTACCCTCTCTGTGTGCGTTTTCTGTGTCTCATCACAAAGCTCAAGGGACTAAAGGGGCCATGGAGACAGATTTATCTTCTTGTTTTTAAGTAGTGTCAAAGTGAAGATGCATGAAGGGCAATGAATGGTTTTCATACTGTAGTGTAGCTCCCAGCCACAGTTCCATTTTGACAGCAAACCAGGAGATTTGTACTACTGGGACTGCTTGGGACCTTTATTTGATGCTCAGAGAGAAATTCCAGGCAGTCCCCACAGTTTGACTTTTCTTAGTCCTTCAAAAGAAGTGATTTAAAATTTGCTCTGTAATTAAATTATTATAACTAGCAGCAATTTCCTCCTGCTTGCAATTTAGTTCAGATTAAATTTATCTCCATCGTTTTTGTCTATATAAACTTGGGAATCTTGTTTTTAATTGACTAATTTAGATAGATCAAGAGATAAGGTTCTTCTGGGAGTAGGCACCTGGAGACTCCAGATTTCTCATCTTGAATCACCGTTCAGCCCAGGGCCAGGGTAGTGAGGACAAGGAAATCATTCCTTCCTATAGGTTTTATCAAGAGCATCTTGGCCTCAGAGTAGCTCTTTATTCAGGCTAAACACTGCTTGAAATTTTTCTGAATGCAGATTTTGTATACAGAGATATAGAGAAGCTATGTGTGAGAAGGATATAAAACCATAGTGCTTTTCAGTCAGGTAATTCAGTGATTTGCAGTGTTTTTTTTTTGTTTGTTTGTTTTTTTTTTTTTTTTTTTTTTGATAGTCAGTGGAAAAGCTCCCAAGAGACTTCTGGCTTTAAATCAAGGAATTAACTTGTATGTCTTAGTGCCATAGGATATTATTGAACTAAAGAGCTTATTAAGATTAAAAATGGGATTAGGCATTACCATGAATGCATGCAAAGAGGTTCCATGATTGGGATAAAGCTGCAAAGCTTTATTCTGCCTTTCAGGGAAATGGTCCCAGAGTGGAAAAAAAGTTGCACATCATAGCATTACACACCACGAGGTGCCTAGATGATTCTATGATTCTATTTCATCTGAAAAACAAACTTATACTCTCTATACATCACTATTTTATAGCCTGCAAGAAAGCCGCAATGGTGATGGCCAGAGCGACCGCCCTGCCTCCTACTGGAGTTACGGCTGATCCATACCAGATGTTCTCTGCAGGGGATTCTTGGATGCTTTCCGCAGTCCCATTGCAAATGTCCTGAGTAACAGAGCCTTCCCACTTCCCATGGGACAAGAGGCCAGCTTTCCCAAGAAAGGCATTTGTTAAGACTTCCTGATAACATCTACTTAACATTTTGCTGTCTTATGTTCAGATAGGTTTTCCTTTGGGTCATCCTAGGTAATGTTTGTCCTCCTTCGTTGCCTACCTCCAGATGGGAATCACAACTCCACCTGGCTTTTTCAGGGGGCTGTGCATGCTGGAGCAAATTCCCTGCTGCCTGTAGAGTCCTTGCAACTCCATTTCCTCATCTTTCTCTCTGTATGTTTCTTTACCCTCTCCTCCCCCCCATTAGCTTGAAATGCTTAACAGTTTATCAACCTCTATCCTCAAAATGCCTAGACCTGAATGCAGCTTTATGGATGGGGATGCAACAGTGTTAAGCTCCTCTCAAGCTTTTCATTATATAGCTCCTTGTGGTGCTATTTCTGTATAGGCACTCTTAGTCCAGAATTGCTTCATTTGCTTACCATGTTTGATTCCAATTTCATTGCTGACTTGCTTTCCCTTTGCTCTTGTTTGGGCCTGGTGCTTCCCAGATCTTCTGCCAGCTTTAGATCTGTGTTTGAAAGGACTGCTCCCTGACACCTCCACCTGTGTGACCCATCCTGACTATTTATGTGTGACCTGGCCATATACTGGCATTTTCAAGACTGTTTGTCCTGTGTCTCCACAGACCCCCTTGCTACTGAAGTTCGGTATTCGTGGGCTGAAATACCACACTGGCTTGGAGATCAGGCTTAATACTGACTCAGTAGTTCCCAGGGATGTTTTTACAAAGTGCTTGGCATGGAAAGACCTTCATCCCAGTGAGGGTTTCTTGTAAACCTTCCATTGCTAAAGCTGGATTTAACACTCCTTGTTGTTTCTCATGCTGTTGGCTTGGGGTTATTCTTCTTCCTTTACTCTCAGACCTGCAGCTCCACTGGTGCAGACAGATGCAAGCTTGCTCTGCCCACACCAGCAGCTGCCTGGGTGGTGAGGTGGCTGTCTGGTGTACAGGTTCGAGCTGACTGGTATCCAGCTAGCTTGTGAGACGAGCAGAAAGAGCTTGCCTTCTCTTTGTGCCTAGAAAACACAATGTGGGGTTTTGTGGAAGCAATGTGAGTTTGTGTCTTGGGTCATTTGGAAGCCTCTGTGTGACTGGACAGCCTGCTCTAGTAGTTGGCAACCCTGCCCAGAGCAGGCGGGTTGAAACCAGATGATCTTTAAGGTCCTTTTCAACCCAGGCCATTCTATGATTCTATGATTCTATGATTCTATGACTGAGAAACTGGCCCTATTTCCTATCTGTCTATAACCTGTTGTGTCCCTCTTCACCCTCTGTAAGCCTGCACAGATCACACTTCAAAGAGATGTTTGCTACCAGCTTACATGGGAAGGGGTATTAACAGTCCAAGGATTTCCATCCTTTGCTCCTTCTAATGTTTCAGTCCTCACCAGAGGTAAGGGGAAACAAAACACAGGCTATTGAGATCTTCTTATGGGTCTTCTCCTAGTAACACAAGGCACCTGGCTGTGGTTGGCTGTTGTTGGAGCTGACTTGGGCTGTCCCCACCTAGGGAACAGCCACTCACATTCCTGAGGAAATCTTTCCTTCCTATGCACTTTTCTTGTGTTTACTACTGTCTGGACCAAGCTCTCCAGGTACCAGAAGCCTTTTCCATTCCCAGTGGCCCCCTGGCTGAAGTCAGACTCTTAATAGGATAATGCCGTTCATCTATTTGTGCTGCATCTCTGGTCTACCATCAGGACAGGCTGGTGTATGATGCATTCATGCTGGTGATTATTGTGCTCAGCCACTTCATTTACAACTTCAGGAATGTGAGAGAGACTCTCAGGAAAATGATGGAGACAAGGAAGTGTTTGCAAATGCCTGAAGGCAATGAGCCTTCATAGCGAAAGTATCAGTTTCACCCAGCGGGGTCAGCAAGGGCCCCAAATCCCACCACTGAGATTTTTGTGCTAAACTCCAGGAAAGGGAACCACGTAAAAAATAAGAGTGCTTTTTAAAGATAAGCTAAAAGTTGTCACTGATAGGATAAAATCCTATGTGCTCCCAGCATAGGGGCTTCAGCTGTCCCCACCCCACCACAAATGGTTTGCAGATGGTGTGGAGAAGCCTGGGAGCTGCAAGCACTCCCTGCCTTGGGAGGTGCCCTGGTGCCACCTCCGGAGGTGCCCAACGTCAGGGTACTAAGCTGAGCCCAGCTTTAACAACCCTCATTGTTCCTCAGATGTCCAAGCTGAGGCCCTGGATCTTACTGTCTGAGTGAGATCAGACTCAGAGAGGGTGACTCACTGATGAGTACTCAGCTGCAACCAAAAGCAAGGACAGCTGTATTTTAAACACCAAGACATAATGTTAAGAACTCTGAAAAATCAGGTATTGGAGACCTCAAGGTAGTGGATACTCTTTACATTAATTTTTCTAGCTCTCAGAATCCTGTTTATAAAATAGAAAAATGTCCCACACAACACACAAGGATATTGTCAGAATATCTATTTTAGTGTCTTCCGAACCATATTGATCAATACCATAGGAAAATATGAGAGTGGCTTGATACTGAGGTGCTGATTTGCAAACTGTTGTAGGATGGGAATCTTGCAATGAGCATCTTCAGATCTCCTGAAGAACCCAGTTCACATTGAAGATTTAAAAAAAAAAAAAAAAAATCAGGATTCCTGAGGTGATTTAGGTACTTTGTGGGAAGAAAAGCAATACATGTGTTTCTTGCTTTTCCCGAGGTTAATGCTTCTTTTCTCGCAGGCATTTAAGTTTATTTAACTGTCTCTAGTTACATTTAAGTTTATTTAACTGTCTCTAGAGACAGAGGTCAGTGAGGATAGGACTCATCTTTGAGGGCACTCTTGGTGTGATACAGAATTTTCCAGGCATCAGCTAAACCCAGCTTTAAAGCTGGTACTGTTCAGTATCAGTAACCACATGAAAGGAAGTTTCCCCAGCTTTCAAAGTGCTGTTAGGAAAGGATTTATTAATAAATAAATAAATAAAACTCCTCCTGGCTAACTGATATTTGTCTCTCACAGGATAGACAGCATTCAAAGCCAAAACACTTTGGATTAGAAACTCAGTGATGAGGTGCAAGAAAGAACCACCAAAGATGGTCCAAAAGAAAACACTGAGACCTAACAGCACATACCAGCAGGCAATTGACCCTGTCCAGCTTGAAACTCCTGTGAAAGTTTAGAAAGTTCAGCAACAACAAGAAGCAAAGGGAGACGAGTGCTTGCAGCTCTCCTTTGCAGTCGTGGCAATGAGAAGGAACTAAGCAGCATTCATGTCTCTAAGTCGTTTACTGCTATGGGGTAGAAGCATGCTGACACTCAGTTGCATAGAGTCCCAGAAGACAAAACTGGCTAAAAGATTTCAGCCCTGAGGAAATTATGTGCACCACGCCTGGGAGAATACACCAATCATCACCCAGAGAAGAATTGCTTCTCAGATGATATCATGGTTAAGACTTTATTGCCTATTGTTTGGAGATAAATAGCTACTCTTCTCTCACGAGAAGTGGTGACTGGCACTCAGAGCTTTCCTAAGGAAAGGATTCTAGAATGAAGATCTGAATCATCTGCTTTTCTCTGGATATGTTTTGTAAGTAAGTCAGGCTACATTTGTAGGATTTTTAAAACATTTTGTATTAATTTTTATTGCTTTTGACTTGTTTTTATAGTAAAAGAACAAAGAATAACATATTACAATGTATATAGACTGAAGTCCTTCAACAAGCTATTTAAATATATATGCTTTCTTGTACCACAGCCATCTCTCACTGCTTAAGAAATTAAAGCTTCAGGGGTTATATCTCATCAGAAAAAACTCAGACCCCCAGACAAAACAACTGTGAGGATGTTTTAAGACTCTTCTAAGTCTTGGATCTCCTTACAAGTAAAGGAACAAACGTAATCCCTATTAGTGCATAGAAATTATTTTTTAATTTAACTAACAAACTGTGGAGACTCAAAACATCTTCTGGCAAAGCTCTTTATCCAGGCATGAGACTGGGGTATGTGTGCATTCCTGCTGGAGGCGTGGTTCTCTGATGGGAGCAGGGGCTATGGCAGTCAGATGTAGAACTACATCGAGACCTTCCCGTTTGCTGAAATGCTTCAGTCTCTGGACTATGGAGAACTTTGCTTTTACACCAGTATTTTCTGACTGAGAATCTCACTATTTTTGTACTGCTTTCCCAAGGCCTGGGAGGACAATGGACCAAAAGGACTAATTCAAAGGTTCTCTTCGTGTGCTCCTGCTTAAAATAAGGAAAAACTCCATGAAAATAGAGGCAGCCAGCTTGCAGGATTCGGAACTGGATCCAATGGATCTTTTCCCAGATAGAAGAGGACAGACTGAGAAAATGAAATAAGGATCACATGCTACAGGATGGTGTAACGTGAGGGAAATCATAAGAGCATTGACATAGGAATATTCACATTTAACCACAAAAGGAGAGGGCTAGCACAAGCTTGAAGAAAAATGAAATCAGTCTCCTGCAGTAAAAACTAATAAAATGTCACTGACATTCAGAACACCTAGGGAAAGAAGAAAAACCTTAAAAGGTGAGAAAGATATGAGAAATGAGGAAAGAGCGGAAAGGACAGACTGCCTCTGCCCAGGGAAATAGCTGTGTACAGCAATTAGCTAAATGGTACATGACTCCAGGGCTGTGATTGTGTTGCTGTTCTGAACCGCTCGTTGGTTTACTGCTGTTGCTAATGACAGGAGTGCTGAATAATAAAAGCTCTGCTCTGGACTGCCAGCGAGAATTTCCTTTAGCTTTTAGTGCTGAAGCTATATTTTAAATGAAAACTGCTAGCTTTTACTTCTGGCATGACATTAGCTGATAACTATAGCACAGCCATGGATTTATAGCAATGCTTTATGCGTGGGGATCGATCTTCTAGGCAGGACTTGCTGTCCTCTCCACAGCCATTCCTTGCTCCTGTGAACATGCTCAGCATAGGAAAGATAAAGCAGGGGGAAGCAGTTTGTATGCAATGAGGCTTGTGAAGCTGAAGGCAATGGTTAAAAATACCATCTCCCCTGCTGAATATCATGTAGCTACAACGACGTTTGCTCCCTGCCTCTGACCAAAATGAAACCCCTTCCTTAACGCCAGGGCAGCAGGGAGACTCGGTGCCTTCCCAGAGCACTTAAGTGGTTACAAGTGCCTCACTGCTCACCAGTGCTCAGGCTGCCAGAGACCAGGAGACAAAAATAGATGAGGTTAAGTGGATTCGCTCTACGCTTGCCTGCAAATCCACATCCTAGCCTCCCCCTGCCTCCCCACCTACCCTGCTCTTATCTCTCCTGGGGGAACAACCATTCGCCTGCTTGTCCAGACAGGCTCTGGAGCTTGAAGCTGCCAGAGGATGAAGGGAAAAGCCTTCCTGCCGATGGGTGGGATGAAGAGAGACTTGCCCATGCTAAATACAAGGAAAAGGGAGTAACTAATGCAACACCATTTTCTGCTAGATGAGGTGGGACTACTGGCACTGTCTGGTGGCAAATTGTAATGATTCTGTCAGGGTTGTACAGCAGAGAGAACAAATCCGAGCCCTTTTCCCCTTTCTTGATAAGGTGAACCTCAGCAGCAGATTCCTTATGGTGAACCCCTGGGGAAGGCTCTCCTTCTACTTGAAAACAT
This sequence comes from Anseranas semipalmata, assembly GCA_013399115.1. Classification (NCBI taxonomy): domain Eukaryota; kingdom Metazoa; phylum Chordata; class Aves; order Anseriformes; family Anseranatidae; genus Anseranas; species Anseranas semipalmata. The sequence continues at coordinate 30,508 of VXAA01001562.1, read as the reverse complement.
CTACATGTCTGGACTAGTTACTCTGATTCTATTCTCTACAGATACAGTCCCAGCAACTAATTGGTGGCCCAGATAACCTGGGAGCATACCCATGGAAATCCTGTACAGAAAGCTGTCAGGGAGGGAAGGAAGAAAAAAGAACGGGCTTGATATAATTAGGTTTGGGCATACATGCACACCCCCACACACACTATCTCAGCTAACCATGGGAAAAGTTCAAATAAAGCCTCCCATTTTCTCCATACACGTGAAGATCTACAACGGTGGGAGAAGACAGGATATGGTGCAGGGACACATTAAGACATTTTCAGTAGTTTCATCACATGGAGCATGCAATCTGTTCAGGGTCCTGAATAACTTCTTTGCCAAATTAATTTGCAAAGGACTTTCTCACAACTAGCTCTTACAAAACCACCCTGCCCATGAGCAGGTGCGTGTAAGGGCCAAAAATCAGTGTCAAAGGTGATGAAGACCATGCTGGGATCTGTGGAGTCAGCAGGTGACACCAGCAGACATGCTGGGGCATTAGATGATCCCAAACTGGGCTAGCTCGTGCAGTTCCAGATGGCTGAAAGCTTCCCATGGGCAAATCACTGTGATATCTGCAAAAGAGAAAGAATAAGAAATGGGTTCCGGTCACAGCACTTCTTGGATTTCTTTCGTATGAATAGAAGAGCTGCTTTACTGAGGAAACATTAAGAAGTGGGAAGAGCAAGAAAAACAAGACTCCACTTGAAGACTAAATGAGCTGACGAGCTCTTTAAATCTGGTACTACCTGCCAGACTGAACCAAGTGACTGTATTTTCTCCTGTGCCATCTTTCTCTGTGAACAAGACTATGGTCTCTTCAGTGACTAGACTGGTGTGGAAATTCATCCTGGTGATGGGGTTTCTCCTGTTCTTATAAACTGCCTGTAACCAAACTGTGATATCCTTGAAGATGTGCAATCTTAAATCAAACGCTGAATAATTTGGTCTACAAATTCAGGATCTGTAACTTACTGATAGGTGCGGCTGTTATTGACATCTAAACCTTGACTGGCTACAGGTCATCCAGTGTGTGTTTCTCAATCCCAGATGGGTGCATAAAATTCTTAAAATTAGGATTTTGGTGATAACACAAATACTTAACCAGCTGAGATTTAGTTCCTGTGATTTTTGCTATTAATAGCATTTGGCATTTCTTTCAGAACCTCATGCTGCTGAAATTCTTAGTCAGAGTATTAGCAGAAAACAAAGACAAACAAGCACATTTGCTGCCAAGTGAAAGTAGTCACAAAGTGAAGCATACCTAAACAGCCTTTCTATTTTGTAGTGTATGTAAGCATAAGCATGGCTGTGGCAGCTTGCGGAGGGAGTAGTAGCCTCCTCCAGTGACCCTGTGAGCTACGGAGAGGCCAGGCAGACAGAGAGGCCACCCCAGACAGTCCTCTCCCATGCTGAAGCGTGACTGCACTTGTGTTAAAGAGAGGCATGACAACAGCATCCCGCAGTGCTTACCTGTGCCCAGTCCCTCCATGCCTGGGATGTCATCTCCAAACCTAGGGGAGAAAAGAGCAGGCGAGGGGTGAGTTTGGGCCAGCAGCACCCAGGAAAGGAGAGACACCCTGCAACCCCAGCCAAGGAAGGAGGCATGTGGGCAGCAGATGATGACGAGCAGCTCTGGGCTGGGGTGGGCCAGCACCATGACAGGAGAGCTGATGGCACCATGGGGCAGTGGGAAGCCTCCTGGCTCCTTGTGTGGGGGAAGATGGTGCCACAGCAGCCCAGCTTAGCAGTGTGGAGCAACCCAACTCATTTCCCAATGGTTTCTTTTCTTTCCAAAATGCCCTTACCCTTTTACTCCTTTTTTAGGAGGCTTGCTCTTGAACTGCCTTGTCTGTCTCTGCTTGAACTTGGGAGGTCCCTTGCGTGGTGTGGTGGGACCAGTTGGAGCATCTCCAGTGTTGAGGTTGGTGGTGGGGTTCTCACTCATCGTTGGGCTGCTTTGTGTGACAGGAGTATGCCTCGCTCAGATCCCTCTGTCTGCAAGATAACGGCAAGGACTGACGCAACACTCTGCTTATCATTTCTAGGTATCAATAGTCTTGTGACAGAATAATTATGGGAAGTATAATTGTGACAGGATTAAACATGAAGAAAGACCGTAATGCATACGAAGTAAGCAGAATAGCACTGACTTTCATCCTGCATGCTAGAGTTAAAATACCAAATTATGAACACTCCTGCTAGGGACAAAAAAACACTTAATCCCACAGTCCAATGACTTGCAGAGTTATGGAGAGTTACACCTTCTTTTGTTTCAGACATGGCTGGACTCTTGGAGGCAGGTTGCCGCAGCAGCTTGCACCAGGGTTTGTGCAGAATAGGTAGGTAATGCCAATGTTTTTTGTCTTCCAGTTTGCTTTGCAAGAGTAGTACTGGTGTTTTTACTTACCAGTTCCAGATATGACTACTAGGAGCCACAAAGACACACTTATGGACTTATGGCTTAGAGAAGTATCCTGTCCTTGGGAATCATGATATTTTTCACCTGTTCTTGTACTTGTGCCTAAGCGTTGCCTCACACACTGACAAAGATGGGATGCAGAGCTAGATGGGCCCTTAGTCTGGGTGCAGCTGCGATTCAGGCCTCAATATTGTTGATACCAACCTTATGGGAAATAGTACTGGATATTTGAAAGACTGTAAAGAAGGCCAATGCAAAGCATTGAAGACTGGTTTAGATGGAAATTAGTTTCTTAGGATTTAGGAGATCACAGCCTGTAACTTTCCCTAGGATATGTTGTCCATTTTGATAGTTTTAAGCAGTATATTACACAGCTTGACCCCCTCTGCACCACGCTGTACTTGAGCCAAGCTCCATGTCACAGGAGCTACATAACTGCCAGGTAGCAGTTCTCGTGTGGGTGACACCTCTCCTGCCAGAGAGGGCAGAGCTGCTGCACTGAGAGCCCTTTGCTCCCCACCCAGAGAGGACAGCAATAACCTTCACCAGTGCCCAAGGGGGAGCTTCCAGCCCTTGATCAAATTTTGTGCTAATTAGTATGCTAGAGTGCTCTGGCCACATCCATTTATGGACAAAAATAATTGTCAATTTTTTCTCCCCTCCCTGAAGTCACATTCTTCCCCGTGACCATTACATAACTCCTCTCTCCAGGTTTTTGTCCCTGTGCAGCCAGGCTGATGGAATAGCTGATGGAATTAACTTCAGGATTTTGATACTAAAGGCTAATCCCATTATGTCACCATAGTGCTCTGGCCTAATCCCTAGTATCACCTGCAGTGACACTCCAGACTTTTAATCTCAGAACTATGAATGCCATCAAAGATGGTATTTTTTTCTTAATTTGAAGACAGCCCGTGTCTTTGACAGTGCCTGAAATAGCCAGAGTGCTGGAAAGCAAAGCCTGAGGTGCGAGGAGAATGAGTGTCCAAGCAATCCTCCTGTGTCACTGCCAGACCAGCGTGAGGCAAAGAGATGCATTTCTGTATCTGTGGCAGTCTGGGAATACTTTGCCCCTGACATCTTTCCATCTGTGATGGCAGTAGGATGGATCCTAATGATAGCACCTAGAGGCATGCTAGTTCTCCTGCTTGTGGTTGGGCTCCTGTCTCAGCTGTAATATCCCTTGCAGGAGGCTGGACAAGTTCCAGCAGCCCCAAATGGAGCAGCAGATGGTTGTGTCTGCAGCTGAAGTACGCACAGATGCTATTCCCCTGCCTGTAACACAACGCTTCCCAAGCACACAGTGTGCCCACAAACACAGGGATCAGCTCAAATCATAGAAATTACTGATTTGGCTGTCATCTCTGAAGAACCTGAGCAATTGCCCAGTATTTACAGCTTTATCCACACAGCACAGTGGCTGGAAAGGCAAGCACTGTTGCCTTTATCTTTTACAGAATGGCACTGGAGTTGCGGTGATCGGTGTGACCTGGATGGCGCAGCTGGAAGGTGTGCCAAAATGTTTTGACTCCCAGTTTTTAGGGCCAAACTGAGAGGTGAAGGCAGCTTGGCTTCAAACCAAAGCTATGTGAGGTCCCACAGAACTGTGTGAATCTGCACTAAGAGAGAATTCGGCCCCTCACTGTTGCTCAGGACCAGCGAGGGATTTAAACAGTACTGCCGTACAAGAAAATGCTTTGCACAGGAAAACTGTGCTCCATGGCATGTCTGCTAATGCCCCCCGTAAAGTACTATGTCTCCACCTCAGGAAAAATTCTTGTCACTAGGGCACTTGTCTCAGGGCTAGATACCCCTCCTGAACTATGGGAGACACAGATCCACTTCTAGGCACCTCCAGTGCCCCTGGCATGCGGAGATCCTTGGCACTTCTCTCAAGGGCTGCTCCCAAAAGTACAACAGAAAAAACAAAAACAAAAAAACAACAGCTAACAGATTTCCAGCCCTTTGGCCTGACATCCAAAGCTTGTAAGAGGCAGCTGAGCTCATGCTCAGTTCCCACCCCACTTCACCAACCCCTGCTATGTGCCAGCATGGTACCTGAATCATAAACATGTTGTTGAGGGCCAACTCCTCTCAGTTCCTTGAGTCCATGCCTTCCCCAGCCTTCAATCCATTGAGAAATAGCTAATGGGAAGACTCAGTCCTTGGAGTTTACTGAGTCCCTATTCAAAGTAGTTGTATCCATATACCAGCTACTCTATACCTGAGATTCGGAAGGAAAAGGGATCTGCCCAAATCACACCTCATCCTGTCTCTCACATGCATGAATTCAAAAAATGGCATTCAACTCAACTAAACCGGACAATTCTGCTATCTTCCTTACCAACCTCCCTTCACCTATACTCCCCACGCGTCACCAAAAGAAAGGGCAGAAGGTGGGAAGCCACCTTAATCCCACAGAACAGCCTCCGTCTTACAGCAGGAATCAAGCTGCCCTCCCACTGCTGAGCTGGTGGGACTTGCTTGCCGTCACCTGCAGGCAAAGATGCCTCTGTTCATGCTGGAGACGGCCCTGCCCCACAGCACGAGAGCTGCTCCACCTCGGGAACCAGCTGCCCCAGCACACAGCCAGGCGTGGGCAGGCAGGTGCCCTGGGGTTGCAGATGCAAAGGAAACACCATGACATCTTCCTAGGGGAATTTCCCAGCCTTTTGCCTCCCCGTACCTGGGTGCTTTGGTAGTCCTTGGTACCACACCAAATGGAAGGCTTGGCAAATGTTTCACGAGGTTGGGTCTCCTCTAGCTCCCTGCAGATGCTAATGCTGCTGTGGCCCCAGGGGTTTCCTGGGCTGTCAGAGCTCTTCTGCTGCCGGCAGCACTGGAACGCAGCTCCTGGGTGAGAGCAGGCTGTTGGGGAACAAGATGTTCTTCTGAGCACTTCCTCTGCTCCCTCCTCTGACAAGGTGTTACCTAATTGCCCCTGACAGCATTTCTGTTCAGTCCAGGGCTTAATCCTCTGGGTAAGAGCCTTGCTTGCGTCCGAATGCTAATTATACCTAATACACAGTAATGTGCTTATCTCAGTTGCGTCAGATATCCCACCTCTGGGTTGCTGGCCAGGTTAAGCATCCTTCTTTTAGTTTTCTTTGAACGTAAAGAGGCTTGAAGACTACTGACAAGTGCTGACTCTTTAATCTGCCTCCTCCTCCCCCTTAATCTCTGATTCTCTATGGAAAATTTCCCTGACAGATAATGCAGATGCCTCACTTGACTTTCTTAAGACAGATTCAGTGTAGGATCTCTTCTTCCCGTCTGATAACTTCAGGTACAGACTTCTCCATGTGCCCTGTTGTCTTCATGGTGCCTCAGGGGTGTCAGGAACAGAACCTCATGAGCTGTGGCCCACCACGCAGTGATGCAGTGGGAACAGACAGCATCCAGGAGCAAATACACTCATTTTTGCAATCATTTTGATGGTCATTTCTTGACCTCGTGAGAGCCACTGACATCTTCCTTGCAGCCAGGCTTTCGTCAGGGAATATTGTATCCAGTGCCTGTGAGGAGTGAGGAGTCTCAGCTCCGGTCTCAGTTGCTTGAGCTGGCTAATCACAGGGATGGAAAGAGTTCACGCAGGTTCAGCCCTTTCTGATCCTGCGTTTTACACAGGATCTCAGACCCTTTGTTCTAGCAGCAGTTGTAAGACTGCAACCAAATGAAAGAGGATGCACTCCAAAAGACAGAAACTGACTTCAAGTTGAACTATATTCCCACAACAGCTTCCCGGATGGGGATCATTGGAAAGATAAATGGTGACATCAAAGAAGGGATTCAGTAACACAGGAGATGCAGCACCACTCGTACCAACTCCCCATCAACGTGTCCTGTGTGCACCGCAGGGCACCTGGCACTGAGCCCTGATGTTAAGAGGAAATAGGAACGACCACACAGAAATACAAATCCCTCTCTTAGCTACTGGCTGCATTTACGCTTTCCAAGCACAAAAATCCAAACTTTTCCACCATGGGGAGAAGGACGTTTCTCTCCACCAGGTTTTGCAGCCAGCTCCTCTTGCATCCCCCTGCCACCCTCATTATTGCTTTGAGCTCCTGGAAAATACTTACAGTGCCAAGGGCTCCTCTTGCAAATCATTCACCTCCCGTCCTGCAGCCCAGGTAGAAAAAGTCTCGAGGTGTCCTTCCTCCTCCAGATATACCCTGCCGGCAGGTGACATCAGGGCACAGGGCACCAATCATTACCGGGCCCCCGCCTGGGGGCGTGCGTGGCCCCAGTGCTCTGCAGGCATAGCTCTAGCAAGGTCTGGGGGGGCAGCGGACGTGCTCCTAGGGTGCCACGTGCCCCCTTCTGCAACATTACCCTAGGAGAGGCTGTGGCTTCTTTGGAGCTCCGGTGGGGAAATCGCTGGAGAAGCAAAGGGGAACAAGGAAATCACCTGCCCTCTGTGCAATGCTGCTGCTCATGAGCACACACACGCACATGCACACATACGCAGGGAAGGGAGGGGTTGGTCATGATCACCCCATGTCCCTCACCTGGGCTGGAGAAGGGCTGGAGGGGCTTCCAGCAAACTGCTCGGTCGTGCAGCAGGGGCTGGGACCCGTCCGACTGAGGGTAACAGCTAGGTCATGTGTGGGTATTGGTAGCATTGCTGCTCTGGGGATGTTACCTGAGAGAGGAAAGAGCTGGTGCCTCAGCCCAAATTCCAGCCCAATGAGACCCCACTGGCAGGAACACATTATTTTATCGGGTGCTTTGTATCTCCAGTACATTTTAATAGCCCACGTGGCTGGCAGGGCCCAAAGTATTCCTGGAGGAAGGAGGTGCACAAGGAGCGTCAGAGTAGTGCAGGGGCAGAAGGGATCTGAGGGAGGCCAGGTGGAGGCTGCCTGTGTAGTGATGGAGGGGCTTTGCCTCGGGGTGAGGCTGGAGGAGGGGATCTTGGGGCATTTGTGCTAGCCAGGGGTGACCACATGTGGCCGAGAAAGGACAGGATCTGTCTGAGACAACAGACCCTGGCAGAGGGGATGAGTACAGCAATGCTCTGCTGCTGAGCCAGAGCCCACAGCCAGGGCCTCTGGCCCTTCAGGTGGCTGAAGTCAGATGAGATAAATCCCTCAGTGAGACTCTTTGGTTCCATTTAAAACAATCAATCAGATCCTACCCCTTGAGCGGGCACAGAGAAGCTGGGAAGTAAATCCTGAATGCAGCTGAGGGGCTGCCAATTGAGCAGAGAAGCAGAGGCAGCAGAGAAGCAGTGTTCCCACGTGTTTGAGGATGATCACGCAGCTTTCGGAGGCTTGTGCGATAGTTTCTGGGCACGGGAAGAGGACGGGGGCAGCATCGTGTTGGCATCGCCTCTTCCCTGCAGTGACTTGAGCTTGCACACAGATGCACTGAGATTGATTGCACTCAGCAGCTCCTGACAGCAGAAGTGATTTCTGTGGGCAGGAACCTGCTTGTGTGGATATAAACAGGTGCAGCCTGCTGGCAGCAGGCTCTGTCCCATCCCTGCTGCTCATTCCCATGCCTCCATCTGCTTTAGGCAGGTTTCCGGGGGCTCCCCCTCCCTTTCTGCCTTCTCCTGTGTGGGTAGAGTTGCTGGGAAAATCGGCTTTACAGCCCCCCAGTCCTCACAGGAAGTGTGCTTGCTTTCTTCTTGTCCCCCCTCCCTGATGCTTTGAAACTTTACAGGCTTCCTTTCTCTTAACCTTAAAAAATTACGCTTTCAGGCTGTTTCTTTTTGAAACATCCCCTTTGTTTTTTTTTTTTTTCCCAGTGAAAGCAGGCTCATTTCTCTTTGTAAAAGTGGACACATGGGAAAAAATTTCTAGTGTGTCACACAAAGCTATTTTTTGCTCACTGAGAAAGTGTGGCAGAAACTCTTGGAGAAGCCCCGCTCATTGTGCTCTTTCTTATCCCCCACGATGGCCAGGCCATTTCCCCTCTCCTTCTCTCCCTCCTTCCGTCTCCTCTCTCTGCTTTGTTGGGATGCCTCTTGCAGAGCCGCAGGCACCAGCTCTGTGCCACACGGCTGGATGAGGAATTTTGTCCCAGAATGGCGTACCCGATGATCTTTTCCCAGCCTGCAGCCCCTGCCCTTCCCTGCCCCTGCCCCTGCCCCTGCCCTTGCCCAGGCTCTTTCTCCTCCGGCCCCAGGAAAGCCAGCGCTGGCCTCTTGGGCCACAGCAGCGGCCACCACTGCCCCAGGAGCTGCAGGGGCCGTGTGGTGGCAGGGGTGCAGCCCCAAAGGAAAAACCATCAGCTTCATTACCTCTGGACAGATTAGTCCCTATTCCAAGGAATTGCTTAAAGACATCTCCGAGGTTCCTGACCCTATTTGTGAGCCGGGGTAGCCATGGTAACTGTAGTTATACCAGAAATAGCAGCTCGCCTGAATGACAAAGACAACACAAGTTTACAAGACAGTGACTTTTCCAGGGCTGGCTGTGCTCATGGGACTGTGGGAGGAAATCCCAGCCAGGGCTCAGGCCGGGGATGCAGTGGATGAGGGCAGTGGCTGGCAGGGGCTACAATAACCCTTTTGAAACAAATCTCTACAAGCTCATGCCAGGTGCTTGTGAGACTTTGTGCCATATTGATAGAGCTTTATCGCTTGCCACACAGACATACCTACCTGGGAATGAACAGGGAATTTCCGAGGCATCTGCAGGTAAACAGAGGTTTCCCACCTGCAGATAGGCAGCCCAGCATGTGCTTTGGCGTTCCTGGCGAGAGGAAGACAGTGGTAGGACCTGGGTTTGGAAGGAGATTGTCTGGTTGTTTTGTAGGTCAGTGAGGTTGTCATGTCAACAGTATTTTGGTGAGAAGCTCGGTGTACTGACGTGTCTGCAAAAGAAGATTCACGTGCTGTAACCCTCCTTCCCCAATGCTCACCATGTTCCTAAGCGGTTTGTCATCTATGCTAGTGAAAAAAGGGAACCAGCTACAGAGGATTGAGCAGATATTTAGCTGTCTGAGTACATGCAAATCAGTCCATCAAAACTGCGGAGAACAAGGCATCCTCATGGAGAGTTTTATTGTTCTTCCTTCAGGAAATCACGCACCACTGCTCTGATTTCGGGATGAAGCACCTATAACAGCTGCAGTAAATTCGGTGGTATGCTGACTCTGGGGATCTGTGCCTGCTGTTGTGCCAAGTGCCTCTGTGCTCAGCTTGCAGAAGAGCCTGGTCTCAAGTATCATTTCCACTTGTGCCCTGGAGACTGCTCTGGCAACGAGGTGGAGATGAAAGAGGCTGAGGCCTGCTTTTCCACTGCCGGGGCTCTAGAGAGAGATTTCTGTGGTCAGTCTGGAGAAAAAGGTTCTTTGAAGAAAAATAAATCAAGCCCTGAGGCTTAGTTGAACTATCAGCAATATCCCCACCTGTGTTAGAAAGCAGGTGGCACTGGGGACAGGGCTAAGTCCAGAAGCCAAATGGCTGAGGAGTCATTTTCCCTGGCAGGAGAAAGACAGCGGGTGCATGGAGCCTCAGGCAGCCGGGCGCAGGCACAGCATCGCACCCAGCCACGCTGCCTCTTGCTGTGGAGCTCTCTCGCCTTCTTGGACTTTGGGAAAGCTGCCCGATGAAGGAGGCACAGGGGATCACAGCACAGCTCCTGGCAATGCACAGGGTGGTTTCGCAGCGCAGTTGCAGGCACGTCCCCGCTGCCGTTTCCTACCAGGCGGTGCTCGGTGGCAGCGGGCCGCTCACGCAGCCCAGTGCTGCGGGTCTGAGCGGTCCGAGCGTGCTGCCGTCCCACGGCTTCCTCAGGGAAAATGAGGTCCCTGCTTTTCCCCTTCAGTCAAGGTGCTCGATTCATGCGTGCCAGCACATTGTTGCAGGCCCCAGGCTCTCAGGGTGTGCTTGGGCTTTTTATAGCAGATGATATAAAACCTGTGTAGCCTGTCGTACACTTCATTAGCTACCAGAGAGTTACATGTTCTTGCTCTGAGCAGTGAGCCTGGCCTCTATTCCAACAGATAACGAAGTCTTGCTACCTAATGCTCGCAAGAAGTACACCAGCAGGATTTTATTAATTTACACCCTCATTGGTATTAATAAAAAGAAAAGCAGAATGAATCTTCTCATTTTTAGATAGCACTTTTCACCCCCAGAGTGAAGTACAGCCAAAGCACAGAGCTAAATTTTCATCACCCCTATTTGTAAATATGGAAACTGATGTACAGGAATTTCACAGACCTGCAGGTAAGACCCAGCCACCCCGACATCTGCTGTGGGGAGCGCTGAGCTTGGCCACGCAGCACAAAGAGCTCAGTACTTTATAACTGCTTTGTGATTCATCGTTTAGGAGCACCCCCCTGCTCATAGCTGAGTTGTCCCAGGAGAAAGCAGTAACATTAGTAAGTGTCCTTTCCGTGCACTAACTTTGCTTAATGTTTGCATCCAGCCTGGTGGTAGTGCTGCAATGGGATGGAGTTTGTTAGATCATTTTAAAAAACATCCTTTCTTTCCCATTTTTGCTCTGCCAACAATTAAAATATCCATTTTTTTCTTTTTTTTAAATTATTTTCCTCCTGAATGCCACCTATTGAACAAGCTTAACATTAAAGTCCTGAACTAAGACCTATCATTTTTTCACTTTTTTGATCAAACACAGGGAGTTAATCTTGTTGTCTATGTGGCTGCCAGAAGCCAGAGCATGTTGTTGCTCTTAAAAATGTATCTGAATAGCACAGTTTTTACAGTATTGTCTCAAGGATCTTCCTTGAAATTTTCTTTTTTCATTATTGATTCCTTCTGTACGAATTACATGCCATGTACCTGCAAGCAGTGATTTAATGATCCACTAGCACTGACTAAAAGTGATCATACATTGAACTAAGCATGGAAGTAATATTGTCTTGTTTAGCTTCATTGCTAAGAAGAAGAAGAAAAAAAAGAAGAGACTGCAAGGGGGTATTTTTATTTAAATGGAAATCAGATAATTTCAGAGCTTTATTCAGTTTAAAACAGTGAAGCAAATTATTCAGTGTCACTGGGCTAAGAAGACGAAACTGTGCACAAGTCAGCTCCAGATGTCTTCTTTCCTGACTGCTCCTCTTCTCATCTTGCTCTGAACGATCAATTCTTTCTCCTTGGCAACCAGCAGCCCAATCAAGAGAGGCTCTTCTAACACATTTTGGTAAAATGTTTCTTTCTTCTTCTTAAGGAGACACATCCATTCCTGTGGCTTTCACACCATGCTACAGACATACTCTTCTTTCCTCCTCCTACCAGATAAAAGCACTGCTGTGCAATCTCATTCAGTTCAGCTCTTTGCCACCACCACCATTATTAGGATTTCTTTTTTTTTTTTTCTTTTTTTTAAGTAACAGCTGAGGCTTTCGAACAGAAATGATTGCTTTTGGGGAGCATCTTGCATTCTCCTTGGGAATATTCAGCTAATGGGCAGAGGAGGCAGCTCTTCCTGCTCCATTATCTTGTCTCTTGGGTGGCTGCTCACCTCCCAGACACATGGATGCTAAATGCTCTAGCTGTCATGCCACAGCAGATCCCCGATGAAAATAACCGCAGAAGGGGGAAAAGCCAGGGGATGGAAATGTAAATCATATTTAAAAAAATTTTCTTCTTTTATTGATCAGGTATATTGCCATGGACTAATCCCTATGTTTTCCCTTCAGGGTTTCACAAATCCTTAGGCTTTAATATTTTAATGATTTTTTTTTTATTTACCTTTTTATTTATTTATTTATTGTATTTTACGGTCTTTCACTGGCAGATTCTAGCCTTTCTTTAAATTTAGAGCCCCTACATGCTTGCTTTCAAGTGGAGGTACACCCCTCACAAAGTGAGTTAGATCCTCTTACTGGGAGGCTGCTGAGGCCATTTCTGTGCCAAGGACCTGGAGCTGCAGCTCACTTCTGGGGTCCAGTCAAGCACGATAAGCATGTGATAGACTAAGTGAGCTGTTTAGGAACTATCACTGCACACTGGGCTTACATGTGTTGCACAACGGATGTACTGACAGGTTCACACGCACAAAGATCCATTTGCAGGGTCCATAGCTGAAGGCATACAGTGACTGTAAAGGTTAAAGTTAGCTATAGAGAAAAACTAAAAAAACAGAAGGGGGGAGAGAGAGAAAGAGGAAGACTTTCCCCAGTGACCAGCTGGGAATGGCAACAATGGGGTTCCATCCTCCTTTGGGGGTCTTGCCAGTACAGCAGGCAATGGTGACGAAGACGATGAATATGACAATTTCTTGCTATGCTTTCCCTTAGCATTATATACTTTTCATTAGGACCCACTTATTGGTTATTTCTGGTTATGACTCTATTAGCTCTGGGAGGAGAATGCTAATTGCATGCAAATGTTGCACATTCATTGGTTGTTAAGCTTCTGTGTGTATATATTATTGGATAATAACTACTGAGAATATAAATAGCTCACCACATTTATTTGTCTCTTTTATATACTGAAGTCTATGAAACAAGAGGTAAAGGAGAGGGAGGAGGGCCAATTCTCACACCAGTGCTTTCCATGAGAACCTGCCACAAAAACACCGTGGGGGTTGGCAGGGGCAGGGCCATGGGAGCCATAATACAAGAACAGCACGAGTGCAATAAAGGAAAAATGTCGCCGCAGAGAGGCTGATAACAACCACCTCCCTGGCTCCAGGGGAGGCTACACCGCTGCAAGCAGCGTGCCCTGAGCACCGCTATAGCTGAAGCACCAAGGCACACGAGGTACCTGAGAGCCAGCGGGATCCTGGGCACAAGCCCACACCAAGCCGTGAATTCCAGCACAAAGTCGAGCTCTCTGTTGAGATGAGCATTTAGCACGGGCAAGGCAGGGTGCAGCTGGCAAGGAGATTTTCTAAGGCCAGCAGAGGAAAAGAGGATGCCACTGCCCTCCTGATTTAGTCCCGGCTTCAGCTCCGGCTGTGTCAGGGGGAAGGAAGCCGCAGCGCACGGGGGAGAGCTTGGATAAATACCTCCCTGACACCCTGCCTGGCGATCAGCTTAGGGCTGAGATTTGATTACACTTACTGAGATGTGACCTTACATAACCACCCGCTTTCTGAGAGGCCCCTAAATAATCCAGCCCTCTTCCAAACCCCGTGCCGGTGGGGGACTTCTCCAGGACAGCAGCCCTGCCAGAGGCAGGCTCCTGCCCTGCAGCCGCCCAGAGGGACGGAGGGCAGGAGCTGCTTTCCTCCGTGCTGGGCCCCGGAGCGCGGGGCGCGCGGAGGGGAGACCCCCGCTCCCTGGCGGCAGGGACCTTCTTTATACACCTGTTGCGCCCGTCCCCAGCCTTTCTCAGGATGGCCTCTGGAGGAAACCGGCTCTGTCTGCCTGTACTCTCTCATCCCCAGCCTCCCCCTCTCTTTACCTCTCCCTGCCTCGCTGTTCTCCGGGCTCCCCCAGGGGAGGCGAGGCATGCAGGAGTGACATGTGACGTCTTTGCGCACCTTCAGGCTGGAGATGGGGGTTATGGGCTTAGCACGTTAACTGGCCTGAAAGCTGCTTAGGCAAGCATTAACTCTGCAATCTTCTCTCCATCTTTCAAAGAAATCTCTGCTGGAGGAGCTGGAGAGATGGAGCTCCCAGTCACGCGTTCTGGGGTCAGCCCCTCGCCCGGCTGAGAGCTGTAAGCCCTGCGGCCAGGTGTTCTGAAGGGATCGCCGTGGCTTCGGGGTGGGAAGTCCAGCTGGACCCTCCCCAGGGGCTCTGTGGCTGCGCCCCGACATGCCTTCCCCTCCCAGCTCCCCGTGCTGAAGGCTGGCTCCCTTGCCTGGCACTGTGTCTAGCCCCATCCCTCTCCTCCCTGCCCACCCCACCAGCGGCACACACCCTCGCAGTGCTTTAGGAGGGGCGGGTGGCACTGAGCAGGGAGAAGATGGGCACCACGTGTGCTGGGCACAGCAGGATCAACCTCAGGATGCTGCCTTTTAAAGCAAATCCTGGGTTGCCTTGAGCTTGTGTTTTCTTCATGCAGGATGAATCCATGCATCGCCCGGTTTATCCCACTTAACCAGAGGTGGAAGAGGCAGTGCTGGGTTGACCAGGGAGCCGGCTGGCACCTCCCGATGCAGTGAATGCTCCCTCTTACAGCAGGGAAAGGCCCCATGTCTGAACCCCTCTGACCTGTCACCTTCCCGTGCTCATCTCCTTGTGGCTGCTTCAGGCCTGGATTACCTGCTGTGATCTCTGGAGGAGCAGGGACCTCCACATGCAGTGAGGGACACTACCTGGCCTGGGGACGCCCGTGACCAAAACAGATGCTGCCCTTGCAGCAGGTGTTGACATCAGTTTGCTGCACCGTGAGGTTGTCTTCCCAGTGTATTGCCTGTGGTCCTCCTGGAAATCGCAAAAAGCTTGAGGGGGAGGCAAAGCCCATGACAGGGACAGGATTCGGCAGCATTATTCATTAGAGAGCAATGTAAGCTAGCAACACTGCGTACTGAGTTCAGTGCAAATGCAAATGAATAGTTCCAAAGCACACTACTTTACAAGAGCAGTGGGAAAAAATATTGCATTATAGAGCCTCTTACAATTACAAAAATGGATTCCCTGCCCAGACTGAAATCTACCTTTAATTCCCCATCCTGGTGCTTCCAGCCTGGGAAGTTTCAGCTCCAAACTTGAAAGTTTTGCAATTAAAGAGTACATGAAAGTACAGGATTATAACAGGTGATGTTTTGCTGAATTACTTACTTCTAAAGGCCACAAAATATTTCCATTTCCTCAAATGCAGCCATCTCTTCTGGAGATGACATTTAGCAGCACACCACAGCAATGTTCCACCAGGCTAAAAAAAAATCCAACACGGAAATGCTGGACAGTTTGTGGCAGCAATCCAAACACAAATAGAAAAAAAAATGCCATGCTTAATTTTTGTTTTTTAATCTTAAAATTTTTAAGAAATCTCAAGATGCATTGGGTCCAATAAGGTGTTACAGAAGGCATTTGACAGTTGGGAGTAAAGGCTGTGGAGCTGAAGGATACGCATTTAAAAATTTGCATAAGCTTTTGGATATTTACTTGAAACAAGTTTAGAGAGTAGTGATTGGTCATGTACTAACATGGTCAACTAACTGTACAACTGACTGTGGTCAGTGGAAAGTAAATAAGACCTAATAATAATATTTTCTTTAATTAAATAAATTTAAATACTGTTTTCCAACTGAACCCACATTTGAAACATTGTAATTTCTTCTGCAATAAAGCAGGTACAGTCTAGCTATTGTCCTTGCCTCCTTCTGTCACAGACATAAGAATTGGCTGGGGTTGGACAAAGTCTGCCAAGAGATGATCTTCATTGCATGCCATCAGTTGGTCAGAGATGAAGTACTTGGTGGTAGGGATTTGCTTTCAGTGATGTTCTGAGGCTACACGGCTCAAAACCTGCCTTTCTTCCGGCAGATCAGTGACGTGGTTCCCCAACAGGAGGTTGGATATGCCAACCTGAAGCATGACGCCTGGTTTCTAAGCTCCCATCTGCTCGCCATGGTGCGTGTCCAATGTCTGCAATTTCTTCTCACCCCTCTTACCAACAGGAAGATGAAGCACAGAGCAATGACATGATTTGTCCATGATTACATACTGGCTAATTTCTAATCTAGGAGTAAAACCTGTTTGTCCTGTGTGCTAGGCATTCGTGCCAATATAGGCTGAGTGTACACAGCTGTACATCCCTATACCTCTATGCACATGGTTGTGGATATACTGGTCTCAATGTACGCTCATATACATTTAGAAATAGGGTGTAAATAGCTACACAAAGACACAGGCAGTCTGGTATTTGTCTCCGACTAAAAAAAAATGAAACAAAGCTAAATCCAACCATTCCCCAGCAAAAAGGATTGTAATAATGCTAGAGTTCCAATTGCACTGGTCTCTCTGTACACAGCCACTAAACCCAAGGAAACCTCAAGCCAAGCTGCGGGTAAACAGTAACCTCAACCCACACACTTCCCCAGCCAGGGTGTTCCTGTCTCCAACGCGAGTTGGGAATTCTACTGAAATTGGAGATAATTCGGACACCACAGGGACCAAGACAAAATCTACAAGATCTACAAGACGCAGGGGCTGCAAAATAAGACCATCTTCTCAAAGCTCCCCATAGTTAACTCACCCAGCTCTTCACACCTTGCCCAGGCCAGTACTGTTCACACGAGCACTTTGAGCCACCATAACTTGGCACGGCCATCGAAGGAACTTGCTCTGTCCTTTCCCCATCTCCCTGCCCACACAGCCCCTTCCCTTGTGCCAGCACAAGTGAACAAGGCTAGGAAACTCATCTGTATATTCTTTTGTATTTTTGTTTAGATTTGTATCTGTGTTTGTGTTTGTATTTAAATGTGTAAACTCACCGGTATATACTTATGTATTTGCTTACCTATTTTTGGCAGGTATGTTTAAAACTCAGCTCCGTGCTGTATTCAGCTCAGTTCTCTTGTGCTGGCCCATGAGGAGGGTAAGCGTAGGAGTGAGAAAGAGCAGCAGAGCATAATATAATTTCTCTTGGTGGTGGAGCTAATTCATGGAAGCTTAAAATGTTTCTGAGGCTACAGCCCTGGCTAAGCATAATTCCACTGCCAGCCCGACATATGCTCTGTTTGTCCCTTGAAATGCATGAGGGCAGAATCAAAGCGCCACCCATAGCTTGAATTAAAGCAATGGTAGGCTGGGAAAATCATCCCCCCTTTCCAAGATCTGTCCATCCCTGACGGAGATTCCTCTTACTCAGTTGTCTTCAGCCTTTAAAAAATTGTGTAGAGAAACATTTTCTAATAGACACGTAGATCCCAGGCAGTGAATTTAAGCCCCTTGAGAGTAGATTTGTTTTGCTCAGTTTGCTTTCTGCAAATGCATTAAAAGGAGTCCATCAGTCATTTCAGATCCAGATTTGTTGGTTGCAGACCAATGATTCGATTTGTGCTTACATTCTGTACTGAGGATTATGTGTGTGAAGGAGTTATGTGACTGAGGAACTAAGTGGGCAATTCATGAGTGGAAGGGTAAGATAAGATCTGCTGATATTTCAGAGAGGAAGTGGTGTAAAATCTTTGTGATGATTTAAGCATCCCTGGGAAATGCGAGCTTATTCTTCCTGAGGTAGCTGATCTTGGAAACTGCTTGTCTGAAAATGGCTGGGAGCTGGGAACACACGGCTGGATGGGAACAATTAGCTGATTAAGTGCAGCAGGTAGCACGTGTTAAGTGGGAAAAAATGAGGTTCATGTGTAATGACTCCCACTTACAACCCCCCACGTATGCACAAATGCACTCTACCTGATTCTCCACTTATCATCAGTATAACATCAGTATAACATCAGCGTCACATCAGTACAAATCGGTACAACATCAGTATAACACCAGTATAACACCAGTATAACCTCAGTATAAATCGGGGCCACCTTTTCAAATCTACCTTAATTACAGCATCCCAAGCGGAAAAATAAATACAACTACAAAGGGGGCTGAAAAACAAGGAGCCGCCCGCCCCCGGGTGCAGCAGCACGCACAAAGAGCCCGCAGCCGTGCAGGGGGACCCCTCCCGCGCCTCTGACCGGGCTCTCCTCCGCGGACAAAGCAGCGCAAGAAGAGCGCAGCGCAGACAAAGCGGGGCGCGCAAGCCGCCGGCGTGCGCGGGCAGAGCGCTGCGCCCCCGCTGCGCGGAGCTCCGCGGCATGCGGAGCCTCGCCGCGTCTCGGGGNTTTTTTTTTTTTTTGTAGTGTGTGAGTGGTATTTTTTTTTTCCACCAACTTCCTTCCTGCTCCAACTGCCAAAGCGCAAAGCCGAGAGCCGAGGAGGACCCCGGACGCAGGCGCCGCGCAGGCAGTGAGTGCGAACCCGGGTGGGGAGAGGCCGGGGGGGCCGGGGAGGGGGCGAGATGCGGGGCCCCGCAACTTTGCGCCTTTGTTCCGCGGTCTGCCTCCATCGCCCAGCCCTGCCCTGCGAGACGGGCGGGGAGGACGGGGCCCTGCCCGCACCCGACAGGGAAGTTGGGCTCGGCGGTGGGATGGGGAAGGGATGGAGGGGCAGGGGAGCGGGGAGCGGCCCCTGTGCCCCCGCGGCGGCGGGACCCGGGGCAGGGGGGGGCCTCCCCGCCTGGCACCCGGGGAGGTCGGGGGGGAGCTGCGCACTGGGCGCCCTGCCTGCCCTCGCCCCCCTGGGGTGGGATGGGGGGCGCCGGGAGGGCCGCTGTGGCTGTCTCCCCTGGTGCAAAATCGCTTCCTCCCTGCCAAGCCCGCTTCCCGGAGATACCCGCTCGGTCGGGGGGAGGCTGGGGACAGTGAATTTGATGCGTGGAGGGAGCGTGGATAAAACGCTGCCCCTGTGACCCCCCTCCTTGTGCCCTGTGACAGCGGGGCGGGGCTGAGTAGGTGCCCCCCATCCACCCTGTCTGCAGCTCCCTGTCCCCAGCTGCTGCAGGAGCGAGGGCAGCCCCCACCCCGGCACAGGCAGCGCCGGCTGCGAGAGCGCAATCTCTCCCTGTCCTCCTGCAGCCATCTCTATGGCTGGGGGTCCCCAATGTGGCCCTGGCCCCTCTCCCCATGGCTGTGTGGATGCTCAGGTGATGCACAGCTGTGGGTTGGGGCTGTGGGGAAGCAAGAAAAATATGGCAGAGCACAGCATAAATCATCCATATTTCTCCTTGCATAAAGCATTTATAGGGTTAAGGTTTTTCATTTTAGTGCATCTTATGGCCTGAGGCCCCGGGGTCTCTGTGCCGGCGGGGTCCTTGGCCTGGGCAGTGGCACAGGAGCCCAGGTACCCCGACAGGTGGGTGCTGACACACTCGCCCTGGGGAGGCTCGGGCGCCTGAGCCCTGCAGCATCTCTCTGCCTGCTGAGTCCCAGAGCTGGAGCGAGCAGCTGCGGTGCCCAGGGCTGTGCCCATCCCCTGCTCTCGCCGCTACCTGGGGCTCTCCCCAGCCTTGGGGAGCTGCTGCATGCGAGACAAGGGCAGGGGCAGCGGGGACGTGAGCTTTCCTCATGATCACCTCCCTGCCTGGGAACATGGCAGGAGGGCAGGGTCAGGCCCACAACTTGGGGAGAAATGCCAGAGTGGGGTCTGATCGGTGCCATCTTGCAGAGACGCGCTTGAGCTGGGGGTTGTTCATGCCAGACAGCCCGGCTGGTGCCGTTCTCCACGGGCTCTTGCCATTGGCACAGCAGGCTGCCCGTGTACCTCTCTGAGAGGTTTTCAGAGTCTAAAAGCATCAAGTGAACTGCCCCCATGGGCTGGGAGGGAAAGTCTCTGTGGCGTGTGTGATGCAAAGGATGGTCTGAGGGATGGGGAGCAACCAGCTGGTCCGGCCCTGACCCTCTGCCTTTTCTGTGCACATGGCTGGTGAGATCTCGCTGTCCTCCTGGGTCTCTCCCTCTCCTGTGATAAACCAGAGCCCTGCCCTGTGGAGGACAGGGGCAGGCAGGCAGCTCTGTGGTTCTAGTGGGGAGCTTCTGGTTTCCTTCCTGATGAGGACAAGCTCAGGTGCCTTTCCCATGGTAAGCAGGTCCTTTGCACTCCCAGAGCCAGGAATGGGCATGAACTCAGCCCAGGGCATTCAGCTGCTGGGACATGCTTTCCTTCCTGTCCATTTGAGCTGGGATTTCCTTTTACCTCCCAGCTGCCCCCCTGCACTAGTTCCTGACTCACCACAACGTGCCATTGCAAAGCCATCTTGCATCCGAACCGCTATCTGTTAGCATGCCTGACTGAGTACGCTCGTTCCTGTGCTGCTCGGTCCTTCTCTGTCCCTCTGTAACGTGCCTTTGCCAATGTACCCCTCCTTGAATGTTTCCTGCTGGTCTCACCCGTGCTGGGATTGCACTGGGAGGTCTGTGTATTACTCATTGCTGCCTGATCCCACTTGCTGATTCACTGTGAACTGTTACATATATATATGTGCAACAACACGATATATATATATATATTTCCGTTCTGTTTCAATGAATGAGAGAACTATCTTGGTAGCTCCCTTCTGGGAAATTCTGGGAGCATTAATACCACAGCTGTAGAGAGGAATAAAGGGCTTGATGGGGGAATTGCAAGTAACCAGGCAAAAAGTGAATTTCTAGCAGGGACAGCCTCGGAGAAGGATAAGCTGAAGTGAAGTGAATGGTCTGCGTAGCTCAACCAAGTCACCTTGGTGTCAAACAGCAAGGAGTGGCTTGGCCGTCTGCAACACCCACCGGCGCAGGGGGCACTGCTCTGTCTTTGTGCCTTTCTCTGGAGAATGGGAAGGTGGTTAGGACCATGCGGCTGGCTCTGCCAGGCAGGCAGCTGACTAAGGGGACCTGGCGCCCTGCTGCTCACCTCTCCTTCATTTTCACCTGCCTTTGTCTCCTGTTTCCCCACCTTGTGCCCTCTGCCTGGCTACCCGCTGCTCTTTCTCTCCCCGCCCTGGCTCCCGTTTGGGATGCTTCCCAAGCTGTTCCACTGCCCGCCTGCACTCAGCATCGTGCATCCCGGCCGTGCTGAGCGCGCGGCTGTGAGCCCCAGCCTTCCTGTCTCTCCCTTCTGAGGAGCTGTGCGGACGAAGCGCAGGTATGCAGGGCCGCTCTGCCGCTGGGCTGGATGCGGTCACCGTCGTGCTTCCTTCCTCAGCAGGAAGGAGACCTGATGGGGTGTGAGGTGAGCTGCTCCTAGGAGCAAACACCAGGAACGCCAGCAGATAGACCGAAGCGCGTGCATCTCCTTGAGGGCTTTAGCTAACTTGCTAATGTAAGGGAGCTGCTGGCCGGTATTTGATCTTTTCATGAAACGCTGTCTGACTGTTGGCTTAAAACAAGAGGGGGAATGAAACATCCGTCCTTGGTTGTATTCACGTCTCTGTGCCCTGCTGCGTGGCTGGGCTCTTTGTGTGAGATCTCTGGCAAGCGCTGAAGCCTCGTACGGTAGCTTGTAACTGCAGGATTGCCGGCCAGCGATCGCGCTGCAGCGCAGCTGTAAATCACTCCGGTTTCAGCCTCCGCTCCCGCGCCTCCTCCCCGCGAGGGAAGGCTGGTGTGGGTCTGCGTGTGCGCGGTGCCTGCAGGGAGAGGAGTGGGGGCAGGAGGGGTTGTGTTCAAGCCTGAATATCAGCACAGCGGTGTCAGGATTGCAGCCGATCGCTGTCGCCATTTGCCTTTGGCGATCCCGCTGAGTTCAGCGCTGGGCAGGTGCCTGCCTGACAGCCTGGGGACTGACCCACAGCGTGCCCCCAGGGACGCTGTTCCCCTGCCGAGCGATCCCATTGACTGCTCCTCTCTGCTACCCAGACCAAGTGATCATGACTGAGAAGACCCAAGAACCTCATGTGGAGGAAGACGATGATGAGCTGGATGGGAAACTGAACTACAAACCTCCTCCTCAGAAAACACTGCAGGAGCTGCAAGAGTTGGACAAAGACGATGAGAGCCTTGCTAAGTACAAGAAGTCCCTGCTGGGAGATGGACCTGTGGTGGCAGGTAGGCTGGAGCATCCTGTAGAAAGGGGCTAGGGAGGTGTATAGCAACAGTGTGCCTTGGGGATGGGGCAAGGTGGCCTCAAAGAAGAGGGAGCTTGTCTGACCAGGCACCGCTTCTGCTGGAGGACTGGGGATGGGAAGGTGGAGAGATGCATGGAAAGGAGGCAGGGAAGATGCTCTGAGCATTAGCTGTAAGTAGCAGGGAGTGCTAGCATCAGGAAGGGGCTTGTGGTGGGGGGTACACAGGCCTTGGAAGACTCCTGAGGGGTTAGAAACATGAGGGTGCCAGCCTGTTCTGAAATGGGACCTTGCTGCTCAAAATGATCTTAAGAGGGGAGTCGCCTGTAGTGGAAAGACCTCCTACGTATTGGGATGGTGGCTGGAGGGATCTGTGTCAAGTGTCTGGGGTAGGTGCGTGGTCCTGTTGTGCTAAGAGAAGCCTGGTGTTACTGGGTGCTTTGTGAGGTGTAGTCTCTGTGTGGGAAGTTGATGGCATTTCTTCAGTCCCTGTCCTCCTTTCCCCCCAAACACTTAATTTTGCAAGCTGACAGCTTCCCTCTGACTTTCCTATCTGCAGACCCAACAGCTCCCAACGTGGTGGTCACCCGACTCACCCTGGTATGTGACTCTGCTCCAGGACCGATCACTATGGACCTTACAGGTAGGCACAGACTCTCACTGGGCACACAGGGGAGCAAGCAAAGGCCCCGGCCCTGGGATGCCACAGGGTTTCAGAGGAGCCCTGAGTGTGTCATAGCCTTGCTTTGTATTTTAAGGTACACTTGTATGAAAAAGGAGATGTAACAGGAAAGTGAGGGTCTTTCTCTTCATCTAGACTGCTCTAGTAGCTCCTGGGTTTCTGCTGCCTTCTCTTACTTCCTTTCAGTTAGAGCTCATGAGCACAAGGGACATGCATGCATTCGGGTAACAGGCTGTTGTGCAACTTCAGAATCAAGCAATATTGCAGTTCCGGCTCCCGGGGACGTGGGGAAAGGACCAGGCTTCACCTTATATGGGCTTCTTTGCGCAGAGAGGAAGCTGGGCCTGGAGGAGCAGAGAGGCTTCCTGTTCAACTGAAACCATGCAGACCCGGGTGGCCTCGCGAGCTGGCAGGAGCTGTGAAATGCGTTCAGCTCACCCAGGCCTGGGGCTGGGCATGGCTGAAGCGTGGTACGCTCCTGCAGGTGCCCAACACCAAGTCTGCACATAAATACATTTGTGTACGTGTGCCCAGACCTGTGTGCGTTAGGGCATTATCCGTGCAGATGTGGGCACTGACACATGCATACGCTCAGGTACAGGCATTTCTGCATCTGTGCTCACTGTGCAATTGCTTATACAGACCTCTGTGCGCTCATTTGGCACGTGTGCAGTCTTTCGAAGTGATGCTCACCTCCAGCACCAGTCCCAGCCCCATCCCTCTGCAGGTGGTCTCTTCTCTCTGTGACACCTCTAGCTAATGGCTTGATCCTCTCCTTACAGGTGACCTTGAAGCGCTCAAGAAAGAGACCTTTGTATTAAAGGAAGGAGTTGAATACAGAGTTAAGATCCACTTCAAAGTGAGTTGTTTTCCTACTGGTTGCTTCTCATCAGTTGCTGAAGCCAGTTACCAGCAATCTATCAGATATCTAGAGCTGGACAAGCATGCCAGCTGGGAAACTGTGCCTTTGTAAAGCTCCCCTAACTTTAGGTATCATTCTACCCAACAAGTGACCAGGTCTTTCCAGAAAATTATGTCTGCTTGCCCACCCCTTGGAAGAAGTTGCCTTCTGTCCACCCATGATGGTGAACAACAGGTTGTTTGGAAGTGAGATAGGTAGTTTTGGCTGAGTTTGGCTTGATTTTAGTCACCAGAAAGTCTTTAATTCACACAGAGTGGGAACGGAAAGGAAGGAGAAGAGATAGTGGCCTTCCATAACATACTGGTTCAGGGTTCAGTCTGTATTGCTGGGCCTGATGAATGCATAGAAAAGATTTAATACTGTAGCATTTGGCTGAAGAAATCTGAATTCTTTTCAGTCGTGATATACCCAAATGGGCTAATTTTTCCTCCTCTCCCATTAACCAGTGTGTCAGCTATTTCTTCTCTTCCTAGCTGAAAATGAAACTTGGTCACACTGCAGTGTTGCATCCATCACTGAAGTGATAACCCACAAATGTTTGCTGCAGAGAAAGCTGGGTTTGGCAGAGGCAAAAGGAAGGAGGATAGTTCTCCTGAAACAGAGAAGGGAAAGTGTTAATGCATGGGTTCTGCAGGAAAGATTTCCCTCCCTCTCTGAGGTTTACTTGCTGTCTCAGAGATGGCTTTGTCCCCAGAGACACCTCCAGCTCTCTTTTGTGCTATGAAATATTTCTGTCTGCATCTGAGCCCTGTTGACAGGAGATGCTTGGAGACAGATGAGTTACTCTAACTCGCTCCCTTAGTCCCAAGGCTGGTAAGAACTGGCACCATGTGGATTCTCCCCAGGATGGAAAAGGATCTGCCCATCTTGTTTCCAGATTGAACAGTGCTGCAGAGGGGTGGTGATGCTGGATAGGGACAGCAAGGGATACATACAAGCTATCCATGGGAGATTTGAAGAAGGATTATGATCAAAACGGTGCTCTCCATCTCTTGAGGAGTAACTTGCCAGCTCTCCATTGAGTTTAGAGGGCATCTGGGAGAGCTCCGTGAATCTTGCCCACCTGTTTGTGCTGAAGGGACCATTCTAGTCACCCATCTCTGGTTTTCCATATGGAAACTATTAACTGGGAACTCCCTGCTTCACTTTGCTTTGTCCTCATCAGCCTGTTCAGGGAATCTGACTTATGTGCCCCAGTCAGCTTCAAAGTTGGGAAGAATGGGGAAGGGCAGGAGATGCCCTCAAACACACGGGGGATCTGTAGTTCTCTGGGTGCCTGTGGAGAAGTGACATTAGCGCTCCCCACAATGTGTCTTGTGCTGAGCCCTTGAGAGCAGTGGTGTAGGGTTCTAAGATGGACATCTCTCTAAGGAGAGAAATACAGCAGATACAGGACCAAAACCCTCCTGGTGACTCTTCTGTCACTTCTTGCAGGTAAACAGGGACATTGTGTCGGGACTGAAATATGTGCAGCACACCTTCCGGACAGGAGTGAAGGGTAAGAGACCTTCATGCCCTGCACACCTATGCTCCTATTCTTGCGACCCACTCTGCTCAAAGAAGTGTTCCTGCAGATATGGCCCAGGACGGAGCCTCTCTTGGGCAGGGGATGTGACTTCTTGGCAGAATGCATTAGCCTGCACTTTGTGTCACCCAGGCCAACTGTTTCCTGTGCCTGTGTGAACTCATTACGAGCCAGCTCTGGTGTCTGTATGCTACACCACCGTCTGCAGCAGAAACATCCCTAGAGACACTGTTTAGACAGTGCTTGCCACAGATTTCCTCTGTATAGGGTTCGTCACCTCCCCCACCAGCATCTGAAGAGTGGCTCAGCCCTTGTGGAGTTTCTCACCCATGAAAGTCCTTCCAGATGTACTTGGTAAAATTTAGAGCTGCTCTACAAAGCTTCCCACGGTCCATGGAGACCTGTGCTTGCCCATGGCCTCTCGTGCTTTTACAGTGGTGCCCTGTATGGGCTTGGCAGAGGAAAGCCCCATTTTGCACACATCCCACGTGCATTTTTGCAAACAACCACCACTAAGGCTCCAGCATCCCATTAAGCACGCAAGTAGCATCTTCTCACCAGAAAAGAGAAGTAGCAGGGGATCAAGAGAGGTCTCTAGCCATATGTTCTGGGTGCCTGCTCCCTCCAGCAGCACATACATGTGAGAGGATGCAGACTGAAGTGCCTTCCCATCTGCCATCCATTTATCCTTCCAGCAGTCCTGGTGCTTCACTTGCCTGCTTTCTCACTTCCTCCACTGATTGTTCCCTTTGTTGACCACCATCCCTTTCTCTCCCCACTACTTCCTTTCTGTCAGTGATCTGAGCTTATGCTTTTGGCTTTTTTGCTTTATCATTCCTCACCTGAGGGGCTAATCCTTTGTGGATTGTTTTCTCCTAGTGGACAAAGCCACATTCATGGTTGGCAGCTATGGGCCACGGCCAGAGGAATACGAGTTCTTGACGCCTATTGAAGAGGCTCCTAAAGGGATGCTGGCTCGAGGTACCTATCACAACAAGTCCTTCTTCACGGATGATGACAAGCATGACCATCTCACCTGGGAGTGGAACCTGTCCATCAAGAAGGAATGGACAGAATGAGTTCACCCAGTTTGCCTTCCCCCTTCCCATCCCCTTGCCTCCTGCACCAGTCTCCAGGTGGGCCATGCCCACCACGCTGCTCCCTCCTGCCACTGTGGCTGGCCACAGCCCTTGCAGCCCTTCCCGTGGGTGCCAGGGCTCTG
Organism: Anseranas semipalmata; assembly: GCA_013399115.1. Lineage (NCBI taxonomy): Eukaryota > Metazoa > Chordata > Aves > Anseriformes > Anseranatidae > Anseranas > Anseranas semipalmata. Next base: position 4,291 of record VXAA01001562.1, on the reverse strand, counting down.
TGCCAGCCTTGGCTGATGCACAGGCCTACAGGTGGCCTTTGCTGCTTCTTCTGATACACTGAAAATAACCCACCCGTTCTCCCCACTGCCCCATCATGACACACAATGGTTTAAATTGGGAAGCATCTCCCTCCCTTTCTCCCAGTACTTCCTCCTGCTGCCTCCATTTCTCCTTTGATACCACCTCTGGTCCCGGAAAGTGCCTTTTCTAGGAAGCAAGATCACCTCGCCAGCTCCTCGAGTCTCCTGGCAGGGCAGACTGGTCCCTGGAAAATCCCTCTCTGAGTTACACTTGCCATGTGCTCTGACTCATTGTAAATGGCTACTTACCTCCCGTGGTGGTCTCCTGGTCTGTATCTGGTGCCCTACCCTGTTGAAATCCATACTTGTGCAGGCAAAGCCAGTCAGGGGGATGCAGCTAGATGCTGTAACAAGAATTCAGTGTCTCAAGAATAAAAATGGTTTCTTTCTTCTTCTCTGCATGAATGTCTCATTCTTTTCCAGAGTATGGGTCCTGCTGCTTCAGAGTTTTGCAGTGAGGTATAGATGGAGACTGTATTATAGGAAGGCTTAAGAGTGTGATTCAGAAGGGAAACAGGCCTACTGCTTCAAAATGTTGGCCTAACTCCGATGAATAGGAAGCCAGGAAACATTTTTCCCCCATTTTTCAGAGTAGCTTCCTTCGGGGGTTCATGAACCCTGTTTTGAAGCCCAAACTCTTGCCCATGATCAGGGTGGACTCCAGGGCTAAACAACCTCCACCTCTCATCCAAGGTGGCAACTGAATGAGCCCAGGATGGTAGACTATGGACTTCTCATGTTTATTGTTTACTGTGGCAGCTGTTCCCCATCAGCCAGAGGAAATGCAGAGCTGTACGTCTCACTGGCTGGCCAAGCACAAGGGAGCATCAGCCTCTGTGGGACCCAGCGCCTGGGGAAGCATGGTGGCTCCCTCTATGCAGAGGGGTGTTCTTACAGGCTGGGGTGCCTGGTTGTGCGGGTGCAGGAGCTGAGATGTCCAATGCTGTGGGTGAGGGCACGCTGGCGGCAGCATTGGTGAGCTTCTAGGAGGCTGATGCCCATGCAGCAGGGAGGCCCAGGGCTCTCTCCCAGCCAATAAATTATCTCGGGAGCTGAAGGCTTTGCCCCTGGCCAGCTGCTCCTTTCCCACCTCCCTGGGAGTGATCGCAAGCCCCAGAAGCAGCTGACGTGTCGTTTGCCAAGGAGAGGAGCAGAGCAAGCTGGCACCATGGGCACCTCCGTCTTCCCGTGTCTCTTCATCATCCTCCTCGCCGGGGGCTCCCCGGCAGGCTGTGCTGAAGACAGCGGCTCTGCATCCCACAGTAAGTGAGCTTTCCTGGGCCTGGTGCGGGGAGCCCTCCTCACCGAGGGTGTGCTGTGCAAGCTCCGCATCCAGCTGGTGGGGGAGGCGTGGGGGGTGGGATGTCTGCACGTGCGTGTGTGGAAGCCTCTGAGCTGCTCTTTACGGACCCTCTGCCCAACCCTGACCTTTCCTCTCCAGGCACAGACGGAGATGCAGAGAAACCTGTCCTGCTGAACGACATCGCGGACGTGGAAGCCTTCATCAGCAGTGCAGAAGTGGTGGTCGTTGGATTCTTCCAGGTGTGTTGGCAGCAGTTCCCCTCTGCCAGGTGTGAGCCCTATCCTGCTCTGGTGGGGAGTGGGGCCAGATGTGGTGTAAACACCTCCAAACAGTGGCTCCTGCCGGGGAAAGGTGCTGGGGTGTGGCAGATGCGTGGAGGGATTAGGTGAGGGATGTGTGGAGAGGGAGATGGAGCAAGGGAGGAATATGAAGCTGTTGGTAGGAGCCCTGGAGTGGGAGAAAGGGAAATGCTGCAGGGGAAGGAAAAGGGGAACATGGGTGGCAAAGAAACCGAGTGTGCTGGCACAGGGGTGAGTAGGAACGTCGGTTGTTGACTTTAGTCACTGATGACAGAACAAGGCACTGCCTGCGTGACAGGGCTGAGGAAGGTGGGTCTCAGGGAGCAGCGCTCGTGCAGGTCCTCTGATTTCTAAGAGGGTTTGGGCTCAAGCTCGGCTTCCTCTTAGGGAGGATACTGGCACGGTCTGTCTGTCTGTCTGCTTCATTCCCCAGAGTTGATACCCTTGGGGCCTCTGCCCCTCCATGACTAAACTCAACTGAAATCAGCCAAAGGTGTTAAAGTAACTGATAGGTGTGTGTGTCCCTTGCCACCAAGATGGCAGGAATATATTTCTTCAGGAAACAACACAAAAAACTTTACTGAGTTAGAGCAAAATAAAGCAGAGGCCAATAGGATCCTTTTTATTTTTAAGGTCCCCAAGTTGCACCTTTTTCTCCCTCTTGGAGCTCTGTGCTGGGCTGCTTCTGCCCTTACACTGCTTCTTGCCTTTTGCCAGAGGAGACTTCATCCTTTCAAAACCAACTCCTTTCTGCAAGCCCCTTCCTCCTCCTGCCCTGGTCCTGGGGCTGGAGGGCAGCTCAGGGAGGTGGTCATGAAGCTGGTGTATGGCAACAACATCTTGCAGCATGCTGCAGAGCAAGGACCGATGCTTCTGCTGCAAGCAGCACGTCAGTGCTGGAGGCTTATGCCCTGGGGGCCTTGCTAAACACTGATCACAGAGCACCAGCTGCCTTGGGTTGGGTGCCTGCAGGCATTCAGAGCTCCTCAGAGTTCCTGCAAGCCAGCGAGGCAATCTGCACAGGCAGAAGGAAAGTTGCTCAGATGTCTCCTGGATAGCTGGCTCGTGGCAGGGCTGTATGGAGGCACTGGGTCCTCCTGCAGGCAAAGCCTCGTGCCACCAGTGTCCTGTGCCACCACTGCCTCCCTCCCGCTGCACAATTTCATTCATCAGAGTTAAGGGGCCACTGGTCCCAGGCAGCACAGGGTGGTGGTGCTGGGGCAGGCAGGGATGACTGTGCCGTCCTGCAGCACGGGGACAGCCCCAGCAGGGGCACAGGGCAGCAGCCACCGGCTTGGCCTGCGTTCAGTGTGTGGAGCACAACAGGGCTGCATTTAAACAGCAGATAAGGATGTACGAGTGCCATGAGGGCTTGTCTTGGCCCTCTGCCCAAGAGTATATTCATCCAAATAATGTCCATGCTCTCTGTTCACCATAAATCATTTCTCTGCCGCAGCCTTTCAATTCACTGCAGTATGCGGCTGGGCAAGCTCCACATATAATGAGCATGGCCTCCCTGACTGGGGACTGCATGCCATGATGGAAAAGCAGCACACTGCTCCAGAAACCCCCCGTGCCTGTGTGAGAAAGGGGCCTGCTTGGCCGGATTAAACCCCATCTTTCACAGGAATGATCAAAAACAAAGTGGTTATTCCCACACCATGCTTTAGTGCTCTCACCACAGCCATGTTGATGAGCTGGCATTTCCAAAACAGGTCACAAGAGCTGTTTTTCTTCGAATGAAGAAAGAATTTTGTTTTCCATTCTCTCTGGGCTCGCAAACAGCTGAGCTGATGGTTCAAATTGAAAAGAAAAACAAAACAATTTCCAAGCAGACATTGTGTCTTGAGAATTTAAATTCAGTAAGTAGAAGTGTCAAAAATACATCCCTCAAAAGAAAAGTTGGGAATGGAAATAGTAAGGGATACTCTAACACAGTCTAAGGCTGTAGCTAATGCTCTCACTGGAAGAGAGTGGACCCCAGCCTCCTGAGAAATCGCACATTTCTATCCTCTGGTGCAGCTCTATTTGCTACTTTTTTAAAGGACATGTTTAAGACGCCTTTTTAAAAGGAACTAGGATACCGTTAACCCGAGGTGTTTAAAAATTGCAACCCCCCGACTCCAGAATCAAGAGGTTATCTTAAAACTGACGTGTTTATATCGTGTATATAACACACGGAACCGCGGGACGCGCTCTCCACCTGCCCGCCCGCCCGCGCCGAGCTGCGAAATGGCGGAGCCGGCCCCGCGGGCGGCTCCCCCGGGCGGCCGGTAGGTGTCGCCCGTGCGCCGGCGGGCGGTGGGGACGCGCCGCTCTGACCGCCCTCCTCCTCTCTGTGCCCCGCAGGAGCCGCGGAGCGCCGAGGCGACCCAGTTCCGTCTGGCGGCCGGCCGGGTCCCGGAGGTGCCCTTCGCCCTCAGCAGCAGCCCCGCGGTGCTGTCGCACTACGGCGTCACGGCGAGCACCCTCACGCTGTTCCGCAGGGTGCGTGCTTGGCGCGGGGCGCGGGCGCTCGACACCGGTTGCTTGCAAGCTGTGCCAGGGAGGCGCCACGCCGTGCCAAAGCCTATCTCCACAACAGCGATTTTATTTTATTTTATTTTAT